>CAKNXH010000067.1:623120-680582 GCA_932178445.1 Andricus quercusramuli | reverse complement strand
ATCGTGCGTTGTTTGGCTTAAAAATTTAATTTTCGTTGGTTTTTTTTTAATTTTGCAAATGCTATAACTCCGGTCATTTTCTTTTTATCGGAAAAAGTCGCAAGAATAAATTGTTCAACATTCTGAATACTAAAAATAGTCGTAAATAGAATTTTCAAATCTGAAAAAATTGGTTTGAAAATTCGAAAATGATATGACATTTTGAATTTTCATCCAGAATAGATGGGATACGTAACTTATAGTTTCCAGCAATATTAGGATATGGGGCTTGAAAATAATAGAAATTTGTAATATCTATGATAATACATGCTTTACAGGTAAACACTTATACATATAAATATTTATACATATAATTAATTTCGGCCCTAATATAGTTAGTATAAGGTTTTCATTGATCATTTATGAATAATTTCATTCACTTCTTTGAATGATGAAATTCCATTAAAGAGAGTGCGTTTAACTATAATATGATGTAGGTTCATATAAAATTATATGCGATTTGGTCAATTTCATGCTTGACGGCTGATCCTCATGCAAATAAAAATGTCCATTGTTAACGAAATGTAATGTTACGTTTCACTTTGTGGAACACATTATGGGAAAGACATCAAATGGATTGCATTTTGCTGTTTTGTCAGTTATTGCTGGTAGAATCAGGCTGGGTGACAAATAACAGCAGTTTATTCTCGCAATATTTTTAACATAGTATATTTTATAAACGGAATGAAATAATATTTCGATTAAAAATTAAAAAATATAAAATTTCTTTATTTCAAATTAAAAATTATATTTCTACCATAGAATATGATTTTCAACAAAGTATTTGTATTTTTTAACAAAATTATTACATTTCCAACAAAATAGGTGAATTTTCAAACTGAAAAGATGAATTCTCAACAAAAAAAGTGTTTTAGTTTATGTTTTCATCAAATAAGATGGAATGTATTCGAAAACGTTCTAGTCAAATCACAAATTTTTTGTACAAAAATAGAATTTTGAACTAGAAAAGATCAATTGTCATAAGAAAAATGTACTTTCATCAAAAAAATTAATTTTCATCAAATCAGTTAAATTTTCATCCAGAGAGATGAATTTTGATCTGTATATATAAATCTTGAACAAAAAAATGATTTCTTCACAAAGTATTTCAACCCGAATTTTCGAACAAAATAGTTTAATCCAAATGCAAAGAAGATTAATTTTCAAGGAACATGAAATTTCTACTAGAACAGATGAATTTTTAAATCAAAATGTAAATTTCTACGTAATAGTTGAATTTTCAACAAAACAGTAGAATTTTCAACCAAACAGGATGACTTTTCAAAAAAATGATTGGATTTCCAACCAAACAGTTGAATTTTTATCTGCGAAAGATGCAATTTTTACTAAAATAGATGCATTTGTTCAAGTAAATAAAAAAAAGTTTTTTATCCAAAATGATTTCAGTTGTATTTTCCATACCAAAATGTAACTTTCAAACTGAAAGTAAACTTTTTAAGAAAATAGTCGAATTTTTAACCTAAATAGACGAATTTTTAACAAAACATTAGAATTTTCAACCAGTGTGTTGCAGTGGGGTCACGCGGCAGAAGTAAAACCTTGATAGATTAACTTTGAAATTTTTCGTGAGGAGTCGTCGTCTTTTTCCATTCACACCTGCCTCTAAAGAAGTTTCATTAAAAAAAAAAAGAAATAGAAATACAAGACAAATCAATTACTAACAATAATATTTCATCAGGATGACCGCAAAACTTCATTTTGAAAATTCCTTAATTTTTCCCTGTCTCATTTCTCCTTTTACCTAACCATCGATATTCAAAAACTAGAATCTTAAACTTGTAACATTTTCAACGTAGGCTTTTTCATAAACTGAATAAAACAATTTCAAATTAAAATTGAAAAATGCTCAAGTATAGAAATTCCCTGACTTTTGCGAATTTTTCCTCAAATCCGTTACCTCAAAATTTTTTTTCACATTTTTTTTAAAACCAACTTACGTTCACACTCAACGCAATATCGAATTGGAAATCTGGGAAACTAAGTATGATGCACTAAGAAACGCGGGTCTGGTCCTAAATTTTTATAATTAGGAAAAAATTTTTTTTTTAGCTTTTTTCATAATCACATGTCTTATGGGTCTTCATTTTAAAAATAAATTTCCCCTTGATCAGTATTATTATAGAATAGCCTTTTACGGTCCTAAAGTAAATTGCTTTGTTCGTCTATTTAATATGATTATTCTCTGAATATCTGCTTTGGAGGTTTCAGTAAAAGCACTAACACTACGATTAACGTTTCATAATACCATTTCCATCAATACCGGACACATCAATAATGAAAAGGCTTAAGTGAACGGTTCTATCCATCTCTCTTGTAACGCATATAAGTAGTATTATTATTAATATTATGAATAAAAATACAACTAGGAAGCAGAACAGTTTTTCTACTTTTCATTTTCCTTATACATATTCATTTTGCGGTGTTCTGTTGCAAATTTTATACGAAGCGGTTTGATAGTGTAAGTTCCAGGTGGTCTGAACCACTAACAAAATTAATAGCACTGAAACTTCATTTAGTAAATTTATATTGAAATCTTTAGACCAATAAGTTCAATATTGTAGGCTGCGTGTCGACTAAACTTCTTAAAAGTCTAATTGTGGACATGAAAAGTTACATATTTCTATAAATAATCAATAAATAAAACTTTCCCTGATATTATTCCCAAATGGTTTCACGAAAATCGATTATGAATTGGTTCTTTTACTAGGCAGTGATTCACCACCGGAGTTAAACTAAAGAGGAACTACGTTTAGTTCTTTTCGAATATAGGATTTAAATTTCATAGAGTTGTCAGATTCAAATTGTATTTTGTAAAATCCGGTTGTAATATAAATAAATGCAAATCAAAGGTTAATCAAGCAATTGTTATTTTTAAAAAGAAGAGTGAAGCTTTCACAGACTTGCTAGATTGTAATGTTAAAATGTAGTTGAAATACAGAAAATTGGGGTTGGTGATCTAATTATCAATATAGCCACTGTAATTTTTTTCAAATGCTGGTCTAAACTGTACAATCTGACAACTACCTACCATGAGCATTGTAGTATCTTGTGACACTTAAAATTATTTGATTGCCTTAAATTTCTATTAAAATCAAGATGTTACAATATAGTTATGCGTTTTTTCATTTTAAAATTATCGATTTGTTAAATAAAAGTATTCTTCAGGTTTTCGTATGCAAAATAATACAAAAATCCTGTATTCGACCAATATTAGATTACTACAAAGCGCATAAAAATACTCAGATTCCCGAGAAGAATTTTATAACCATAGAAATCATAAATTTTATCAAAAAAGTTATTTTCAAATAGTCAAATATTCTACTGGTTTTCCGAAGTAGCAAAAAATATGATTGGAACAGAAAGTTCCTTATTGACACAAAAAATTTGCCGGACTAGAAAATTCAAATACGGCAAAGTTTGCCGCAGCTCAATACTCAACCTTTTTAAAAACAGTAGCTGGAAAATAAAAAAATTATAAGATATTTTTTAGACCATTTTGCTAGAAGCTATCTTTTAGTGCGATGTTCTTTAGGGATGGCTCAAATTGAAGATCTGGGCATGTCGAATTGCGATAAAAACTAAAATCTGGGTTTTTTTAGTGTTGTTATTTTGTAATCGCTAATTAAAAACTAGGAAAAATTATCATCATGATTATAGTATTTCCAAAAAGTTGAGAAGCATTCCAACAGATGAATGTTTATGAAAACTTGGATTTAACATTCCGTTGAGCATGAGAAATGAAGCATATTTTTTACTTTCTCAGAAACTGAAAGATGATAAGGGGTCGTTAGAAACGACTTCACGCTATTTGGAGAAATTCTGCCCACATCCCCTTCCTGGTCACAGATCGTTACATCAAATCCTTTCAAGTCTGAATTTTGTCTTTGATTTCTTTTGATAAAAACGTAAAATAAAATACAAAACATACGAACATAATATTTCAACAGACTTCAAGCCGAGAATGCTTCCAAAACAGGAAAAATAGGTCCATTCTTTACGAAAATAGAGGAATTAAAGGGAAAGAAAGATGATTTTTTAATTAAATGGTTCAATTTTGAACAAACGGAAAGATCGCTTAAACCAAACTCTTGCATTTATAATCAAATGGTTCGAATTAGTGCCAAAATAGATGAATTTTTGACATTCAAAAAAGAAATTTCAATTAAAAGGGTCGAATTTTCAAGAAGAATTGAGTTCAAACACAAATAGTTGCCTGTTTAACCACATAAGGTAAACGTACCAGTAGTCGGACAAATAATATTACCCTCATATTTAGATCGTTATAGGTTTATTTAATAACAAAAAGGAAAAAAAAATTGACTTTCAAAGTATACCGGTTTTTAAAAAATGCTTTGATTTAATCAGACTAGAACCCTGAGAGCAACTCTCCAAAAGAGATGTCCGAAAGCAATGAAAATGTTAAGAAATTTATTGAATTTGTTATAAACAAATAAGTGAATGAGAATGGTTTCGTGGGGATTGGTGGCGGTTCGTCACATGATTCGTCCTAAATTTGAAAAATTTATGGTCGAAAATAGTTAACAAATAATTTGTTATTGCAAAAGAAATTTTTATGAACAAATATCCGTGTCAGGTATTTTTAATGGAATAAATGAAGTTTTTTCTATGGAGTCGATCATACATTACTTGTAAATGAAACCTAAGTATCATATTTGGTCACCAAATGAAAGTTGGTAACTGTTTAAACTACCTTGATTAACAAATCCACTAATTGGCTATTTTTGTAGGAACAAACTTGATTCCTTCGATGCAATTAATTGTAAATAACCAACGTCTAGATTTTTGAGAACATTCTGATAACAGTACACAATTTATTATTTTAAACATCAATTTTTTGAACAACTTTTCATCATGTAATGTATTTATAAATTTGGCTATTTTCCAGCATTTGAACTTATTTTTGTGTGTAATCAACTGTTAATAACACATTTTTTAATTTTTGTTGATAGTACTATAAGGATCGACTATTTTTGTTTTTATAAGCAATGGAGTAAATAAATTTTTCACGGCTAATGCATTTGTAAACTAAATTTTTTCTCTTGTGGAATATATCAAAAAGGTTAAAATAAGTGTTTCTAACAGTTTATGACAAAAAAATCTAAATGCCGAAAAATAGACAAATAATGCAGTTGTTAATTAAGTTTGGTTAACCTATCATCAAATGTTATCGATTCATAGCAAAAAATCATTGCTTAATAACTATCTGTTGATTCCGTTAAAAAATCGGTATTTTATTTATAAATACATGAAATAATAAAAAATTGTTTAAAAAACTCTTGTTTACAATAATAAATTGTTTACTGGCATCAAAATATTCTCAAAAATTTAGAAGTTAGTTATTTACCGTTAATTGCATCGAAAAAATCAAGTTTGCATCTCCAAGAATAGCCAAATAGTGCATTTGTTAATTACGGTAGATCAAACAGTCATTAACTTTTATTTGGTGACTGGATATGATACTTTGGTTTTATTTACAAGTAATATATGATCGATTCCATAGAAAAACTTTATCTCACAAAGGCAATCGAAGCCAATACCCACGAAATAATTTTCATTCAATTATTTGTTTATAACAAATTTAATACATTTTTTCAGCATTTGCATTGCTATCGGACATCTTTCTTGGATAGTTGCTTTCAGTTTTTTAGGTATTTCTGATTGAATGAAGAAGTCGACATTTTTTTTTCATTGTTGTTGTTAAATAAACAAAAATCTGAAAATCGGCCATGACAGTTCGATGCGAAATTTGATTAGCTTTTATTTGAAAAGAGAGTTAAAATCGGATGATAATTGTCTTCTGAAAATCAATTTGTCCACGGACATTGTTTTGCCCCACTGCGAGGCTGTCCGTTCTCTGGGTAAATTGAGGAATTCTGCATCTTAGTTCGGACAGATTAAAAATCTTTAAATATACAATACATCCATTGAATTTGCCAAGGATTTCGAAAACTTCAAGTCTCCCACGTTTGAAAAAAGGAGCTAATCCTGTCAAAACTTAACTAAAGTACGTCATAACTTCAAAATAAAAAGGTTCAATTTTCTGACAGAGGCAGAAACAGCGCGCATACCTAAAATGACGATAAAGATTGATCGGTTGACTAAACCATTCAATACCAAAAATTTATAGAAGATTACATAATTTTTTTCATTACGTGTTACTAGAAAGTATGCAGAATGCAAACATCTATTTACTTTTTATAGTTATAGTTTACTGCACTATTCTTACTATAAAATATTCGAGATTGTCCGACCACTGATACGTGTCCGGAGACTGGTACACTTACCTTATTTTAATCTTTAAATCCAACAAAATAGTTGGATATTCAACAAATAACACAGCCACACAAAAAAAATCCTTTTTTGGGCCTGGTGGTCAGACCATGTTGACTATATGTTTTTTGGGTCGCTGAATTCGATTCGGAGGTCCAAGAAACCATAGCACGGCAGGGTTCTTACATAACCTCATAAAACCTCATAACATTTTTTGAAGTCCAGGTTTCAGACAATGTTTATCATATGTTTTTGGGGTCGCTGAATCCGAATCCGAGGTCCAAGGAACCCCAGCATGTCAGGGTTCTTACATAGCCTCATAAGATCTCATAAATTTTTCTTCAAGTCTGGGGGTCAGACCATGTTTATTATATGTTTTTGGGCTCGCTGAATCCGAATCTGAGGTTCAATAAGCCCCAGAAAGTCAGGGTTTTGACACAACCTCAAAAAACCTCATAAAAATTTTTTTCAGAGTCCGGGGGTCAGAACATGTTTACTATATGTTTTTGGGGTCGCTCGATCCGAATTCGTGAACTTAAAAAATGGAATTTTCTTTTAAATTCAAGCTTAAGAGGAATTGGACCACTGATTCGGATCCAGCGACCCGAAAAACATATAGTAATCATGGTCTGACCCCAGGACTCGGAAAAAAAGTCTTATGAGGTTTTTGTGATGTTGTGTCAAAACCCTGATTTGCCGAGGTTTTTTGGACCTCGGATTCGGATTCAGCTGCCCCAAAAACATATAATAAACATGGTCTGACTCCCGGACTTGAAAAAATAAAATTTTATGAGGTTTTATGAGGTTATGTCAGAACCCTGACATGCTGGGGGCTTTTGGACCTCAGATTCGAATTCAGCGACCCAAAAAACATAAAGTCAACATGGTCTGATCTCCAGGCCCGAAAAAAGATTTTTCTTTGTGTGGCTGTGTAATTAAATTTTCAAGAAAATTGTTGAATGTTTCACCCGATAGTTGAATTTTCGACCTAAAAAGATTCTTTTTCAAGCAAATATTTGAATTTCTAACAAAAAAAAGAATAATTATCTACTGAACAATTGTATTCACAAGCAAATAATTGGAATTACAAGTAAAAGGAACGAATTTGGAACAAAATAGTGAAATTTTTAACCAAATATTTAAATTTTCATCGTACAAAGATGAATCTTCAACCAAATGGTCGAATTTTTCAACAAAAATCAATTGTCTACCAAAAGATATGAACCTTCAAACCAAAAAGAAAATTTTCAACAAAAGAATTGAATTTTCAACCAAGAAACATTTTTTTATCAAGAGAAAGAAGGAATTCAAACAAATTGTTGAATTTTCAAACAAAAATGGTGGATTTCCTAGAAAACCGTTCAATACGAAAGTAATATAATTTTATACCCAAAAAGATGAATTTCTAAGAAGACGATTACATTTGTAATCAAAGAAATGGATCTTTTACTAATAAAATGAATTTTCAACAGAGTAGTTCAACCAAGTGGTTGAATTTTCAACCAGGAAGATTCCACCAAAAAAAAGATGAGTTTACAACAAAATACATTTTCAACCGAATTGTTGAAATATCAAATCAAGGAGGTCAATTTCGGACAAAAAATGCATTAGTTAAATTTTTAGTGGAGGATAATAATTTACAACTGAAAAAATCTAAATGAAGAAGTATTTTGTACACAAAAAGATTTGTTTACCACAAAATACGTACATTTTCAAATAAATCATTTAATGTTCTACTAGAATCGATCAATTTTCGGGCGAAATTGGGTGACAAAAATTTTCAGTAGGAAAAATTAATTTACAAAAAAAAAAAAAATGAATTTTCAACTAAATAATAGTCGCTTGTAAAATAAAATCCTATACGTCACTAATCCTTAGACAATCTGTTCCCTTCCTACGCAGAAAGTGCGACGTAGTTTTTAAATGGCCCCTATTAATCTGTCGTCTTAGAGATAAAATAATGTCTCGTTTCAGTACCACCTATTTAGTTTATCAACATTTAACAGAAGCGGCTACAGAACCTCATAACCATTTAGATATAATTTATCCTCCTAATTATCGCACCCAATTCTCTGCTTCGAAAATAGGCTTGCTAAATCGGCTTAACTGATATAAATATCAGATAACCACTGTCCAAACGATAGCCAGCCTATACGGCTGACACTTAACACTGATTGGACGAGGACTGTTTTGCCGCGGGGGAGGCGATCCGCCTGATTGATGGGCTAGTTTGTAGGTGCGATCGGCGTTACCACGTGACTTAACCTGAAATACGATTATAATTCCCTTTTGTCCTCTAAATCGTGCACCCAGCATGTATCTTTGGTCCCCCGTAGATGCCCTACGAGCGTAGCCGCTCAATAATGCATGCGATGGAGCTTTTCTCCCCTCTCTCATTTTCCCAACCCCTACGCTTTTCTCTCTCCTCCCCACCACTATCAAACTTTCGCCCTCTCCCTCTCACCTTCTCTAAACCCCAGATCATACACAAGAGTAGCATGAAGCTGCGGCTGCAGTACCACATTAAACTTTGAAAAAACACAATTTTGACATTGTGCCGTCGTAGCTGCATCATTTTCTAGTAGTTATTCATATTCAGTATATCTATATATTAACAATGCTACCAATTTCAGGGGGAGGGGGCGTCAAAAACTACAGTTGGTAATAGGGGAGTAGGAGGGTGTTCAGTAAGGTTGTCCAAAAAAATTTTTGTCGAATTTTTATGGGGACACCCCCCAAATTTGTTCGAATCCACACAAAAATGAATCTATTTATTTTTGTTTTGAAAAGAAATGATATTTAGGGGTGGCGCAAGCCCCATGAAGTTTAACATGTGTTTCCCATAAGAAAAAAATACGTTTTTGTAAATCTTATTCAGAATCCTCAATACTATCTCAATCGAGTTAAAAATCAACACTTCTTTTCACAATTAGCCATAGAATACGAATAAAATATCAGTTTTCAAATATCACCCCCATAAGTCTGCTTTATAGGGTCCCAAAGAAGCCCCATAAGTGAAAAAATGGGTTTTGCGAGTTTTTGGCGCTAATTATGATTTATCTGCGGTTTTTCGAATGCGAATTGTTTGTAATACATGAAATATGACTTTATACTGAAAATGAGATATTCTGATGGATTGTTTAAATAATTTATTATTGTTGTTAGCAATTTTCTCATACAATGTAGTTAGAAAGACGCGGTTTTTTCACAAATTTTCCATTTGTTGTCCAATTTTCAATTAGAGGGAAGCGATAGTTTTTCAATGTTAAAAATAGTGATTGTTTAAACAATCTTTCATAATTATTAATAATATTATATTTAAATAATGCTGAAAAGATGCGTTTTTTTAAATTTATTTTTTTTTTCTCCACTTTTCATTCGGAGTGAAGTAATAATGAATTCAAGTTAACAAAATAATTGTTTACACAATTTACTATACTTATTAATAATATTATAATTGAATAATGCTAGAAAGATGCGGTTTTTTTTTTAATTTCTGGCTTTTTGTCCAATTTGCATGTGGAGTGAAGTAGTGAGGTAATAATTAATTAAAGTTAACAAAAAAGTTGTTTAAACAATTTAATATTGTTTATGACAACCTTTTCTTAGATGAGTGCTAGAAAGTGGTGGTTTTTTCTCAAATCTTGTTTTGAGTGAATTATTTTTGCTCTTTTCCCAATGCTTAAAAAAATTAATTTAAGAAAAAAAGCTATTTTACAAAAGACGCAAAAACAAAGAATAGAATAATTAATTCAGTAAAATAGCTTTTTTCAACTGAATTAATTGTTTGCAGCATTGGGAAAAGAGCAAAAATAATTTACTTGAAACAAAAATACCATTCGAAAAATAATTTTTGTTGTGTTTGACTTATTATTTGTTCATAAATAAAAAGACGATGCAAAGTGAAAGATTTTAGAAAAAACCGCCCTTATCACTTATCTAAGAAAGGATAGTTATAAACAATATTAAATTGTTTAAACAAGTTTTCTGTTAACTTTAATTAATTATCACCTCACTAAGTGAAAAAAGGACAGAAAGGTAAAAATGGCCTAAAACCGCAACTATCAGGCGCAATCGCTATAGATAAAGATAGTCATAAACAATAATGATTTGTTTAAACAATTATTTTTGGTAAATCTAATTAATTATTAGGTCACGCTCAATAAAAAATAAACAAACAGTTGACAATTTCAGAAAAAACCGCAATATTCTACCAATTAAGCAAAGAGAATATTATCAACAATAATAATAAATTGTTTAAATAATCATTTTGTCAACTTGATTTCATTATTACTTCACTCCAAATGAAAATTAAACAAAAAGCCAGAAATGAAAAAAAACGCATCTTTCTAGCATTATTCAATTATAATATTATTAATAAGCATAATAAATTGTTTAAATAATTATTTTGTTAACCTTAATTCATTATTACTTCACTCCGAATGAAAAGTGGACAAAAAACCAGAAATTTAAAAAAACCGCATCTTTTCAGCATTATTCAAATATAATATTATTAATTATTATAATAAATTGTTTAAACAATTATTTTGTTAACATGAATTTATTGTCACTTCACTACAGATGAAAATTGGACAAAAAGCCAGAAATTTTTAAAAAATCCACATCTTTCCAGCATTATTCAAATATAATATTAATAATTATAATAAATTGTTTAAACAATCACTATTGTTAACACTGATGAACTATCACTTCCCACTAATTAAAAATTGGACATTAAATGGAAACTTTGTGAAAAAACCGCGTCTTTCTAACTACATTCTATGAGAAAATTGCTAAAAACAATAATAAATTGTTTAAACAATTCATTCAAATATCTAATTTTCAGTATGAAGGCATATTTTATGTATTAGAAACAATTCTTATTGAAAAAACCGCAAAAAAATCATAATTAGCGCCAAAAACTAGCAAAACCCATTTTTCACTTATGGGGTTTCTTTTCGGACCCTATAAATCAGACTTATGGGGGTCATATTTGAAAAGTGATATTTTATTCGTATTCTATAGCTAATTGTGAAGAGAAATGTTGAGTTTTAACTCAATTGAGATAATATTGAGGATTCTGAATAAGATTTACAAAAATGTATTTTTTTTCTTATGGGAAATACATGTTAAATTTCATGGGGCTTGCGCCACCCCTAAATATCATTTTTTTTTTAAACAAAAAAATGGATTCATTTTTGGGTGGATTCGAACAAATTTGGGGGCTGTCCCGATAAAAATTAAAAAAAAAAAAATGTCCAATGCATTTTTGGACCACCCTAGTTCAGTGGAAGTAATGTTACGCACAGACAATCAGATAACGTTTAGTAAGTTTCCTGATGAATTTTCACTTAATTTACGAATTTCGCGGAAGATGGCCATCAGGGCGTATCGAAAAAAATAAAGGTGTTTGCACGAAGTTCTAATAGCGATGAAAACTTCCTTTTGGGAGTCTAAAACAATCCCCTAAAGTTTCATAAAAAAAAATTCCTTCTATCTCCGCATCGTAGATGTAGCTAAAAATCACAAAAAACAAAGCACTTCTTCAAATTTGAACAGAATTTTTTTTTTTCGAGATTTAAATTATCAATAAGAATAGTTCAATGCAAGACGAATTATACCTGTATAGCGATAATTCGATTAAAATATTTTTTACCTTCCCCAATTGACTTTGAAGTTTCAAAAAATCGAATAAAGTCGACTTTTTCGCTGTTTTTTTAGACTCATGGTAAACTTATCGACTATTTGACCATATAATGTGTGATATAAGTTAATCAGAATGTATCTGAATATCATATCATATGATGGTATGATGGTTACATGGTTGATAAGTCATATAACTTTAAGAAAATACCGAAAAAAATAACATTCTGTTTTTTTTTAAAATCCTCTACGTTATTCTGGCCGGATAAGAATTACTCAAATTACCTCCTCACTGTACACGTGTAAATCTAGGTACACTTGAGAACATTTTCACCTTATTTGGATAGCAAAAATTTATTTTGTTGTGGAATAAAGAGCAATATGTCACTTTTGGATATTTTCTTTTAATCCAAAATCAATAAAAATGATTTTAGTATCGACATTCTGCATATGTTATTGGTATGAAACATTGAAAATGCATTATTCTTCACGTATATCAGACATTTCATGGACATATAGTCGAAAAAATTGCCATAAATCTAAGAAAATAGCGAAAAAGTCAATCATTTTTTGCTATGTAAGTACAAATCCACTTGCTTCGAACTATTTTTTCTGATAATTTATATACCGAAATTTAATTTTATTGTCAAGTAAAGAGCGATATAAAACTTTTAAATATCATCTTGTAATTCAAAGTAAATGAAAATAATTTTGATGTCAACATTTCTTATATATTATTGTTGCAACATATCGCAAAAACATTCTATTTAACTTATATCACACATTATATGGTCAAATAGTCGAGAAATTAACCATGAGTCTAAAAAAATAGCGAAAAAGTCGACTTTTTTCGATTTTTTGAAACTTCAAAGTCAATGAGGGAGGATGAGAAAGATTTTAATTGAATTATCGCTGTACAGTTATGAATCGAATTGCTTTGAACTATTTTTATTGATAATTTAAATATAAAAAAAAAATTTATCTTCAAATTTGAAGAAGTGCTTCGTTTCCTGTGATTTTTAGCTATATCTACGATGCGGGGACAGATTTTTTTTTATGAATCTTTATGGGAGTGTTTTTGACTCCCAAAAGAAAGTTTTCATTGCTATTAGAACTTCGCACAAACAACTTTTTTTTTCGATACACCTTAATGGCCATCCAACGATACAGTTTAACCATAAATTGAAAACCGCTATCATATTTCAGATTTCATACTCTTTTCTTCCCCTTTTTTAAAGAATTCTTTTTTCTCCTTTTTCAAGTAACTTCCCATTTGACACATCTTCTTGTTTCTCGCCTTGATAAGATGTGAATTAATAAAACCTAATCTCAAAATCCAACTATTTGTCGTTGAAAAGGTTAACATATTTTTCTTCCTACTTTATTTCGGTTGGATCAAAATTTTACTACTTGGTTGAAAATGCAATTATTTTGTTGGGAAGTTATCTTATTAGCAAAAATTCAACCACTTGGTTGAAAGATGAACTACTTTATTAAAAAAAAAAATCTTTCTGAAGATTCATCTCCTTGATCAAGAATTTTACTGTTCCCTTCTTGAAAAATTGATCTCCTTGTTTAAAAACCTGCCTTATAGTTTATTTCAATGTTCAAGTCAAATTTGGAATACCGAAGGTTTTTTTTTATTTCATAATTTTAGTTGAAAATTCATCTCATTGGTGGAAAATGTATGTATTTTGTTAAGAATTCATCTTATTTGGTTGAGAAATCAACTGCTTGGATTACAGGTAAAATACATTTTTTTTAATCTTTTTTTTTCTAAGACGAGTTTGAAGATTCATCATTTCAGTTGAAAATTAAAATTTTGGGTTTGAAACTTAAATTTTTTCGTAGGAAAATCGTATTTTTGACTTGAAAACTGAACCATTTGGTAGAGGATTAAACGGCTTGTTTGAAAATTAACCTGCTTCTTGTAAATTCATATGTTCGTTCAAAAATTCAACTATATGTTTAAAAACTGAACTAATTTTATGAACAATTACGTTGGAAATTTACGTATTGTTTCGAAAAATCGTCGCTTTGGTTAGAAAATTAATCTTGTATGTTAAAAATTTCTCTTTTTGGTTAAGGATTTAACTATTTGATTCAACACTCAGCTCTCATGAGCGAACATTCATCTATTTGGTTGATGATTCAACTATTTTGAAGAAAATTTCTTTTTTAATTTAATTCAACTACATTAAATTTCGTCTGTTTGTTTTCTTTTAAGATCTATTGTTTATTTAGTTGATAATTCATCTCTTTGGTTGAAAATATATGCACGTTATTGAAAATTCGACTTTTTGGTTGAAAAACCAACTGCTTGGTTCAAATTTGAGATACTTTGAAAAAATTCATTTTTACTTGTTAAAGATTCATAATTTTAATCGAAAATTCATATTTTAGGTTCAAAAACTGAACTGTTTTGTAGAAAAAGCGTTTTTTTATTTAAAACACAACATTTTGATAGAAAATTCAACTACTTGTTTGAAAATCAGTTGAGGGGGAAGAAACTATCCCTTTTCCGCCTTTTTTCGTGCTTTCGTTCGAACACAAACTGAATTAATAGAACTCAATAAGAGAGTCGAACCAATTTCTGTAAAAAGTTTTTTGTTTTTGGTTAAAGAGTCTACTATTATATTTTTGGCTCGGAATTTATCTTGTTTTGCTGAAAATTCTATTTGGTTGAAAGTTTAATTATTTGGTTGAAAATGTGTCTATTTTGTTAAAAAATTCGCTTTCGTTTGGCTGAGAATTAATTTTTTCAACTAAAAATTTAATCATTCTAATTTTTGTTCGAAATTGATATTTTTAATCAAAAATTGATCTTTTATAGGTAGAAATTCATGTGTATTTTGGTTAAAAATGCAACTGTTTGGTTGAATATTAATCTTTTTTAACTCATGATTGAACTATTCGATTGAAAATTCATCTTTCTTGATTGAATTAAACTATTTCTAATTTCAAATGAAAATCTTTTTTGGTTGTAATATCAACTATTCCATTTTTTGTTGAGAATAATATTTTCTTACTGAAAATACCATTACTTGGTTGAAAAGAGAAACCGACTCTTCAGAAATCCACTTTTTTCAAGATTCATTTTTTCAGTTGAAAATTGAACTATTTTCTTGGAAATTCGTTCTTTTTTTGTAACAAAGTTAATTCTTTCAGTTGAAAATTCATGTATTTTGATGAAAATCCATCTCTTGATAAATTGATCTTTATGATTGCAAATTCATCTTTGTAGGTTAAGAAATGATCTGTTTGTTTAAAAATTCAACTATTTTGTCTAAAGTTAAATCATTTTGTTGAAACTTTATCTTGTTTGTCAGAGTCATCTTTTTTGGTCAAAAATTCTACTATTTTGTTACAAATTTATCTATTTTTGGTTGAATTCAAATCTTTCTCATTTCGAAATTTGACAATTTGGTTAAAAATACACCTTAGTAAGTTATGAACTAAACTATTGGGTTGAATATTTATAACTATTTTATCCCAAATTGAATTATTTTGTTAAAAATTTAACTATTTCATTGAAGAAATTTTTTTGGTCCAAAATTCAACTGTTTTAAAAATTCTTTCTTTTGTATTAAAAATGTATCTCTTATGGTAAAGAAGTTTAAAAATTTCATGTTTCTTGGCTCAAACTGAACTTTCATGTGGAAATTCATCAGTCTTAAAAAAATCGTTTTTTTTTTATTCGAAAATTAAATTATTTGGTTGAGAGTTAATTTATTTTCTTTGAAAATTTGTCTCATTTGCTTGAAAGTTCAACTATTTGGATGTTAATGAAACTTTTCGGTTAAAAATTAATATTTTGTTGGTTGAAAATTTGTATTTTTTGGTTTAAAATTCATATCTTTCAATAGGAAATCTTTTTTGATTGAAAATGCAACTGTTTTGTTCAAAATTCAATATGATATGTGCGCTAATTTCATTTAAAGGAAAATGCGGGGTAAAAAATGACCAAAGATTTGTAACGTAGTTCATAGGCGTCCCCTTATATTTAACAAAAATATACCGTCGAGCTTGAGGAAGGGTTTGATAGATTACGAAGGGCAAGGGGCCAAAGCTGAGAGTTCAGATTACTCGTTCACAGGTGAGAGCTAGGGGGTCATAGTTTCATGTCAAAAAAGCAGAGATCAAATGTAAGCGGTCAGAAGTCAGGAAAGAAAAAGGGTCATACCCCTCACTGGTCATGGATTAAAGATCAGACGTCAGAGGTTAGGACTTAACGGTCACAAGTCAGGCAAAATATAAAAACTTTCTAAGGGATGGAAACTGAAATCAAAAAACTTTTTTTATTTCAAACACCCTGCTATAGCTTTTACAAGAGCAGTATGAAGCAGCAGCTGCGGTTGGGAGTGAGGGTGGCGGCACAGCCACAGCCTATACAAACGGGTTTGTCGGTGGGAGTCGAGGGGACGAGAATGGGGAACAGGAGCCCTCGGAGAGAATCCGAGTGAGCCTGACCCGCATGCGACATTACTACTGGCGGCTGGCTAGTGGCTCTGACAAGTTTGCTCCAACGAATCAGATGTTACCGGAACACGGTGACCGGATTGGTCTTACCAATTGATCCGGCACGATCAGAGCGCGTGATCGCGTTCAATGAAAATGTCACGTTTACGCTTCTTTCCACTTTGTGGAAAAGTCACTCGCTCATATGATTCGATAACGATTTTTGCGGACAAACGTTTAGGGAGAGACGAGCATAATATGGGCTGGGTCTCTATTCAGTATTCTATAATGTGAAGTGGCAACGTCTCGAAAATTATTATTTTTTTAATATTAGGTTTCGAGGTTTCATTGGTTTAAATTTGAATTTTTACTATTGATTTCTAAAAAGTGGAGCATATTAAATTACTACTGTTTTCTAGATTTTGATTGATTCATTGTGGTAAAAATTCTGATTGAGAGTATTGTCATCAAAGCAAACTGTAGTAAAGTTTACAGTTTTGAAAAAATTCAATGCTATTAATATACTATGTGAGGTACAAAAATTAAATATATCTTTGAAGTTTCTTCAGTTAAGAAAATTCATTCTAATAGTAGTAAAACTTAGGCTTTTAATGGTAAAGTAATGTCTCTCCCTTCTTGAAGAAGCTGAATTAGAAATTTTTTTCTGAAATTTTGCAGCATATTTTCATATAAATTGAGAAAAAGTAAAGCTTTATTTGCTCGAACTCTCATTTTTTTCAAGAATAAGATATATGTGATCAAAATCGATATTACCTTCCGAAGCCAGTTTTTAGTTAAAAAAACATTTTTCTGTTTATTTTTTTGTGAAATTTCTCCTTCCATGTGCATTCTAGGTGAATATTTGATTTTTTAAATTTGAAAGGATGAATTTTTAATCAAGAAAGATGATTTTTCAACCAAATGGTCGACATTTCAGCAAAGCAGGATATTTAAATAAAAAATTATTAGTTTTAAACAGGATAGTTAAATTTTCAACAAAATAATTAAATTTTTCAGATTAATGGTTAATTTTTAACCAATAGTTACAGTTTTGACTTGAAAACATCAATTTTAAACCAAATAGTTTAAAAAACATAAAAAGCTAAAAAAGATAACACTTTTTAACAAAATAGTTATATTTTCAACACAATAATTAAACTTTTAAGAAAATAGTTGAATGAAAAAAAAATTCTCATCATAATAGTTGATTTTTTAACCAAATATTTTAATTTTTGACCTACAGAGATGGATTTTCAACAAAAGAAAAAAAAATTATTGGCCAAACACTTGCATTCTCAACCAAAAAGTGGATCTTTTTCAAGAAAAAGAGACCCATTTCCAGCCAAATAGTGGACTTGGCAACCTTCAGTGACTCATTTTCAGCCAAATAATCAAATATTCAACAAATCAGGATTTTCAAACAACAAAAGTGACTTTTTCAACAAGATAATTAAATTTCCAACAAAATATTTAAAATTTTAACCAAACAGTTGAATTTTGTAACCAAATAGTTCAATTTTCAACAAAAGAAGATGAATTTTAACGAAATATTTGAATTGTACACAAACAAAAAAATGTAATTATTAACCAAACAGTCACACTCACAACTAAATAGTTGAACTTTTAAGCGAGAAGATGAATTTTTCGAAGAACAGTTGAATTTTCAATTCTAAGGGACAATTTTTTGATCGAAAATGGTAAATTCTTTACAAAACAGTTAGATTTCTAACCAAATAATAAAATTTCTAACAAATACTTGAATTTAAAAAAAAAGAAAACTTTGAACAGAGTAATAGAATTTTTAATCAAAGAAGATTGATTTTTAGAGGAAAATATGATAGTTGATATTTCTATCAAAAAAATATTTAAATTTAAATTAAAGAACAATTGAATTTAACCAAATAAGAATATCTTTCATCAAAATAGTTGAATTATTAACCAAAATAGCTAATTTTTTTTCCCAAACTTTCGAATTTTAACCAAAAATATCAAACTTCTACTGGACAGTTGAATTTTTCACGAAGATAAGGGAACTTTCGAAGCAAAAAAAAAAACATTTTTCAACAAAAAAGTTAAATTATGAAGCAAAACAAAAATAATTTTCTACAAATTAATTATATTTCGAACGCAGAAATATAAAGTTGCAACAAAAAGGCTAATTTTTTAGCAAATAGTTTAATTCAAAACCAAAAACGATCACTTTTAAGCCAACTTTTTACAAACTAATTTGCCAGATTAATTTTCCACCAAAAAAAAAAAAAAAAAAATTCTCAATAATAAAATGTAATAGTGGAATTTTCAACCAAAAAATATCAGTTTTCTTGAAAAATAGAATACTAGAATTTTGAGTTAGAAAAATTAGTTTCCAACAAACAGACAAGAACTAATTCGCAACAAGATAGTTAAATCTTTAATCAAATTGTAGAAATTTTAACAAAAAATATAATAGTAGACATTTCAATTAGAAGAAACTAACTTTTGGCGAAAAATATATTTTTTTTATTTGATTCTATTAATTCAGTTCGCGTTCAAGCGGAAAAAGAGAAAAATCGAAGGTTCCCTGGAAGCAGGGAAAAAAGTAGACTCCTTTAAAAAAAGGGTGAAGAGGGGGATAGGGAAAGAAGTGTGTCGTGTGCATTAAGATGCTTCTCTTGCAAAATAAAATCACTAATGTTCGTTCTTTCAAGCATTTAAAAAAACAGCTACCCACATAATTTTGTTGGGCCACTCTACTGTGAAGTCATCAATTTTTTCCCACCTAAAAGTCTGAATTATGTTCTTATCTCAAATTACAAAAAAATTCTTTCACGCCTACTATTTTCCTTTGCAGACTAAATCTTCTCTTCCAAACTGACATTAAATCAGGAATTTTCAACTCATTAAGGCTGCTTTTATGAGATGAATGGTGCGAACGTGTTAAGCAGAGTGTCCCCCATATTAAAGTTTCCTTTTCAGGCTATTCAAACGACATCAGTATTATACTCAGTTAGTAAAAGTTTCATTGGTGACGATGAGGATCCATTCATTGTTATCTCCTTTGAAATGTAAGGACTGAAAAGGCTTGAAGCACTTCTAACCAGAGACCAATGAGAATATTCACCTCACGAGTGTCTCGTCTCTCATTCGAGGGCTAAACTCGAAGCGAGAGAACGAAACGGAAATAGCTGATACAGCGACGCGACTCGGAAGCTGCAGACCACGACCGGAAGCATAGGGAGTGACAAAAATAAGAGGATGGATAAAACCACAGAAAAACGAATTACTACTCGAGGAAAGAGTCGCACGGCCTATGCTCGCAAAGATCTTCAAGTCACTTCAACCACTGTCAGTTTTTTTTTTTTAAAGTACTTTTTACCATGACGACGGTACTTTGCGGTGCCTGAAGCACGAAGATCATCTATCACGCTTGTTAAATTATAAGGCATCTTTATACCGTGTTGACATAGTGTCGATTTCTTTTTGTTGATGGTCCGGAAAAAGTGGAATAGTTCTATACTTAGCCAGATAAGGGTATAGAAAACGACACAATGGCCTTTATAAGGGACGTCACTCTCGGAAACTGCTGTATGAGTGATAGGGGAAAAGTGGTATTATTAGGGTTCCAAAAAAAAATTTGTTATAGGTATCAAAAATAGATCATTAAAATATATTATTATATAATAACAATTAATAATTAATATTTAATTCATAATAATAATATAAAGTTATATATGAAGTTATAATAATATATAGAATAAATGTTCTAGAAGAGGAAAATTGCTCTGTACTCTGAATCAGTAAAAATTCAACTAATTTAATTAGTACTAAGAATTTCAGCTGATAAATCAGTTTCTGTTTTTGAATTCAGTTGATTCAAATAGTGAAATACATTATAACATTGTAACGTTTCGGACGACATAAAGTTGTATGTTCAAAAATAAAGGAACAAATTCTCTTAAATAAGATTAATGTGTGTACTAACTGTACTATACTAAAATAAATTTAAAACGCTCTAATTTCCTAGAATTCCAAATAAAAATATTGTATTTTGAACAACATAGATGAAGTGGTAGTTGAATTTTCAACCGGGAAGATGAATTTTCAACCAGAATGATGAATCTTCAACCAAAAAATACGAATTTTTGACAAAATGGTTACATTTTCCTCCAAACGGATGATAGTTGAATTGTCAACTAAAAAAAATTTCCAACTAAAAATAGTATAGTTAAAATTTTAGTTAAAAAAGTTTATTTTCAACCAAAAAATGTATTTGCGACCTAAGGGATGAATTTCACTTCAAACTAATGAGTTTTAAACAAAAGAAATCATTTTTCTTTCAACTGGGTAGTTCAATTCTCAGCCAAGAAATATAAATTTTTAACGAAAAATTGAATAGTGAAGTTTCCAGTTACAAAAGTTAATTTTTACCCGAAAAATGGATTTTTATCCTAATAGTTGAATTTCTAACCAAAGAGATGAATTTTCACAGAAAAAAAAATAATTTCAACTAAGAAGTTCAACCTTGAACCAAGTAGTAGAATTTTTAACGAAAAAAATGTATTTCCAACAAAAATTTGAATGTTTAAATTTTGAGTTTGAAAAGTTAGTTCTCAAACTAAATTAGATTTTCTACAAAATAAAGAAAAAAAAATTTCAAACCAATTTTTGAATTTGAAAGTGTAAAGGATGAATTTTTAACCCGAAAATATGAGCTTCCAACAAAAAAGTTAATTTTTAACCAAGAAGTTAATTTTCAACCGATAAGTGATTTTTCAACAACAAAGCTGGAATTCTCGACAAATGTGTAACAGCTTAAATTTTAACTGAAAAATAATCTTTTCTAATATCAAAAATAGTTGGATTAAACCAAAGAATACGAGTTTCGAACAAAAGAGTTCAATTTGTCAACGAAGAAAGATTTTACAGTCAAGAATGAAAAAAATTCCATATTGTTGAACTTTTAAGTCAAAAAAATGAATTTTCAACAAAACAGTTGAATTTTCAATTCAAAGAGTTCATTTTCAATCTAAAAACTAAAAAAAACTAAAAATGATGAATTCTGAACAAAAAATAATAGTAGACATTCCAACCAAAAGAATTGCCTCTCAAATACCTGACACTATATCCGTTCTCATTCAATATATTTTTTCATTTCAGAAATTATAGCCTTATTGTTTAAAATATTCATATGTTCGCAATTTTTTCAGTAAGTTATCGATAGTTACTTTTTCATATTGGTTTCGTTTCATCGAAAATGAAGGATTTTTTCAAACGCATTTTGGAAAACTACCTCATTAATCCCAGAAAAAAATAATTTTCTACACCTTATCGAAAAAGGTGGTTAATCAAATGAATATTTTGAACAATTAGTTCATAAGTTCTGAAATAAGAAAATACTGAATAATAAGAGATATAGTGAGCATTCGCTAAATGTACGATTCATTCTGAAAATACTAACTTTTCATGATTTTCGAAAGGAACAAAAGTTTTTCCACGAATTAAAACTGTTTAAATAATTTCAAGATTTCTTGAACGGAAAAACATTATTTTTAAATAACGCAATTGTTTCATTACTTAATGAAAATACTAACTTTCTATGATATTGTAAAAAAAAATATTATACAAATAAAAATTGTTCAAACAGTTTGAAAACATGTGATACGAAAAATATAACTATTAAAATTCATCAATTGTATCAAGTTATAATAAAATAATAACTATTCACAATTCACTGCGAAAAAAATGAGTTTGAACAATCATTAATTATTCCTGTAAGTGAAAACTAGTTATGAAAAACTTAAAAAGTTTTGATCATTTATGCTAAGAAAATTTCTTAGAAAGACGTTTTGGCATGAATTTTGAAGAAAATTTGGTACATTTTATTTTCGGACGCACTTTTGGGTTAAAATGAAGTTTTTGAGTGAAATTTATTCTTTAAATATTTCCTTAGAAGTGACTGAACTTCAATTTATAAAAGGTTCACAAAAAGTACTTGTTTTTATCATTTTTTTTGAGAAAATACAGACATTTTTTCAGGAACCGCACAAAATGGGGGGATCGTTGCTTTCTAACAAAAAAAAATAAATAAATTTTTTGCCCACGCTAATGTTCTCTCAGAAGAAGATCATTCTTAATATCCTTAGAGGAGAATTTAATATAAGAAATCTCAAGGAAAAGGTTATTAGATTTAAGAATTGACTCTATTTAACTGGTTAAATAATTTGTTCTTATATTGACTCAAATTAACTTCAGTCATCTAGGTTAAGAAAAGAACATATTAGTGACTCTCATTTTAGCAGTTAAAGGTTACATTTGATAATTGTGTTCAATTATAAAAAATGAGACCTTTCAGGAGATTGCAAATACACTGCAGTGGATGATCGCGTTTCGCGCGAGCCACGGGTTCTCGTCTGGCTCATCATGTCCTTTTTTTACTGGCACGTGCGTTTCACTACCTAAGATAGGGAGATAGATATTTCACGAAATTTGTATATAAATAAAACTTGTTCAATATATTTTGAAATTGATGTTAGCAGAGTGACCACTAAAATCTTGAAACAAATTCTTCTGCAATTTCCACTTTATTTACGGTTTTCAAATATTTTTCCTGGCAATTCAAATTTGAAGCAATTTTTCTGGATACATATAACTTTAAGAATTATCAATATTTAATCAAGAAAATATCGTTACGAATAGGGGCGCAATATTTTCTTGATCTTATTTTTTTGAGTGATGCTTTCTTTTTTGCTTTAATATCAACAATAAAAACAAAGCAAGTTCAACAGTTTTATAGTACCTAAGTTATCAATAAAATCATTTTTCATTTTAATGATTTAGATTAAAACATATTTAAATTCCGAACTTACATGAAGTAAGGACCTAAGATCATAAGACTTGATATTTAACAATATTGGATATAAATAATCATAAATCGAAATAGACTCAACTGACTGCAAAAAAATTAATACTTAATTTTAAATACGCACTATTTTATCTTAATGTATCCTAACTTGCTATTGACAAAAAAAATGTCTGGCGTCGTAATTACTTGTAAAATTTTGCAAAAATATTCTGTAAATTAATTCTTGGAGAAAATCTTGAGGTACAGCTCTCGAATTCTTGTAAACTCAGGAGAACTCTCAAGAAGCTTATTACTGCCACACTCCATTGCTCTCGTGCAAGTTGAAATCTTGCTGAAGATTCCATGAAAATTCCTAGGGTTTTATTAACCGCAGAATATGTATTGTATCCACTGACGGTGTACATATTATGTTCAGCAAATTGCTTATAAAAAATTACAAATTTTCCTGCATTTAGAAAATATATGAATTCCATTTTTATAACATAGATAACTATTTAATTTACAGAATTATACATATACATAAGTATTACAAATTATTCTTACAGTTTAGAACTTTTTAATTATGTCCTTGTCAGAACATAATGGATTGCAAGATAACTAGACCTAATTTGTATCATCAATCATAAAGACTGATTAAGGAAACGCTGACTTAAATGAGAATTTAACCAAAAGCTTAAAAAAAAATAATGAATTCAAGTTATAATATACTGAATACTATTATTTCTAAAGTTAAACTAAGTTTTTTGTTTGTATTCAAATTCCCAATATAATAAAGCAATTATATTTTTATTAATTGGAAATTTTCTCATAGAAGATAGAAATTATATCCCATTTTGGCTTCGAAAAACGAAACATGTTATTCAGGTGACATAATGAAATGTAGTCAAATTTTGGATTATCAAAAACGTGTCAAAGCCGACAAAGTTGTCTCTGTAAACGCTCCCGTGCACATTAGGGTAACTCAAAAATGCATAGCAAAAATTTTTGTTCATGCTAGAGGACAACGATCCCCCCATTTTGTGCCAAATCCGAAAAAAGAAAATGCCTAATTTTGTTTTTTTTTTCGTTTTTTTTTCTTTTATCTGCTGCTGGTTTTGACTTGAAGTTTTCCATGTAAAATGCATGAGAAAAACCACCTCAAATACACCCCCACGAGTCCCTGAAAACTACCCTTAAAACCAATAATATAAATTCTCCATAAAAACGACTCACTGCCTAAAACAGTTGATCAGATTTTACAGTGAAACTTAAGTTTGATGTTTTCTTTTTATTATAAGTCTCTCCATTTCTCTGAATCAAGCTTTCGATTTTCTTTTCATTATGAAAATATTATGATTTGATCCATCGCAAAGAAACTTGTTAAACTAAATACAAGCCGGAAATTAACCACTAATTGTTTTAAAAGCTTTCAGTTTTCACCCTGTTAATATTTTTATAACAGTGCAATTTATTTATATTCTTACACAGTCAAAACTTGTTTCATTTAATCTCTTTCCACATGAGCGCACAGCATCCGTAAAATCTATACATTTATCTACTTATACTATGTAGCGAAACTCACGTTTCAGTAGAAAAAGACATGCTTAGTCAGACGAGAACCGTGGCTGCCTGGAAACTCGATTATCTACTTCACTGGAGTTGTACTCTCTCCTCAAAGGGCTCTTTCATTTCTGAGGATTTTAACTAGATATGAATTTAAAATAAAATTATTATGCCCCTCCCCTTCTTCGTCACAGATCATCACAGAAAGCTTGCAAACCCCTGAGTGAAGTCACAAATACAAAAACTTCCCCCCCTCCCCCTTTGGATCAAAATTTTTCCTTCGATTTCGTTTCACAAGCGCCTAAAATGAAACACAAATCATACAAGAATAATATTGTCACCTACTAGGAGAATACTAGGGGGAATATATTCTTTTAAAAATATATGTTTAGAATAATTTCCGACCAACAAGTTGTATTTTAAAGTAGAAAGACAAATTTTCTCAGAAGACAGTTTAAATTTCAACTAAGAACTTCTCTGCCAAAAAGATGAATTTTTAATTCAAAAAGACGAATTTTGAACATAGCAGTTGAATTTTCGAAAGAAAAAGATTACTTTTCGACAAACCAGTTGAATTTTTGGCAAAATAATCAGAGTTTCCTCCATACTGGTGGAATTAGGAACCACATAGTTGAATCTTCGACCTGCAAAGATAAATTTTCAACCATATAGTTGCATTTCCAAAAATAAAAATTAATTATTATCCCAGCAGTTATATGAATAAAAGATGAATAAAATTTGCTTTTTAAATTTCAATTTTCAATGAAATAAAAAATAAAATGAAAAAATAAATAATATTTGCGAACAAATATTTGAATTTTGTTGTTGAAGGGACGAATTCTGAACAAAATATTTGAATTTCTATTTTAATACTTAAATTTTCAATCTACGAAGAACAATTTCCAATAAAAGGGTCAAATTTTTAAACGAAATTTCAGACAAAAAATGAACTTTCAATCTAAAAGGATAAGCCTACTATCAAAAAAGGCAAATGCTGAAGAAAACGTTTGAAATTGCAAGAAAATAATCAATTTAAACAAAATAGTTGAATCTTCAATAAAAAATATTGATTTTCATCCAAAAATATAATAGGTGATATTTCGGCCAGGGCTGATTTTAATTTTCAAATCAAGAACAGCCGAATCATAGCAGAAATGACAAAGTTTCAACGAGGAAAATTTCTTCAGTCAAAAAAGAAAAAAAATCAACTGAAATGGCGAATTCTCTATAAAAAGTTGAGTTTTCAACCGAAAAGTTAATTTTCAACTCAGAAGTTAGTATTTTACCAAGAAGTTAATTTCCAACAAAATATTTGAATTCTGTATGGTAATAATAGAATTTTAAACTCAAAAAGACAAACTTTTAACAAAGCATTTGGATTTTTAAGCCTACAACTGAAATTTCCTACAAATTAATCTTATTATCAACCTGAAAAAAATAAATTTTCAACAAAACAGTTTTTTTTTAAATAGTTGAATTCTAAGCTGAAAACCTCAAATTTTCTCCAAAGAATGGAACAGGCAAATATGCACTTGAAAATTGATTTCCGAGTCCAAAAAAGACGATATGTCAACAAAAATAGATTCATTTTAAACCAAATAATTAGATTTTTACCCAATAAAAGGCATATTTAATCAGTTTCACTTTCAACCAAGCTGTTAAATTTTGAATCAAAAAGTTTAATTTTCTACAAAATGACGAATTTACAACAAAATATGTTGTTTCTAACTACAAATGAATAATTTTTAATTAATAATAGAATAGTTTTCGGTTCTTAACTAACAAGATTAATTTCCGAAGACAAACTTATTAGTTTATTTATCATATAAAAACGATCAGTTTTTAAACAAAATCAAGTATCGTTAAGTTCGTTGTTAATAGAATTATTGAAAAAAATGAAATTTTCAACAAAATACTTTAATATTCGACCAAATAGTAGAACTCTTAATCAAATGAGATGAATTTTGAATCAAAAATATAATAGTAGACTTTTCAAATTAAAAGACTTAACTTTCAACAAGGAAATTGTTAGATTTTCTTACATTGTTCTATTAACTCGATTTGCACTTAAACGGAAGAACGAGGAAGAATGGAACTTTCTTGAAAACGAGGAAAAAAGAAGAGTTCTTTGAAAGAATTAAAAAGAGGGCAATGAGTGTGAAGTCTGTATTTAGATGCTTGGCTTTCAAAAAAAATATTGATAATTTTTATGTTTTAAGAATTTCAAAAAATGGTTATTCACATTTATATTTCTTATATTAGATGTCACATTTTGCGATAATCCCTCGCCCTTTTTACGTCACAGACACAAAACCTCTTAAGCACTCTGCCCTGGCAGTGTGAGGTAGTTTTTGAACGGCCCCTTCAAATATCCCTCTCTTGTCCAATATATTAAAGAGAATCATATATGATGAATAATTGCTTCGATCTATATTAATAAATTCCGATTAAACTCGAAGCAATTTAACGAGAAAATATGTTGCCCAAGGGGATGATATAAATTCCGCAATAAATGAAAAGCTTTTTCGTCATTTTGGAGAGAAATGGATTTATTAGTTCTCCCTGGCGTATAGCATTGTTCCTTAATTCCTTTTCACTTTTATCTTTTGTGTCCCATAACAATACTATAATGCTTCATACTCTGTTTCATTAACAGAAAACAGAAGCGAACAGAGTTATTAAAAACAAGCGACCCAATTTCAAAAGTTATTTGTACTCTTTCCTTTTATATCCGTTGTTTTATACGAAACAGAAACTGAGGATCTAAAAAGCTTAATTGTAATGTTTCGTGTCACTATAGCGTCTTTTTATTTATATAATAAAGGCGAAATAATGAAAAATAAATATTATTGGACCAAGAATTTGGATAAAGTGGAAAACAAAATAAGTAGAAAATATATGAAATGAGAAAAAAGTTTTGTGTAATGTTCGATTCCATTATTGATCAACTTATCTTCGAATTGGAAAAAAATTAATACATTTTCATTACTTTTGTTCTGTTCTCACTGCCGATTCTTGTAAATTTTTTTTTCAATGGACGTATAAATACATTCATCTGGTAAAAATATTTGATGATTTTGTGAATGCACAATGAATCTCATTACTTGTATTTAAGCGTAAGGCGATTATGATTTATTGTGCAATCTTCCAGAACTTGCTTCGGTCATACATTATCTACTTGCTGTCAGAAAATATAATTTGACATTCGATCAATAGATGCTCTTATGCTCATCTCTCAATTCATTTTTCTCTGGTTTGAAATCAAATAATTTAGAAAAGGGATCTCTCACCCAAGAATAAAGTTTTTTTAAATTTTCGAAATTGCAATCAGTTTTTTTTAAGTAAACCGATTCGCTATGAACCAGAAAATGAACTATTAAATTATTTTTTTTTTCAAAGTAGAGTTCTAATAAGGAACAAGGGTTGATAAAAACAATTCTATGATAAATTGTAGTAATTATCGTTCTTCGTGTGAAGCAGGCAGTTTTTAGACGCTCATAATCTAATTAATTTCACTTCTCAAAACTCTAGTTAACTAAGTTCACATGAAAACAATTTTTACAAATCCTTTTAAGAACAGGAAATAATACCTTCCATTATAAATATTGAGAATGTCAAAATTATTTTGAACCTTGGAATATGATCAATAAAAATTTGGGGTAATATAAATTAAAAAATATGGAATTCAAGGTATTAAAAATTTTGATTGGAAAATGTATCAAATTGAAGTCTAAACTCAATTTGCTATTGAAATGAAATGATTGATACGTGGAAGGGTGTATGAAATTGAACCATCGATAAAATCGTGCTAATTGGAAACTAAAACGTTCATAGTGTGAAACTTTTAATTTCATATCGCTTAAAACTCATAAGTTTAATTTTTTAAGTCAAAAATCAAACATTATTCTAACTATAAGAAATGCTAATAATTATTTTTATTTCCTGTTTCAGGTACGTATGACTCTTACATTGGATTCGTATATATTTATAAACAAAATTTGATGATCGTATTGGTATGTAAAAGATTTTTTTACTAAAAATTATTTTGTGGTCAATAATTGTGATTATGATTACACTCAAAATCCGTTTGAAGTTGAAAATGATTCCATCAAACTTTTAATATCATTATTTAATTAATTTTTAAGCAAAATATAAATAAGATACTCAAAGTATGTAAAAAATGTCAGAAATAAAATTCCTCTACTCAGAGAGATTTCGATTTTAGTTCCTGGAAGTTTTGAGCAGCGACTAAAATATTATTCCAACGCTTTAACGTTGACGTTTTAATAAAAAAAAATTTGTAAAATTTAATTGTTTTGCATCATTTTTATGAATGCTCCAATGGAAGTAAATTTTATGTATGTAAAAAATACAGCGTTCTAGAAAGTTGCAGTTCAATTGGGCCACCCTGTATTTCAATTTTGAATATAAAAGAGTTCAATTGAACCAAAAAAGTATAATTTCCAACAAAATAGTTGAGATTTCAAACAAAATAGATTTACGTTTAACGAAAAAGTTGCAATTTCAAGCAGAGAAGATCAATTTTTACCAAAAGAGGTCAATTTTCAAATCAAAAAGATGAATTTTCAACCAAATATTCGAATTTTAAACCAAACGCGCAATTTTTTACAGAGTACTTCAAATTTTAAACAATTAGTTAAATTTTCAATCTGAAAGATAAGTTTTTCAACAAAAAAGACTAATTTAAAACGAAATGCATGAATTTCTAACAATTTTTGGTAATTTTCGACTAAAACCTATGTATTTTCACCAAAAATAGTATAGTTTAATTTCTAGTTGAAAAATCCATTTTTATCCAAAAATAATCAAAATACTAAGAAAATAGTCCGACGGTTGATTAACAAGTAAAATCTCTACAAGAAAAAGATAAATTTGGACCAAAAATAAAATAGAAGACGTTTCAATTAAAAGAAATCAACTTTCGACCAAAAATGGTTGGATTATCTTTTTGGGTTCTATTAGTCGGAATCATGTTAGTGGTTCTATTAGTTAAAGCGAATTTTATTTGAAAATATCTTACGCAAGCAATGATTTTGTAGAAGTAACCCTCCCCCCATGCAAAATAGCATAAAAAATTGTCGATATACCCTCCCCCCTCCCCCGCCTACAAACGTTACATAATTTATACACGGCAGCTAACAATTGAAAATAGGACATTTAATCGTGAACAGGTTTCATGAAAACAGGAAGAGACTTCAGACATTATTCTTCTTTCCAGATCTTTTCAACATCCCTAATAAATTCACTGCTATTTTTCAATTACTCGTAACAACATGAAATCTTTTCAGTTGAAAGTTTGGAACCCACCAGATCTGTTTTTCTCGTTTATCAAGACCACTACAAAGGAAGAATGTTTGAAATATTAAGACACTTGAGGGAAAAAGGGAGGGGTAGGGTAATCGGGAAACGGCAGGAAAAGTCTGCAAATGACCTCCTCCGAGGAAAGGGGAGAAAACCGTCTTGGAGAACGCCAGAGCAATATAAAAGTTTTACATTTAATTCACTTTTTGGGCGACCGCGCTTCTCGAGCGGAGGTGGAAAAAAGCGATACAGGAATAAATCAAAGAGTGAGCTTTTATTCCCGCGGAACGAGAAAAGCTACTGGAGACGACTTACTTTCAAAAGGACTACCAGCTAAACTCGAAGGCGCCCCAATACGACGTGATGTCTGAAAACTTGCCCGCCATAAGCGGCGAAAACAAGTAAAGATGTAAGTAAAGAAACAAGTGAAGAGCCTGGATTGTATAAACATAAGCAACAGCGTGAAATATTTCAAATCGAGCGATGTAGCCTCATTCAATGGACGAAAATCGGATGTATTTTGATGCCTGAAAACTTGCCATCCATTAGTAGCGTCTTAGTGTTCTTCACAATCATGTAAATAAGAACATATCTCTGAGAATACTCGAATTAGAAGAGTTATAATTATAAACATATTGAAAAGAAGGAAATAATGAAGCTGAAAACTCCCAAATTTTGATAATACCATTACGGAAGCGAATTAAGTGCAGAATTATTGTTTGAAAGAATTGACTATACAGAAATATACAAATAGATTAGAAAAGATGTTCGGAAGCGATGTTATTTGTCTGAGTGATATAATTTATAAAAAATATAATGGTAGAGATGTTAAAAATGACATACTTTAGACCAAAGGGAAATAATTTGTTGAATCCTTCATTCCAATTCTTCCGACGTTTCGAAAACACATAGTTCTCTCCATCACGATAAAAAGTCCTTAAAAAAGAGAAGTTTACAAACATCATCATGAATTAATAAAAGTTTAATGACTGAATTGATAAGATGGAATTGATGTATTTACAATAGCATGTTACAACAATTTTTTTTGTTCTCTTTTAAAGTATTTTTTAATTTTTTCCAAAAATTATTATTGATTATAACATTTTTTGTAACACACTATTATATTTTAAGAATCAACATAAAGTTGAAATTTTTTAAACAGAAATGTAACTTGAAATCTGAAACTTTTATTATTTCATGATGATGTTTGACTTTTCATCCTGATGAGGACAACTATGTGTTTTCGAAACGTCGGATGAATCGAAATTAAAAATTCAACAAACTAGTTCCTTTTTGTCTGAAGTATGTCATTTTTAATATCTCCACCATTATATGTTTTACAAAGAATAAATAAATAAATTACCAAGCATACATTTCCTGAATTTTAAAAATGTAACCACACCGGGGATGTTCACGAAGAAGCTATAAAAGGGAAATAAGGAGAAAACGTTCCCCGCTGTTGTTATATATTTTCAATTCGAAAAACGTTTGATTGGCAATTTATTTACTTATTTTTGTATAGTTAATTATTTTAAATCTCAGATTTGCTTTTAATTCGCTTCTGTAATGGTATCTTCCGAATTCGGAAGATCTCAGCTTTAGTATTTACATTTATCTTCAGTTTTTTATAATTACAACTTTGTCAATTCGGAGTATTTTTAAGAATATATTTTTATTTATATGATTGTGAAGAACAATAAGACAGGGAGCTTTTTCAAATTTTTGAACTTTTAGAACGTATTTAGTTTTTTTTGTAGAGTTTTTGATCTAGTAGAATTTGTTGTTTAGTATATTTATAACTAATTTATTTTTTTTGTGTGAAAATTTTTTTAAGTAGAATTTTTTGTTTGGTATATGTGAAGATCACGTATAACCGGGAGTTTTTTTCAAACTTTTAAATATATTTTGTTTCAAATTTTAAATTTGTTCATTGATGTTTGAAATGTTTTTTGTTTGGGTACACATTTTTTCTTATTTAAATTTTCTGTTTTGTATTTGTAATTTTTTTTCGCAGAACTTTTTTCAGTAGAAGTTTTGTTTCCTTTTTAGCTGTCTTAAATTTTACACCAACCTTCTTCTAATACAGATAAAAAAACATCAATGGATTAATATAGTAAATTTCACGAATAAGTGTCATCGTCTTTTGTTTCTTGATTCTCAGATTTTGAACAAAAAAGTGTTTATTTAAACATTTCGAAAAATGAAATTCTTGAAAAGTAGGCTTTCATAAAAGCATTTTATTTTTTATGTTTTCGATTCGAAAGCTTCAAGACACTTGACGTACCGAGTATAGACTTTTCAGCTTCAATTATCAAATTGTTATCGAATTTCTCCATCACCAATCCTTCCAAAAAGCATTAAAAAATATGTTGCACTTCAAAACTATATTACCCGCAGCGATTCATCCCAAACAATTATTTATAACAGATCATAGTTCGGGGCGGAAAGACCTGATATGAATTCCAGTATTATTATTCAGAAACCCGTATTGAATTGAATCATACCCTCCAGTATCGAAAAATATTGTTCGGCAGTTTACTTTATTCAAACCGCAAAGTTTTAATGATTGCATGTGATTGGTCGAGTAGAGCCAAAAAATAGGACACAGATCGACTCGAAAGACGTTGTCATGCTGAGGAAAAATAAGGCACACTGATGTGCGCAGTTTCTTAAGAATTGAGAGGGAAGTATGATCACTGCACAAACCTTCCCATTCACATCCTATTTAAAAAATTTTTATTTTCCGTAAATATCGAAAAGCTGAAAAGGAAGTATACATTTTCATTTAATTCATCATTCATCATTCATCATTCATACCTTCCTCAAACCACACAGCAAAAACTAGGCATTCATTTTTATCTGGGATCCTTTTTTGGGCGTTCTAATATGATCTCACAAATAGTCTTATTTTAGTACCAGTTTCTGTCTTGTTTAGTTTGCTAACTTCAGATTGATAAATGATCCGATTGAGCGAACTAAATTAATTCAGAGGGTGCACTGTTTCAATTGTTCCAAACTTCACTCTTACAAAAAACAAAAAATAGATGAATAGACCAGGGATCGAGACGACTTAGGTTAGACCATTCCGGGTGCGGACAAAATTTAAATATTCAAAAAGTTTCCTACAATTTTGAAGATTTTATAAAATTAGTTACTTTTCATCAAAGCAGAAAGTTAACCTAAAATTTTGAAAATGATATTAATTTTGCAGATTTCCATGAATTCTAAAACAAAGGAGTTTTTCGAGTCTCAAAATAGGAATTTTCACCCCGAAAAAAACCTCTCGTATTGACTATCACAAAAATATACCAGATTAATAACATTTTCAAAATATTGGTGTCAGCTTTTTGAATTTTGGGCCGCGAATTCCCCTTTCGTGACTCAGAAAACGTTCTCGTACAACTTTGATGAAAATTTCTCAATTAAATAAAATTTTCAAAATTTATTTCAACTTCTTCTATTCTAAGCTCAAATTCGAATTCTGTTACTTAAAACCACACCTCTTACAGACTTTCACGGAAATTGACCATAATGAAATAGAATTTCCAAAACTTTCCGTTGCTATTTTAAATTCTTGAATTTTGAATCAAAATTTGTATTATGAAACTCAAAAATCCCCGAAACACCTCATACTGACTATCATAGAAATCAAATAATGTAATGAAATAAAAAAATTTTCAAACTAATTTCTTGAATTTTGGAATTTTTACCCCAAATTTATTTTCTGTGACACGAAAACCCCCCTCGTACTGACTTTAATCAGGGTGTCTAGTGGCCTGGAAATCCTTGAAAACCTGGAAAAGTCCTTGAATTCATTTTTACCTGGAAAAACCTGGAAAAGTCCTTGAATTTTGCTCATGGTTCGGCAATTTTTCTTCGTTTAAAGAAAAAATAGGTTTTAAACTTTTTCTCTGCTTAACGAAAAAAGATTACTTTTTTAACATGAGACTGTTTATTTTATCACGGTGAAAATTACGAAGCTACAATCGAAATGGCATTTGAATGTTAATGGTTAGAGCAAATAAAAAATTGTTCGGGGTGAATTTAGAGAATTTTGAAAATGAAGTTTGGGACTACCCTGATATAGTGCTCTTGTTAGTAATTTATTTGGTTGCAAATTCAACGATTTTTATTAAAAACTCATACTTTTTATTTGAAATATCTACTACATTATTTGTTGAGAATTCATATTTTTTTGGTAGAAAACTCATCTTTTTGATTGAAAATGCCTATTTTTGATTGAAAAATAATTTTTCAATCTAAAAACGTAACTTCGTTACAAATTTGTTTGTTTGTTTAAGGGTTGATCTCCTTGATTGAAAATTTAAATCATTTGCTGAAAATTCTTTTTTTCATTTAAAATTAATTTTTCAACCTACAAATGTAACTTCCACTTTTATTGCTGAAGTTAAATTTTTGGAGTCAAAAATGTATCTTTATTGGAGAAAACTAATGCTGTTGGTGGAAATTTCCCTTTTTTGATTAAAACTGCTATTTTTTGGTTACAAATTAACTTTCTTGTTGAAAATTCGTATCTTTGGGTTGAAAATGCTGTCTTTTGGCTTGAATGTTCAACAATTTCTTTGAAATTTTTTCCTGTCTTGGCTGAAAAATCTGTATTTATTGAAAATTCGTCTCTTTGGTAGAAAATTAATAATTTCGTATTGGAAATTCAACTGTTTTGTAGAATTTCTTGTTTGTTTGTTAAAAGTTGACCTACTTTATTAAACATTTATTCTTTGGTTGCAGAATTGCAGATTCATCATTTTAGTTGAAAATTAATCTCTGGTTTAAAATTCAGCTTTTTAGTTGAAATTTTCTTCACTGAAAATTAATCATTTTTAGTTGAAAATTAAATTATTTGTTCGCAAATTGGTGTATTTTGTTGAAAATTTGTCGTTTCTGGTAGAAAATTAATTTTTTGTAGTTGTTGAAAATTTGTTTTTTGTTGCCGTTGAAATACCAACTATTTAATTTTTCGTTGAGAGTTCGTCTTTTGGTCGAAAATCCCAATTTTCGTGTTGAAAATTCAACTATTTTTGGTTAAAGTTTAATTTTTTTTTCAAAATGAAACTATCTGTTTGGAAATTCATTTTTTGCAATTTCAAGTATTTTGTTAAAAAATCATAATTTTTGGTTGAAAATTCAACTGTTTTGTTGAACATTCGTCCATTTAGACAGAAAATTCGTCTTTCTGGATTTAAAATTCACCTTTTTTGTTAAGAATTAAACTGTGTTCTAAAAGATACAATTATTTCCTTCGAAAAGCAACTGTTTTTAGTTGAAGTTCAACCGTTTATATTTAAAATTCGATTATTTAGTTGAAAATTCATCTTCGTATGATGAACACTGAACAATTTGGTTGAAAAATCAACTTATTTGTTGACAATTTTATTATTTTATTGAAAATAAATCTAAATTAGCTTGTGATTCGATAATTTAGTCAAATTTCAACCATTTCTAAAAAAAAAATTTCATTACATACGGTGTTGAACTCGCTTTGATATTATAAACAGCAAACAAATATTAAATTTCATAAGGTTCATTAAATTGTTTTTGAAGCTGAAGAAAAAGAGAAACTTTGAATATTTTCTATCCTAGCATCGTGATATTTCACCTTCATAAAATGAACAATGCCCCAAAAAAACGTTTATTTTATTTTATATGACACTTTTTCAGTTCCACTAGAACTACAATTTCTACTATGTTTCGTGGATAGTATTTTTTACTGTAAAAAAGTACCTGGAAAAATGTATTTTTTTGTCCTGGAAAGCCTGGAAAAGTCCTGGAATTTTTGTTTGAAGTAACGCTAGACACCCTGCTTTAATGGATACCTAACAATTTAACTACATTTTCAAAATTTTAGTCAAATTTTTTAATTTTTTATTGTGGAATCCAAATTCCTTTTCTGTGACCCGAAACTGTGACCCGAAATTAATAAAATTTTCTCAATTTCAGTAAAATTCTAAAATGTTGACCCCTGCTTCGTGTTTTGCGCCCAGAAAATCCCCTCGTACTAATTTTCTTTGAAAATCTACCAAATGCATAAGATTTTCAAAATTTTTGTCTAGTTTCGAAATTTAGAATTTTGACCTCAAATTTGTATTCTGACAATCGATCTAACAGACGGAGCGCGCACGACATTGACATGTCATTTTGGGGTTACGTTGGTTTCTACATTTGACCGATTAGAATTTGTTTTCTCAGATTTAGTGATTGACAGGTGATTCTCATTTCGAGCCTATCTCAGTCCACAAATCGACCTTATTTTATTAGATTGGCGGATCAAACTGAAGTGGGATTCTTTTGTTGCGTGAACTGTTTTAATACCGAATTAAGTTCTAAATCGAATCCCAGTTTTTACAGTGCATAAGGAATGTTTGTGCCAAGTTTCAGACACGTATGTATTATGATATAGGAAAAAACTGGATTCAAAGGATTTCTACATGAACCTCATGCCTGAAAACTTGCCCGCCATAAACGGTGAAAACAAGTAAAGAGGCAAGTAAATAAACAAGTCAAGAGCCTGGATTGTACTCACGTAAGCAACGACATTAACTATTTCAAAACAAGCGACGTACCCTCATCCGATGGACGGAAATCGGATGTAGTCGCTCCAGCAACGAAGCATCAAATCGCATGTTACAGCTCTGCTTCGGTAGGGTGAGCAGACGTAATTGATCGCTTTAATCGCCATAGCAAATTAAATTGATTGGAAATACAGGTTCTAAAAAGATTTACTAATTGAAAATCCATTTTGGGGATTACAGGAATGAAAAGTGTTATAAAGAAGTGATGTAGAAAACAGTTGCGTGAAGTGAGATTGAAAATTTCTATCGAAGAGATTTAAAAAATAGGTCATTACATCTGAAATGACACCATTAAAAAAAAGACACAAAGTTCTCTGATTGGACTCAAACTTTTGCAAATTGTAGTCCTACCAGATGGCAAATTATGTATGTGAAAAAATGTGTCATTGAAACGAATATTTGCCCAGAGGGAAAATAACAATTTTAAAATAAGGACAATGAGATGGCAACATTTTTATTATTTAAGGAGTTATTATTAACTATAAGAAAATTTGAATATCCTCTATGTTCAGAATATTTCCTCCTAAGGTTACCGAAATATTTTTTCTTTGGTCTAGATTTCGCTTAATTTTATTAGATTTCAAGATTCTTTGAAATCAATAATTAAACAAGAGGGTAAATATTGGATCGTTTTTCATTGACTTTTCTTCTGTTTATTTATAAATCCCGGCTTATAACCTTATTATATTATGAAATGCAACATTTTGAAGGGGAATATTAAATAAAAAAAGTCCATTAAAATAAATCTTTAAGCATGCCTCCAAAATAAATATTTCATTTTGACGTGAGGGATCTATCGCGAAAGTTGATTCCAAATCTTAAACGCCCTCTTATTCACCAAATGTACAACTCTCAAAAATTCATACATGAATGATAAATGACGTATTTTCTCGAATTTATCTTTTCCAAATAAATTAACTAAAAATTTTTCTTTTAAAAAGTATTTAATTTGATTTTTGAGTAAAATTTGATTAAATTTAAAACAGGGTGGTTCAAATATATTTTTAAAGATTTTTATGCATACACTTCCACAATTAGCCATAAAATCTGTATGAAATCACTTTCTGAATTTCATCCTCACAAGTCTGTTTTATAGTGTCCCGAAAAAATCCCGTATTTAAAAATTGGATTTTGAGAGTTTTTGGCACTAAATGTTATTCATTCAGGATGTATTTTAGTACGAATTGTTTTTAAACCATAAGGTGTTCTTTTGACTGATAATGATATGGCTGAATACATTTTTAAAACTGTTTGTTATTGTATATAGCAATTTTTTCTTAGAATAGTATTAGAAAGTCGCGGTTCATTCTGAATTTTTCAAAATGCTTTCAACTTTCTAGTTCGAAAAAAGTAATAATCATGTCAAGTTGACAGAAATAATTGTTTGAAAAATGTATTATTTATATTAATAATCTTGTAGAATAATAGAAAGCTGCCGCTTTATTCTAAAATTTTGCACTCCTTGTCGACTTTTCAATTGGCGTAAGGTAAAAATGAATTTAGGTCATCAAACATGATTGATTGAACAATTTATTATTTTACGAATAATATTCTCTTCGAGTTATGCTAGAAATGTACAGTTTTTTCTGTAATCTTCAACTTGTTGTTCACTTTCCATAAAATATAACAAAAGTAATCGTTTAAGAAAATTATTATCGTTTCTCGCTCTTTTTCCTTATAGTAATGCTAAATAGTTGTGATTTTTTCTAAAATATATCACTTTTCTTTCACTTTTTACTTAGTGAGGTAAAAAATTATGATGTTGACAAATATGATTGCTTGGAAAATTTATAAATTGTCAAAAAAGTGGAGTTAAATTCAGTAGAATCTGTAGAATTTACGTATTAAACATCTCCTCCTTTAGTGTATATGATTTCGTGTTTGAATTTCTCGTTACGCTTGTGAATCTTACGGATACTGTTAAGCGAAATTAAACGGGTTTTGTAAGCTATTAATAACTTAATCAAAGGATGGAAAATTTTCTCTTTTATTTAATTTTGTACTTATAACTAAACAAAGCTCTAAATGACCAGAATGATTACTTTTGTACTAATGATGTAGTTGGGAAAAAAAATTAATTATAATATAATTATCGATGATCAATTAATATATAAATTGTTATATTTTACCCAATGTTATCAAATATACATTATTTATATAAATATTTGCAGCAATTTATGTCTTTTGTTGGAAATTCGTCTTTTTGGTTGAAAATTAATTTTGTTAAAAATTAATTTTCTTTTGGTTTGCATTTTTTTTAATGGAAATGATATACTTTTTCTTGATAATCAACAAATTAGTTCAAATTTCAAACAAGTAGTTGAATTTTCAAGGAAAAAAGATGAGTTCTCCACGAAGAATGTAATAGTTGATATTTTAAGAAACTTTTAAACTTGGTTCAAAATCTTCAAAAAATAACATTTTTTGAAATTATTTCAAATTTTACATTATTTGTGATCTTTTCAAATCTTTTAAACGTTTTAAATATCTTTCAAAATGATTCAAATTTTTCCTAAAATTTTCAGCTCGAAAAGTTGAATTATCAACAAAAAATTAATTTTCAACCAAGCAAGATGACTTTCCTACCGTAAAAGATCAATCTTCTACCAAAAGACGAATTTTGAATGAGTTGAATCAAACAAAACAAAACGATTTAAAAAAAAAAAGTTGAATCCTCATAATTTTCAACATATAACAATTAATTTTAAACTAGTCATATTTAAAAAAAACAGAATTTTTAACAAAGTATTTCAACTTTCAACCAAAAAAAGTTAAATTTTCAACAAAAATATTAATTTTACACCAAGAAAATTAATTTTCTACAAAGAAAGAGAAATTTTTAACAAAATACATCAATTGTTAAAAAGACAAATTATCTGCAAAGCAATTTACTTTTCAACCCGAAAATATGATTTTTTAACAAAAAAGTTTATTCTTCACCAAAGAGTTCAATTTTTAACCAAATAGTTAATTTTTAATCAAGCAGTTAAATTTTACACCAAAAGTTATGAATTTGAAAAAAAATTAATTTTCAACCACATAGTTAAAATTTCAAACAAATAGTTACATTTTCAACCAAACAGTCAACCTTCATTAAAAATAAAAATCAAATTTTCAACAAAGTTCTTCAAGCTTTACCGGCGCAAATGAATTTTCAATTAAATATGTCAGTTTTCAACAATATAGTTAAACTTTGAACCAAAGAGATGAATTTTCAAATAAAAATATAAATCTCCACCAAAAAGTTGTTTTTTAACAAAATAGTCAAATCCTCAAGCAAAAAAGAGTGTCTGGTAAGAGATAAGTTTTTCAAACAAAAGTTGAATTTTTACAAAAAAAAAAAAAAAAAAATTCAGCTTCACTTTTCAATAAAAAAATATAAGTTTTGAATGAGAAGTACATTTTCTATCAGGTTACTGGAATTTTCAACCTAAGAATACGATTTTTCAACAAAACAGTTGCATTTTCAACAAAATATAGTTGAGTTTTTTTAACCAAACAGTATCAGAGCATCTGCCATTCACTCAAAAATGGTACTTTTCTTTTCATAAACCCGCACACGTGAAAAGGTACAAATTCGTTTTATACAACTAAATTTTCATTTTTCAACAAGAAAACTGTTTTTTTGTTTGTAAATTTCAGAAATTTTTTTCTGGTTGCAAACGCGTTCCATTAAATATTTTGGTTTGCTCAAAAAGCAGTTGAAGAGTATCCTTCTCAGGAAGGCAGACTACGCAATAACCAAAAATAAATGTAATCGATGACCCACTTGTTTTCTCTAACATAGAATGCCCCAAATATGATTTTTTTCAATCTATTTTTTTGCAAATATAAACAAATTTCGGAGGGATATCCATGAAACTTCGAGGGAAAATTTCCTAATATAATTTTGGACTACTCTAATTAACATTCTTCGAAAACTGGTTCCATTGATATATTCTCTACTCTTTTGTTACATCATATTTGAAAATTATCTTGAAGAATGCAAGCTATTATATGAAAGCTAGCCTGGTTTAGAAAGCCGTTATCGATTCTCCAATATCGCGGTGCAGATATGCTACCGTCAATAGCTAGTATTGGTAGGGATTCGGCTTCATAACGGACTTTTTCAGTGTAACGGTTTGTTACGCAACACACCATTCAGTTCAGTTTCATGTTACCAGTTGGAATTAAAATCCCTGAAAAGCATCGACGATATTACTATGACCCATTGTATGGATGATATATTTCTGAAAACAAAATTAAATCCTTAAAAATCGCTTATTTTTCTCTAAGATATAATGAATATGCACATATTTTTACCGTACTTGAAAAATATAAATGTGAATAACAATTTATTGAAATGCTGTAAAAAAATTAGAATGAGTCATTTCATTTCTACACTTCAAGCATCTAAATACAGACTTCACACTCTTCCTCCATTCCTCTCCTTTCCATCTTTTTTTAATAATTCCTATTTTTCGCACTATTTTCAAGAAACTTACCTTATTTATTGTTCTTTTAATTTTTTTCGCACAAATGCGTGGTCGTGAACTTACTAAAGAAGAAAATTCAAATCTTATATTTTGGGTTTAGAATTCATCTCTTTTGGTTAAAGATTTCACTATTTGGTTGAAGATTGAACCATTTTTTCTTAATTTGCTTTTTTAATTTCTTAATTAATTTTAAGATTTTGGAAATTCAATTATTGTGTCAAAAATTTAACTATTTCGTCAAAAAAATAATTTGCTTTGGTCAGAAATTGAACTTTTTTGTTAAATATTTGTCTTTTGGGATGGATAATAATTCATCCTTTTGGATGAGAAATACAACTGTCTTGCAAAAAATTCATCTTTTTGATTTGAAAATGTTACTATTTAGTTGAAAATGCAACTTTTCGTGGTAGTGTGAAATTGCAACAATTTGTCTCTTTTACTACGTGGTTTGAGCTGCAACTGTTTAGTGTATAAATCATTGTTTTGTATAGCTGAAAAATTCAACTATGTGATTAAAAATTTGATCATCTCGTTAAAAATTTAATTATTTTGTTGAAAATTCAACTCTTTTGTTGAAACGTCATTTTTTTGAAAATTCAAATAAATTGTGGGAACATAAATCTTTTTCGATAGAACATTTACCTTTTTGGATTGAAAATTCATCTCTTCTGTAGTACTCCTACTATAAACAAAGCTGTTCTCATATAAACAGTAAGACTTTTTTTCATTATAAAAAAAGTTTTTTTCATATAAACAGAATGAACCATTTTTTTGAAACTTAATGAATCGGTACTGGTGGGCATAAAAGGTTCATTAATAGGTCAAACAATTTGTCTCAAGGAGGCGAACAATACACTGCATTTAATATGGTCGTATTTTGGATATCAAAAAAGTTTTTCTCATGTAAACGGAATTAATCATTTTTTGAAACTTTGTAAATCGGTATCTGTAGGTCATAAAAATTTCAACAATAAGTCGACCGATGCGTCTCAGAGACGCGAACAAATACGCTAGATATCGTATTGTTGTATTTTGAATATTAAACAAGTTTTTTTTTATATTAACAAGGTAAAATTTCTCTTTTTGAATTTATAAACACAAAAAAAACTACTTCTCAATGGCCGCTCTAGCTCAAAATCCTATCAGACCTGGATATCAGTCCGAACTACACTCCATCCAAATTTGATGATCATAGCTCTTTTTCTTTTCAAAATATGGCGAACAGATGGAAGTTACACACACATACACACATACGAACATTTTGAAAAAATTTTATTTTTGAGCTCCTGGGGTCGCATTATGTTTAAAATATGTCAAAAAAGTTAGTTTGAAAATTTAGGTTATTACAAACCTCCCTCTATGAGGAAGCAATAACACGTTTCGTGAAACAAATAAATTTAGTACATGCGATATCGATTTCATTTTCTAGAGAGGGAATTTTGTTTTTATTTTCGTTTAATTTTAAAGCCCGTAAATATCTTAAGAGTCGATTTCAGCGGTTTTTGAAAATTAATGGTCTTTTCGCATTCAAACTTTATGAGAAAATATTTGTTGAAAATTATTTTTTGCTGGAATATTCAAACATTTTATCCTGAACAAAATTTGAAGAGAAATGATTGCTATTTACATATTTGCCATGTCAATTTATTTATGGAGAGCAAAATAAATTTCTCAGTAGAAAAGACAATTAAAATTGAATTTCAAAAAATTTTTTCCCAGAAAATTGCTGAATTGAAAAATTTTGATAATATTGAACTTCCCAACACTGAAAAGTTATTCAAACCGAGATACTTGAGACACAAAATTGACGACATTGCAAATTTTCTTATAATTTACAATTTCCTAATACAAAATTTGGAAATTTCCGATAATAGAAAATTTCCGAAATAAATTTGCTGACACAGGAAAATTCCCGAACTATAAAATTCTGGAATCTAAACAATTGAAGAGTTGTTTTAATAATAAATGCATATTAAAATGATGAATGGAGTAAAACGCTTCCATTTGTTTAACATATTTTTCCTTATTTATCATTTTAGTTTTCATTTATAATTGAAATTGTTTTTTCATTTGTAAAGACTTGGGATGTCAGGGGATTTCAGTGGGTTCGAAAAAATTGGAAGGGATCTCAAAAGTTATAAAAGATTTGCAAAGATTTCAAATGATTTCGAAAGGGTTTTGATTATTTTCGTTTTAGTTTCGAAATATTTCAACAGAATTTTAAAGATTTCAACATGATTTTGAGAGATTTTAAGGGGTTTCCTCGGATTTTGAAGTATGATAAAAGATTGCATTAGATTTTGAATATTTCAAGCGTTTTTAAGGATGTCAAAAGATTGGACGAAATCCGAAAGAATTTTTAAGGAATTTCTGTAGTTTTTAGAGGATTCCAAGAAATTTTCACATTGTTCAAAAATGTTACGGGATCTAGAACATTTTTAAACGAATTCATAGGATTTTAGAGGACTGGAGTGCCAAGATTTCTGGGCATTCGATGAAATTTCATGAAAGGTTTTGGATTCCTAAAGCCTAATAATCTGGATTTTTTCGGAATAAAAACCGTCAACCTAATAAATGAAACAATATTCATAATTTTATACAATTTTTTAACTTGATATACTAAAATTAACAGAGTCGGATTTGGAAGCTGTAACTAACAGTCTCTCTACTCTAATTAATAATCAACATCCCTTTTACCTTGTATCAGCAAACAAACAAGCTAGTTTCCAGTTAATTAACTATTGATATCAAATTGAAAATATTATTTCAGCATAGGAAGGGAAGAAGTGGTTTGTCCCTTGTGGCAATTAAGGGACGAACCTTGAGTTACTGTCACTGTAAATCGATTAATTGAAGTCCTTTTAGTCTGGTTCATTCAAGGGACTAGGGGACTAGGCACCATTGGTATTTATCTGTGCTTATCGGTTGCAGCAATGGTAATAGCATTGGCTGCTGCCTGGGAGGAGTTATGAAGTACGGCTTGCATTTACAGACCATATGGGATTTGGTAAAGAGTTGCAGTAGGGGTTGATTATTTCCCCTTCAGTAACTCTATCCTACCACGATTTGCGATAGAGATGGACATATAGATTAATTGATTGGTTAAACGATTAATTCCAACTGACTCCAACTCCTGGTACCTCCCCTCAATTCCCCACAATTCTTCTTCGGAAGTAGTACAGCAGATGCACATTTGACCGAAACTATAAGTATTTTTGCCCGGGACTGAGAAACCCTGGAAGGAATCATTTTAAAGTCATGTAACATCCAGAAAATACGAAACATGTTCTGGGAGAAGAAGTTAAGGAAAATTTTACAATCCGTTACATGGGGGAGGTGGCAAATCTACACTGTTACGCAATATTAAAAAAAATCAACCTCATAGGGAATCCATGTATGAAAAATTGCATAATGTAACGTTGAAGTTTAGTACTTGAAGATTGTTTTAATGTTACGAAGATTTCATGTCGGTATAATTAGATTAGTATTTTATATTCATTCATCAATGGACTGAAAAAATATTCATAAACCCAAGTCCGCGGGAAACGATACCTTGTGTAGTGGTACCATTCATACTATCAACACTAATTTTTGTTGCAAGGAAATGGTATCCTAAAATTAGCATCAGATTCTCACTGAGAAATTTAAGAAGATTTGGTTTCGTTTTTGAAAGATTTTTAGTTAAGGAGATTTAAAGAGATCTCCAAAATTTCTTAACATTTCAAAGGAATTTGAAGGAATTTAGACGAATTGGATGGGATTTTGTAATATTTTACTCAAATTTTATAGAATTTATCAACAAAAATCCAGGTATTCCGAACGATTTCAAAGATGTGAAGAAATGTACAAAAGTATTTGAAGATTTCAATACATTATAAGAGCTTGTAAAGATTTCAAGAGATTTCAAAACAGTTCAAGAACTTCAGCGTATTTTAAAGAAATTCCATTGAACTTCCAAGAGTTTTACATTGTGCATGCATGGCGCACCAGCCAATGATATTTCTTATTTCTTTTATGAATTTTCCTGTATAAAACAAATGCAAAAGATCAGTAATTTGTCGATTATATATAAACTACACATAACATTTCCACTTAAGCTTTTGAACATTTTCATAAGTTTTAACAAATATTATACAACTTGATGTAACTTTAAAAGATTTCGAGGAATTTCATAATATTACTATTTAATATCTTTCCGGAAAATGGAGGATTATATATATATATACTAACAACGATCATACTCTTCAGCTTCAATTATTCTTTAAATATATAAAATAAGAGTGTAAGGAGGATGGGTCTCAAGGTCCGACATCTGATGTCAGAATTTGATAAACTATGTATTTACTGTGTTTCGACTAAATTTTATAGGCATTTCAAAAATAACAAATGATGTAATATTTACTCTAGGGTTGTATATATTTGTTAAAGAAGTAGTCCCATCAATAGGTCTCATTATTAGTCTTTTCTCTTTAAGAAATAAAAAGCTACTAGAAGTATGATTTTATTCTGTCCATCATGTACAGAACAAATTAAGAAGAAGGATATGTCATAATTACAGAAAATCACTTTAAAAAGAGTGCTCATCCAACATTGTTTGTGTAAGTGCTTTTATTATATCGCAATACATGATGAATGCGCTAGGGTAAAATAAAATTATATCAGAATAATTTTTAGTCATTAATGTTCCATATTCAAGAAAGTTTCGTCATCTTCATGTATTATTTATATTGTTCTTCAATTAAATTTAGGGATTATGGGGTGGCCGTGGAGCTTGTGGCGGTTGTACTTGTGGCCGTAGAGCTGGTGCTTGTGGTGCTGGTGGCTGTGGTGCTGGTGGCCGCGGTACTGGTCCCCAACGCACACTGGACTCCAATTCATGATACAAATTTTTAAAATAAAGTTTTTCTTCAGGATGACTGCAATCTACACCAATATATATTTCCTCTTGAACATTAATGCAGGTGGCGCTTGGGAGTGCTACAGGATTTCGAGAACGAACATGATTATGTGCGACTTGTGAAGAGGGATCGTAAGAGAAGATTTCTAAGTCTGGCCCCCTAATTCGGGGTGGTGGACGAGTATTATCATGTCCATCATTATTCATCTGAAGACTCAATTCTGTAAGATTAAAATCAAGATTTGCGAACTTTTGGTACTTAAAAAAACGCTGTGAGAAGCTGTAACAATATGGACTGATTGACCAATATTTTTCAAATAAATTTATTAATGCAAGCACAATTACGCTCATATTGAAACGAAACATTTAAACAATGAGGAGTCTAAACGGTAAGAGTATAAATACTTCAGAAATTCTCTTTTAAGACATTTCTTCTGAATCCTAATGGTAATGAAAGCATCATATTGCAAAAGCAAATGCATTTGTGTCGTTTTTACGTAATTTTGTATTTGATGTTCGTAACACAAGTGAAAAATAAGAAAAGATAGGGAAAAATGAGGACATTTCTCGCAATATGTTGAGATAAATCCACAGAAACTTATCTTTAAAAGCAGCACACATAAATGAAAAAATGTAAAATATCTTGGTAGATAATATTTTAAGAAAATAAAATTTTTAACTAATTCAGATTCACTGAAATGGTAAACCAACAATGGATATTTTTAATTAATAATATTATATTGTAATACTTACGTATAGAATTTGAAATATAGAAGAATGTGAGGAATCGAGTGTTAATAGCGATCTTCATTTTATCAAGATGAGAGACTTTGATAGAGATTTGAAAACGCTGACTAAGAAATTTAAAAAAAATGTATGCCCGACAACACCATGTACTGTTCATTTTCGGATTACTCAGCCTTACTTATTCTTCAAATATATAAAAGCCTAATGTGGACTCAAGTTAGTTCTCAAGGTCTGATGTCAAACTTCTTGTAGAAAAAGTTAAATACGTCGAGCCTCAAATTTTCTTATCTTGAGCACATTAACATTTTGTAAATTGTGTACTTATGACTCAAAGAAAAATCATGGTTTCCGCACAAATTCAAGAAATTATGAGTTAAGAGGAAACATTTAATTTGAGTTTCGAATTTTGTATTATTGTTCACTACTTGAAGTTGTACACACAGAAATTTCTCAATAATTTTTCAACCCATAGGAATTTTTTGAATTTTAAATAATAGAAGGAACAAAAGATATCAACTGATTTTAATCAAAAAATTTTTCTCTTTTTCCAATGCCGACCTACAAATTTGCTTCTCTCAGCTTGAGCAATTGAATAATTTTAACATTTTTGGTCCATCCTGATACACATTCTTTCATCGGCACAGTAGCCACATTGGCGTCTCATGGACAAAATAAATTAAATAAATTGAGTAAATTTGTACATTTTTCGAGGTGTCTAGAGTCTTTTTGAGTTTTTTCAGATTTAGGAATACTATTATTGTGAGATAATTATGATTCAATATACCCCTGAAATTAATTTTAATTTTTTGAGCCCAAGAAAACATCAACAAAAATTTGCTTGGCACGTTAGGGCTTTCTTGAGACCAAAATGAACTTATCAGAAGATTTAGATTGATGGGAGATGTAAGCTGGAAACACTAAAAATTTGATCTGATTTTACTCCAAGTTTGGTCCCCCAGGTATTTTTTCTGAGTTGATTTTGATCTGCAGAAAGCCCTTCAAGAGCCTAAGCATTTTTTATGTTTTCATGGGCGCAATAAATTAAAGGTATTTACAGGGGTATATTAAAACATACTTATCTCGTGCAGAATAGTATCTCAAAATCTGGAAAAAATTGAGAACAATTTAGACCCTCCGAAAAATATGAAACAAAATGAAAATTCAAAAAAAACTTTAAATTTCTCCAGACAATTATGCAGCTTCACCCATTATTTACATTTTTTGAATGATAATAATTCTCAATGTTTGATGACAAATACGCCAGCATGATATTAGGAAAATTTTCAAGGCTTGATGTCTGATTTCAGAATTTGATAAGCTAACATCAACACGGGCTATTGTTGAAAAAATAAAGCGATAAGGCTAATATAGGGGAAAAAATTTGTTTCTTAACAAAATTGTTGAATAATTTCTTCTTGCACCCAATCTATATAGATATTTTTAATGGTTACCTTTGAGTGAAATGAACCAAAATTTTTTTAAATATTTATTTTAAAGATATGCTTCAAATAATAATGTGGAAACATATAAATAACATAGAAATTATACGTCTTTTTGTAATTCCTATACAATGTTTGATATGACTATTAGAACATTTAGAACAATTTTCTTCTACTTTAAATGGAAATTTTTTATATTAACTTTTTTATTCAAAGCCCTCACATCATTCCTTATAATGATTTCAACCTATTTTGATATAATTTTTTCAGCTTTTTTATGAATATTATTTTTTTTTTCTAGAAAACCGACATGCAAGAAAACAAAAATGTGAATAAATTGCTGCAAGGGTATATACAAATAATACCCCCGAATAGAATACCCTGTACTTGACCAAACTTTATCTTCTTGATCGAGGAGAAAAAGGAAATTTAAAATTTCTAAAGTGACGCGACATCAAGAACAACAAAAAAATGTGTCTGGAAGTGCTAGCTTTTCAAACAAATATAACCTTGTTGTTTGACGCAAGTTGACAATAATACGCGATACATTCTGACTCATCAGCACATCATTAGTAATAGAAAATTGTTTTCGAAGTTTCCAAAAGACAATGTTCCATCTCGGAAAGACCAAATGAAAAGCTGCAATAAAATTAAGAGCACTTTTTTGTTTGGTCTCTTCGAAATGGAGCCTTGTCATGAGGACAAGTTGATTTGAATAAAGAGTGTTTATCTTATTTTCTTCTTGCGGATGCTTTCATCACATAATAATAAAACAAATGGACTGGGAAAAATCAAATCATCTGAAATTAATTTTCAGTAAATAATTTCTCTATACTCAAGAATATCATATTATTTTTAGACATTATTTATATTTTTCTTTCGTAACATTAAGCGATTTTGTGGTGGCCGCGGTGCTGGTGATTCTGGTGCTGGTGACTATGGTTCCAGTGGCCGTAGTACTGGTAGTTGTGGTTCTTGTTCCTTCCGGTTTGTTGATCGCAATGCTGGTACCAAACGTAAAGTAGCATGCATTGCGTTATATAATTTTGTGAAAAAAAATTGATCTTCAACATGACTATGATCTATCGATGTATAATGTTCCTGCTGAATATCGATGCTGGTACGTGGTAATACTATACGATGTGGCGGGAGGGTATGATTAGTGTGTGCTCGTGATCGAAGATCATAATTGAAGAAGTATATAGGTGGCCCATCCATTCGGACTGGTGGACGAATATTATTATCTTCTTCATTGTTCACGAGTACACTCAATTCTGTAACAAGAAAAGTACAAGTATCATGCTACAACTAATGAAACATCAGTGAAAAATAAAACAATGAAAGTTTTCAAAGTTAAGCCTAAAAATATTAAACTCAATGAAATTACTTTTTTTTCAAAGTTTCTTCTGATTTATGAGGCCAATAATTCTAGCATCATATTGCAAAAAATATGTCAGTTTTACATAATTTCAATAAACAGAGCAACTTTTAATAAAAATTATGAATGTTAATTTCAACTTGTTGCTCAAAAATGGCGTGTATGTAGTAACGTAGAAGAAATTCAATCACTTTTTGTCATATTTTATAAAATATATATATAATATCAATAAACTTACTTGCTGTAGAATGTCTTTTAGATGAATGCAAAATTGTTTTTGTTTATGGATTATATGGAAATATGAATGTAGAATAGAACATACATAAACATATATATGTGTACTTAAAATTCACTTTAGATAGAAAATATAACTACTTGAATGAGTGAATCACATTTCTGTTTGAATTAATGACTGATAGAGAATTAAAATCACTGACTAAACATTTTTTTGAAATATTCATACTAAATATACTAATCACCATCCAATTTTGCAGCTCCATCCATTCACTAAATTTAAAGGAAAACTTAACATTCTAAATGTCTCATGTCATATACGTCAGACCATGATATGTTATATATTGAATTTATGTGTTTTCATGACATTATTTGTAAATTCATTATAAGTTCAAACATTGACGCAATATTTACCATATACTAACCACATTCTGATTACTCAACTGTACTCAATCTAAATATAGAATAGGCAAGCGTGGAATCAGGATAATTCACAAGGTCTGATTACGGTTTTCAGAATTTTATAAACTACTGCCAAGAGAGGCTTTTTTGGGAAAAATAAAACGATGTTTTCTGTTCACGCTTCGCCGAAAACCTGAATCCTAACCAGAAAATTTGGAGACCATTTATAATTTATGTAGACATATTTATAAATGCGTCTGGCAAGTTTCAATAAGAACAACATATTTTTATTGTAGTATAGAAGACTTTTAATCCATTCTGATTTAGTAAGATATGAACCAAACCTGTAATATTTCTTATCAATATAACTGTATCCTAGGTTCATGGATTTACATTCCTTCAAATCAGCTATGTTACTTTGTGAGTTTTAAATGTCATCCAACATTTAAATTTTCTGGTTTTTAAAAAATAAAAAGGAATTATATAAGTTTGATTCCCAGTTTTTTGAAAGTACAGAAGTTCAATTAACTCAATTAAGAATTTATTAATTAAAAAAGTTCAATTAGGAACTACTATAGTTGGTTCAGCTATGCATTTTTTTCGTGTATATTATATTTAACTTACGAATAAAATGGAAGAAAAACACTAGTGTGAGAAATTGAGCTCCCACAATGATCTTCATTGTTTCAGATTGATTCCATGCGAGAGAACTAAAGCCGTCAACTGATAAATTGTTACAAAATATGCACGTCTATATATACTAACCACCATTCGATTATTCAGCTTTACTGATTCTCCAAATTTACAAGATAAGCGTGTAAGAACGATAATTCTCAAGGTCAGAATTTCATAAGCTACATATTTATTGCGTGTTATTTTAAAGAGCAAAAAATATAATGAAAAAAATCTCTCCTAAAAATGTGCAATAAAAAAAAATCTGGGAAATTTCCATTCGGGTATAAAACAGAGTATGATGTGACTTATTACATACTATTATATTTGGCGGCATTATGTTCTGAAGAATTTCAATATTGTGCTAAATTTCGGAAAATAGTTTAAAATATATAGTGTCACGACTGCCTGTCTGATTTGATTTTTTGTTCAATTTGATTACTGAAATAAATAAATACAAATAAAATTGCAACCGCTCCTAAAAATTTAGGCACGATGCTTACATTTTTCAAATTATGAATCTGCCAAATATAACGCAACGGAATGGTCAAAACTTGATATTCTGAACCAAGATGAAGAAAAAAATTGGATATTCGAAAGTTATGCAGCGTAAAGAATAATATGAGAATTTAGGCTACAGTACGCGCAAGGTTATTGAAAAAATAAATATAACCTTGGTATTCCAGACAAGTTAAATGCTTTTAGTACACATTCATTTGTTAGCAGAGTATTGACATTGGAGCCTCATGAAAAGAGCGCATTAAAAACAAATTGTTAGGCATACGCAGTTAATTGAAAAAAGAGCATTCATCCAAGGATATTTTTGCGGATGCTTTAATTGAATATTGTAACAAGACAAATTAATTATACACTTCATTCATCAGATTTAGCGATAATGCAATGGCCGCGATCATGATTTCCAACCAAAATTGTGAAATTGTTTAACTTGCCAATGGATTACTGGACGTACATTAATACCTTTATTAATTGAATGTTTATTTCTGAAGGAAGAAAATGAAGATTTGTGAGGTTTTTGTACAATTTCAATAACTATTCAAGAAATTGAAAATTTGTGCAATATTAAATGAGGATATGTTACAGCAGACTTCTCAATAAGATTGTATTTGAATCGTTTACATAGATCAGGCTACAGAGGTGAAAAATTTAATTTCTTCATGATCATTCAACAAAAATGTATGATTTATTTTAAAAAATGAAACATATTTCTATGAAATCTTACAGAAAATAAATTAACGGTTAAGTTCTGTGAACCTTGCCACTCTTTCCATTTTGAATTAAAATTGAAAAATGCAATCAAACTTCGAATGAAATAATATGGTATCATCTAATTGAATTCAAGAATGAATAAATTCAGTTTATTCAATTAATTTTAAACGAAAATTATTCCAAGAATTGATTTAATTTTTTGTTGTAGCAACTTAGTGATTTAATTTAAGTTAAATTAAATGAGCGTAACTTTTCTTTTAGTGACAGAAAACATGAAATTCTACTGAAAAAATCTGCAATGAAATAAATCTGCAAAGAAGAACTATATAAATTTGTAAAATGAAAGTTGGCTATGTAATTTTGGAAAAAATAATCCTGATAAGATATATAAAGGAACATTTTTATGAAGTACCCTACGGAAATTTTTTAATCAATTTGAAAAAGCCATATTAGACATTATAGAACATGCTATGATTGAATGCTATAAGCAAAATGATTTTAATAAAAAATTGCTATTTATGAAAGATTAATTGTATACTGTACAATCTCACCAAGTTGTATAATGTCTAATGTGGCTCTTAAAAATATATTGAAAAATTGTCGGATATTAATTGGCCAAACTTGATTTCACAAAATCATATGAATAAAAAATCATATATAATTAATGTAAATTCATAACCCTTTAATTTCCTTATTCTGATTTATTTTGTGAATGGTTAGTTCGAATCACCCTGAATTATTGGAAATTCATCAAAGCTTCTTTGTAATTGTTTAGAATTCTTAAAAATAGGAGATCGAATATTGCCTGCAGTCAATATCCGATGTATTACAAATTGAAAAAATAATTAGTTTCGTCATATGGCCACATAAACATCAAAACAAACCGAGCCATCTTATAACTCATATTTACTTATTTTCCTAAATTTTCTAATATTTTCGCCACCGCTCCGTGTCTTTTTCAAAGCTAATCTCAATATTGTTATAATTAGTTAGCGATATAAAACAAGAATGAGAACAACGATAATTTCGTAGAATAATATAAATTATACCTGATTTGAAAAATTGAATTAATCAAACATTTTCGAAGAGCAGAAGATTATTTCTAAACAATCATGAGATTCTTCAAAAAAATAGGCCACAATTGTCCACAAACCAAAATAAACTTGGAGACTATTAGTTTCTAAAGTTGGTTCTTCTACTCACAATGTATTTAAATATATAGTTCAAATATTTTACAACCAATTTTTATAAATACTAATTCCCTTATGGAAAACAGTTGGTAACATTAAGATATTCCAAGAAACATTGATATTTTTAAAACCCATTTAATAGTTTCCTTTTAATATGTTGTACCGATGCTCGATAGCATCCCAATAAATCTTACTTTAGCTTGCATTGAAAAAAATCTCATTTTAATTTATAACTTAACAAAAATAACTAAGAATGAGTTGTTAATAGCCACTAGAACTGTTTTCATTGGTACTGTGTTCTCTTTCAATATGAAATTCTATAAACAAATATTGGGTTGTCCTGTGGGTTCGCCTTAAGCTTCAGTAGTGTCTGATTTTTTTAAAGAAGATTTTGAAAAAAAGCTCTCCATTTGTTAGATTTCACACCTGTTCTTTATAAAAGACACATCGATGATATTCTTGCAGTTGTTTGTTCTGATTAAATTGATATTTTTTTTTAATGTGTTTCATAGTCGAAATGCATATCAATTTTGAAGATAAAAGTTCAAATATTGACACAATATTCGTTTTAGAGGTCTGAATATTTGCTGCAGAAGTTGTTCATAATGTTCCCATTTAAGAATTCTACATAATTGCCATATTTAATTTGTATGTTGTTTTCATAAGATCCATTGAGTCTACGGTGGATATGGCTTTCTTGGTGGTAATGCTTGTTGTTGTGGGACTGGTGTCTATGGTGGATATGCGTATCGGTCCCCTTCTTCCTGATTCGGGGTGGATGATGAGCATTAATAATTTCTTCATGATTCATCTGTACACTTTAGCCTGTAAGAATAAAATTAATATCTGTGAAGTTTTGGTACCTCAAAGAAGTCTCTAATAGCAGTTTTAACTATTTGGATTATTCAGTCAATATTTCTCAAATAAGTATATTCCTCGATAATAATATATTAATATCGATAATAATAACGCCACTAATAAAACACAACAATTGAATGATTGAAGGCTTAAAGACTTATTTTATTTTTCATATACCAACTCGACAATTATCGACTAAATTATATTTTTAAAATGGGTGAAGAGCATTTTTTATTCAGACACGTAAGAAAATGTTGTTTGCCTTACAGAATTTCTTGTTCAAATCATGAAACTTGATTTTATGTTAATGCATCACGGTACTAAAAAAAAAAATCTTTTTGACAAAGAATGTCGAAAATGGACGTCCTAAAGATGTGCAAAATGGAAGTTTTATAAAAACCGTTCCTTTGTGTGAACAACCTGAATTGGTCAATGCCACCAAGTATAATACTGTCTCAAATCAAAATATAATTCTTTATTATATTAGTATTTTATTAGTATTAGTATTATATTAGTATTTTTAGTTTCTTTTACTACGAAAATGTAATTCATGTCGCATTTATCATAATATATTATAGTATTCAAATCATATTCTTCATTAATAATATGCACCAAAATTATTCGTCATTACACAAATTTTGTTAAATAATTATATTTTCAATATATATTTTGTATGTTCGCCTTTTTTATCTGTAATAAATCTATAAAAAAAAGAAAGAAATGGAATTTTTAGATCTTTTTATATACACAAATTAAAAAATATCTGATAAGCAAATCCTTCTGCACAGTCATTTTTATTCTTTGTAAGGAACACAAACTTCTTGCACGATAAGAATCTCTTACGTCACTATTTTATTAAAATTATTACTTTGTAGCTGTTACGGACCAGGACGGTTCTATTTTCAAATATTGAATCAGGTGCGAAGTGGACAAATCACAAGCTCACTTTCATTCGCAAAAATATAAGGCCGTCGTTTATTGCTGTCTACACTTTTTACATTTATGATTTTTGCGATTACCTATTCATGTGTGGAAAGATCTTCCATGAGCAAAGGACTCTGTCATCTTTTCACCATGCCTTCCTATTTTTCTTGAAATGCTCCGGATGGAAAGATCCAGATCTCTTTCACCCATTCGTCTATCCCCTAGGCATGCACTCTCTTTCACCTCTCCTCCTTGGAGCGATTATGTAACTCTTTCACTGTCACTTCTTAGGAATTTACATTGATTGACTTTTTTTAAACATTTTGATTGTCACAAGAATTTAAAAAGAAAAAACCAATGTGAATTTTGTAAAAATTAGAGTGAAAATTCAGATGAAAAGGTAACATCCCCCCCCCCCCAGTGACCCTTCAAGTGTCCCATTTAAGATACAGGTAGCTGGGTTCGACTTGCAGTAACAGTAGCCATCCAACCAATAAAAGACTTAGAGTTCTAAAATATTTTAGGCTGGCTCATTTGAAGGTGCATTTTCATGACGTTTTATCTTAAAACGAGCTCACAAAATTTTTGTAATGTTAAATATCACGGCAGTTAACAATATTTTCAGGAACCACTGAAATATTAACTTCTATTGTAATGCCCTCTTATTTAGAATGAGCTGAATGTATTCACTTAGGCTTTTTTTCTTTAAAGAATTTCTATATATTTTCAGATATTTTGATTGAAATTCCTGACTGATAAATTCTTTGAGAATATTTACGACTACGCTTATTAACCACAGTCCAGTAACCCAGATTCACTCAGTCTTCGAATTTATAAGATAAGATAAGAGTGGACGAAGGAAAATTTTGAAGGTCCTATCTGAAATGCCAGAATTTTATGAGCTGCATACTTACTACATTCTTTGATCGCATTTTTTAAAGAGGCATATCATTTTTGGAGACAAAAGCTGGAAGGTGCACTGAATATTTATATTTTGGTCTATATATTTGCAACAAAAGTAATCAATAATCTTCAGGATGACAATGACCTATCCGAATATATATTTTCGTCTGAATACCAATGTTGGATCCACGTGGGATTGTTAAAATTTTTCCTGAGCGGAACTGATCATTTCTATTCGCTGTTAGCAATTTGAAAAATGTTGATTCTCTAATTGTTTCGCATATTTGGAAGAAGCGAATTACTGAAAGCACCAATATAATGTCACAACGAATAAAACAACACATGACTATGGAAAAATTGAAAGTTTGAGCGATAAACGTATCAATACTTTTATCATTCTCTTTTTGAAGATTTTTTCTGATTTTCAAAGCCAATAATTTAAGCATCATATTCCAGAGCAACAATATTCCTTTATCGGTTTCACATAATGTAGGATTTCGTGTCGGTAATACATATCATAAAATGTAAGCGGTTAATATACTTCGAAAAGTTTCCTATACCCCAAATTAAATTTCATCTACCAAATCATATTTTTAAATATCGTTCAAAAGCATCTCCCAACAACAATTTTATGAAGTAATATTGCGTTATCACAGAATAGTTGTTCTAAGATTACACATAAGTTTTTATGAGAAGCGATTAATTCTCCCGCCAAATTTGGCATATTCAAAGAAGTAAGTGGGCGAAACATGAAACCTAAAGCCTTTAGAAATATAAAGCCTTTAGAAAAATGTACACGGAGAAAAATGGATGGTCAAAGTTAGAAAGTCAAAATTTACAGAGCCAGTCATTCCTTCTATATGGTCGAACGGTCCTTCCAACATTTTTTCGACACAGTCAGAAAGACTCTTATTTTATGGCCGGTCTGACGATTATAAGAACACCAGACTCACTATCAGGGATAACTAAGGTATCCCTTTCGGTATGGTGAATACGCGCATCTTTTTTTTCAGTCATTTCGACCATTCCTGAAGGACTAGATAAACCATCTCATATGCTCGATTGCTCGACGTTTGCGCGTCAATCATGCGCGTGAAAATTTGTAGGTTACCGGGTATCGCTAATTGGTGTTTGGTGCCAATTTGCATAACGGACGCGTGGACAGCGTGCTCCTGATAATTAGCAATGAGTAGTTTTTAAGTATTCGCAAGTATTGCTAGTGTTGTGCTTGAGGTGTTTCTCGTGTTACTCCCTAGTGATGAGGATTTAAAGGATCGTATTTGTAAGTATCTATTTTATATAATTATGTGACATTCGAAATAGTTGATACTGTTATTATTTTTTAGGTTATATTATAATACAAGCTTCA
>CAKNXH010000067.1:604308-623110 GCA_932178445.1 Andricus quercusramuli | reverse complement strand
AAATTTAACTATATGGTTCAAAATTTATTTAGTTTCTTACAAATTTCTTTTTTTTGTGGGAGATTCATAATTTTAGTAGAAAATTTAAATGTTTAGTTGAAAAATGAACTTTTTTTAGAATTTCGCTTTTTTGGAGTAAAAAAATTATTTCTTAAACTGAAAATTTAACTATTTGGTTGAAAAAAAACTGTTTGGATAAAATTTCATATTTTCGGCTTGAAAGTCCTACTATTTCATATAGGAAAGTCGTCTATTTGTCTTTAAAATTCAAAAATTTGTTTGAAAAATCAACTGTGCTGTAGAAAATTTAAGTTTTTTTGATTACAAAATCATGTTTTTATATTGACTGTTCTGTTCTTCTTGAAAGTTCGCTATACTTGGTTATAATTGTAATAACAGTTAAACTTTCAAAATTGAAATTCAAAACTAGGAAAAATTGTGTTATTTTAATTACCATAATTATTCTAATATCTTTCCTAAAAAACTTCCTCTTTTCTCGTATTTGAACTGAATTAATAGAATGTGGTAAGAAAATTGAACTATTTTTGGTTGAAAGTTGATTCTTTTTGGTTAAACATTTGACTATTTGGTTGAAAATATATTTATTTGGTTGAAATTCGATTATTTTGTTGAAAGCTGAACTATGTGGTTGAATTCAACTCTTTCGAACGAAAATTTAATTATTTTGTTGAATATTTGCTTTTTTAAATAAAGAAGTAATAGTTTTGGATTAAAAATTATTTTTTTTTTATGATAGAAAAGTATACTTTTTGTTTTGAAAATCTATCTTTCTTGGTTTAAAAGTAATTTTGTTTGTAGAAAAATGGATAGTCTATTAAAAAATTCGTCATTTTGGCATGAAGATTTAACTACTTGATTGTAAATGCAACTGTTTGTACTGACTGAAATGCAACTAACTAAAAATTCATATTTTTTGTTGAAAACAAACTATTTGTTAAAAATTCATCTTTCCAAGATGTTAATTCAATTGTCTTCTGAAAAATGCGTATTTTTCGTGTAACTCGTGTTTATTTTAGAATTCGAAAATTTGGTTGAAAATTCAAAAATTTTGTTCAAAGGGCATTTTTTTGTCAAAAATTCAAGTGCTTTGTTGAAAATTCTTTTTTTTCAATAGCAAATTCAATAGCAAAAAAAGTAGTTCTACTTTAAGATTTATCTTTTATGATAAAAAAGTCGTATTTTTGTTTAAAGTTCACCTTTTCTGGTTTAAAATGAACTTTTTTCTTCAATATTTGCCTCTTCTGTTTAAAAATTAAATTGATTTGTTGTTGATGCTACTGTTTGGTTACCAATTATTATTATTTATAAAATTCCCTATTTGGTTAGAAATTTACATTTTTTCATTTAAAATGACTTCTTGTTGAAAATTTAAGTTACTTGTAAAAGAAACTGTTTCGTTAAAATTATTATTTTTCGTTGAGGTTTAATCTATTTTATTTGAAAATTCGATCATGTTGTTAAAAATTAGCTTTCTTCTTGAAAATTTATCTCTTTTGATTGCAAGTTCAAGTACGTTTGGTTAAAGTTTAATCATTTTGGTTTGAATATTCGATCATTTGGTTGGAAATTCATTTTGTAGTTTGTAATTGAAATATTTGGCTAAAACTTCAATTACATTTTTAAAAATGCATCGCTTTTGCTTGAAAGTTTCCAGCTATTTGCTTGAAAATGCAAATGTTATAATTATTCTTCATTCAATACAATTAAATAATTGAAAATTAATCTTTCGGGCTAAAAATTCAACTGTTTTCTAAAAAATTAGACTTTGAATTTAAAACTCAGCTCTCTTGTCGAAAATATGTCTTTGGGTTGAAAATTCGTCTGTTTTGGTTAAAGTTCAACTATTTTGTTGAGAATGCAATATATTCAGACTTGAGATCTTGTGCGATTCATAACATCCTTTATAATTTTAAACGACTAATCCGACTTTTTTAAAGCCTTCTAGTCAATTCGAGCCGTGGAATTAAAATCAAAACTACTGTGTAGCTACTTTTTATTCTATTAAAGATTCCGTTCTCCTACCTGACGAAAATTCGACCACGGCTTATAAGTACTTACAACACAACGTGGGCACCTTTGAAGAACCAAAGGAAAACTGGTGATTGTGCATTTCCGAGCGAGCAGCATTTTTAAAGGATAACGACATATTCGACTACATCAAGCTCTTTTCGGTTTTGCGAGTACAGTTTGGATACAAACTGCTCTTATAAGATTTTGATGAAAAGTATTTAGCAAAAAGAAATGCATTATACGCAGTGTGATCACGCACAAGGAAATCGTCAGGCAAGCGAAAGTTGTGAGCGTTAGCCGTTTAAGTGCCTTAAACATTAAATAATTAATAATATTTAATAATTCATTCTATGTTATATGTACAATGTTCGACCGTAATTGTATTAAATTCTAGATTTAGCTTTAGCGAAGGCTGTAACGAAATTGTGATTTGTGAAGAAATCTCCATAGGTATATATTAAATAAAGCAGTGACTGTTTTATCATATAAGTTATATTTATATTTATGCTCCTAATTCTAAAAATAAAACTGTGCATTTATAATCACAATTTTTAGCGAACTTTAACCTATTCATCATCAATTTAAATATTTCGTTTAATTTTCAGGTTACGTCAGGGTTTATCATTTTTGCAATCCATATATTGTTTTTGAATACGCTATAGAATATGTTATACTCTACATCTCAATTACTATGAAATTATGCTAATTACATAGTACGATGCCTTTTATTAATGGATGAATGGTCAGGAGTATTTCCATACCAATCTTCAGTAAAAACTACTAATTCACAGAAAAAACGTTAAAAATTAAATTCATAAAGAATTTTTTCTTACTAATTTCTTTTGTTACGATTTAATATTACAAATTAGTAATTTTTTATTGAAGATTATTATCAGAATGCTTACTATAAATCAATTGATAAAGGACTCCCCACTGTTTACATAATAGACCTTCATACTAGTCCAGATTAGAAAATCAAATCAAATTTTTTTATTAATTTTCAAAAATGATATAAAAATATATATTTGGCTCTTAGAAATAGTAATTTTAATCGTATCAGATTTTTGAATCGACCCTCTGCAATAATCGAATTTGCCCTCCTAAGATATACATTTCGAAATTCCGGGATAATCTAATCGATCATTCCGAGCTGATAGAATCGACTGTATTGAGATAATCAAAGCGGTGACCAGAGGTGTCCAAACCGACCCTTCACAATGACCAGGTTAACACTTTGAGAAAATCGAATCGACCATCTGAGACCATCCAGTGGTCTGTCTAGAGACAATCATATCGACCCTTTAGCATGATCGGATCAGCTTTCTTGAGATGACCGATTCGACCGCCCGAAATGATCGAGTCAACGCTTTGAGATGATCAATTTGAACCTCTTGTTTCAACCTTCTAGAGATAGTCGCTTTAGCCATATGCAAGGGCTGTCCTGTAGTTGACCCTGCAATATGGCCGGTCTGCACATCTAGATGGCCAAACAGACCTTCCATTTTTCTCCGTGTATGATTCCGTGTATGAATCGTAAAATACACATATAATATTCTTGCTAATATTTATTGAATTGTTTGAATATTTCGTGAATTTTTCCTTCTTCATAGCACTGACCAAAAGCTTAAAAGAGATGCGAATTATTCGAGCCACAAAATATATAAAATATATTGCACTAGAAATAATTACGTGGAAAAAAAAATTTCTGTTCTCCACTTGAAAGTTGCTACTTTGAGAAGGATTTCCGAAACCAAATCTAATAATATAAATATTATGACTATTTCATCTTAAAAGTATATCCTCAAATCTGTTGTGTTTCTACACAGATTTTTATTTCATTGCACTTAAGCAAAAGAGAATTTTAAGTTTTGAAAGATTCCCCCTGACTTTTTTCTTCAGCGAGCGATGACAATTTGATAATTTTTTTGCGACTTTTTTTGTTCCTATATCCAATATCAATCTAATTTGTAGATGACTGAGTCTAAGAATCTCATCCGTATGTGATTCGACAGTGAATATTAGAAGATTCATCTTTAAGCTAATATAAAACGTGGTAAAGTTTCACGCATTTTAATCATTTGAAGCATAATAAAGCATTTTCAATTTATAATTATGTTTCACAGTCAAAAATTCTTTAATTTTAATGATTCCTATTTGAAAATTTCACAGTTTGAAATATTTAGAATTGAAAATTCTTGACATTTGATGAAATTTAAGAATTTGTATTTAAAAATCTTCAAAATTCAATAAATTTCAATGTTGAGTCTTCAAAATTGAAGATTTTTTTATTTTAAATCTTTAATTGTCAAGAATTTTTATTTTTGACTTTGGTGATCGGAAGCTTAGTCATTTTGATGATTTGCTTTTGAAATTTCTTCAATATTGAAGATTTAGAATTGAGAGCTCTTGACTGTTGACAAAATTCAAGAATTTTTATTTGTAAATATTTTAAATTTAAAGAATTTGTATTTTGAATGTTGAAAATACGTATTTTCAAATGCCTAATTTACGTGTTGAAATCAACTATTTTGAGTTTGAAAATTTTATTACTATATTTGAAATTAGCCACCGCAGAAAACTCAGAATACCAACTTTCATAAAAAGAAGGCCATTTTCAAATTTTTGATACGAAATATTGATTTAATGAACTCGAATTTGGAAATTCTGTTATCAAACGCGGAGTGACTTCAAAAATTTTAGATGCTCTTGTGTATAGAAATCAAATCACTAATGCAGATTCTGAAAAATGGCCTGTGATTTGAAAAAAATTGTTTCTAAAAAACCTGATAGGAATAGTTTCGGTACAAATACTTTCGAAATTGTTTATTCTAGAAATAATCTATAGGATGAATTAAATAATTCAAAATACATTTGAAAGAATTAGTCATATAAAAAGTGAATTTCAACAAAATAGTTCGATTTCTAAACAAAACGTTGAATTTGTCAACAAAAAGACGAAAAATGTTGAATTTTCAATCCAAGAACATGAATTTTAACATTTTCAACGAAATAAATGAATTTTCAACCGAATATTTCACTTTTTTTAACAAATTGTTGAAATTTCAAGACAAAAATACAAAATTCAAAATTACTTCAACTTTGAACCAAGTATTTGATTTTCCAATGAAAAAAGATACATTTTCTTCAAAACACGTAACTGATGATATTTCGATTCGAAAAGATTCAAATTTGTAATGAAGCAGGACTACTTAACTAACTAACCAGCTAAAGATATTATAATTCGTAGCAATTTAATCAAAAATGTGTTAGAGTTCTGAAATATTGTAAGCTAACTGGGTTATCCGAATTCAAAAACTTATTCATGTAATTTTGAATGCTGATTTGTAATGTTTATTCTATTAATATTCATAAAAATCTATAACAGAACAAACAGTTTGTGTATTCTTAATTTTTGTACATGAGTTTACTGTTTATGGGCTCATTTGTGGGTGCATTATGTGGGGGCCGTTGTACTCGTGGCCGTGGTGCTGGTGGCCATGTTGGTCGTCGCCGTGATGCTGGTGCTGAAGAGTGCGGTGCTAGTAGCCGTGGTGCTTGTTGCCGTGGTACTCGTGACCGCAGTGCTGATACTAGAGGGTTTGGTGCAAGTGGCCGTGGTACTTGTGTCTGTGGTTTTCTTAGCCTTAGTGCTAGGGCTTAAGGGTTTGGTGCTAGCAGTCGTGGTGCTCGTGGCCGTAGTACTGGTACTGGAGGGTTCGGTGCAAGTGGCCGTGGTGCTTGTGGCCGTAGTGCTGGTGCGGAAGGATTTGGTTCAACTGGCCTTGGTGCTCGTGGCCGTAGTACTGGTACTAGAGGGTTCGGTGCAAGTGGCCGTGGTGCTTATGGCCGTAGTGCTGGTGCGGAAGGATTTGGTTCAACTGGCCTTGGTGCTCGTGGCCGTAGTACTGGTACTATAGGGTTCGGTGCAAGTGGCCGTGGTGCTTGTGCGGAAGGATTTGGTTCAACTGGCCTTGGTACTTGTGGCCATAGTACTGGTGCTGGAGGACGTGGTACTAATGACCGCTGTGGTGGTCCCCAACGGAGACTAGCCTCCATTTCTTTGGACAAATTATCGAAAAAAAATTTATCTTCAAGATGACTATGATCCACCGCAATATATCTTTCCATCTGAATACCAATGCTAGACGAATGTGGAAATGTTATACGGTTTCTTGAGTGAAGCTGATCATTTTGGGCTTGTCGATTCTGACCATAAGGAAACAATTCTATGGATGGCCCCCCCCATTCGGGGTGGTAGACGAGCATTATTACCAGCTTCATTATTCATCTGTACGCTCAATTCTGCAAGAAGAAAATTAGGTTTTGCAATTTTAATTAATTGGAGTAACTAATGATTCCATACTTTACAACTGAATAGTCTGAACTAATAAAACCCAATAATTGAAAATTTAATCGTCATATGTATTAATACTTTTGAAATGTTTTCTTTGGAGATTTGTTTCGATTCTTGAAGGTAATAATTTAAGCATCCTACTGGACATACTTGGACCTCATTACAAACAGATCTATCAGCCCGAAACACGTTTCAAGTACATTTGTAGATTCTCGAATAAAATATCCCTGGGCCTTATCACTGCGTAAAAATAATCATTTAAACAGATACAATTGAATAATACTAATAGTATATGTAACAAGTACCCATACATTGATAATAACATATGATTCAAATGTTTCAAGGCTAGAAATCAATTGTTGAATATAGTTGACATCTGGATTCAAGATGTTTTAATATGAGATTGATTTGGTATTACGTTGTATACTTACGAGCAGAATAAAGAAATATCACCAACGTGAGGAGCAACGTACAAACAAATATCTGCATTTCACTATGGACACAATGGAATGATTTTTGAAGAATTTCTTGGTCTGTAACTGAATGGATCTTGAATTTATCTAATTATCCAACAAACTATTGTCGACGTGTAAGCGGTGATGTGGCTTTTCGTCAAGTGTATTTTTATCGCTATAAAATAAAACAAATTTTATTTGCATACGGTTAGCCTGGACGAGTATTTTTCCGTGGAATTAAAAGGCGTAACCAGTTTTACTTTAACTCAGAGGTTCAAGTATATGGTTTAAAACAATCAAAGCCTCGATAGGGATAAAGTTCGATCAACAAAGATATTTTAATTGAAAACTATTTAACAGTATGGCAATAGGTTCCTGCCCAAGGATTTTCTCTTCTTAGCCGTAGTATATTATTTCGTAGAACAAATTATGTCATATATATTATTTTTAACGAACAAACCTATTTTTACACCAACAATTTATTTTCACAAAATAAGTTTCAAAACAAACAAAACAAACTATTTTCAAATATTCTCTCACAGTTTGTATAAATATTCATGCGAAACAGTTTTTTCGATTGAACTCCATCTCTGCCATCGCTTTATTTCTCATTTGAACAATTGAAAAATTATATTATTTTTTTTACAAAATCATCTTTCAATGAAATGATTTAATCCAATTATTAACTTCTTCGGTATTTTTTTTTTGTGTTCCTATGGGCCTTGAACAATTAGAAAATGGGCTATAACTTTATGAATTATTTATAATTCTTCAATTCATGACAAAGTTTTCGTGAGCTAATACCGTTTTAATAACGAAAACAAAGTGACAAAACATCTTCAAATTTGGGGCATTGAAATCTAAACCTTCGAAATGCCAAATTTTTAATTAGCAGTTTCTTCAATGTTTCTCGCAATTATTAGATTGTTTTGATGAAAAGTATTGAATTATTCTAATACTCATACGAGTAATAGGAAGGAAATGAATTTGAAGCAAAATGAAGGACTAATGACCTTTGGTACAGCAGGTGCTTTAATTATTATTTGCTATACATATACTGATAAGATGATTGCCGCGCTCTTCCCATATCCACGTAAAAAGTGAAATCATTTAAATGTATGGAGAAAATGTTTATTCATATGCATTTTGTCTGATTGGAATACACTTTTATTTGAAATAAACAAATACTTAGTTCAAAATAAAGTTGCTAGGTTTGAGAATCATTTTCGGAAACAAATTTAATAAAATAAAAATTATGACTATTACTTTCTGAAAGTTCATCTTAAAATCGGTTATGCTTTTATACAGATTCATATTTAATTGTACTTTTTCGTTTCTTTAACCAATATCAATTCAATATTTTGATAACTAAATCTGAGAATCTCAGCTGTGTGTGAATTGATGGGGAATATTAAAAGTTTTATCTAAAACTAATATGAAACGTGGTAAAGTTTTACGTATTTTTATCATATGTTTCGTCACAGTCTGTAGATAAATTAGACATTTTTTTGGGTGGAGTTTTCTTCGTGTTTTTTGTTATTGTTTGTTATTTCACATCGTATAGTGACACGGAAATTGTAAATATATAAAAGTAAATGAACATAATTTTGTATCTTCAAAATTCAGTAATTTTTCGTTGTAAATCCTCAAAATTGAACTATTCCCAAAAATCATTCCAAATTACATAATTTTCTATTATACACATTTAAAATTGTACAGCAATTGAGAATAATCGATATTGAAGCATCTTAAATTTCTAATTAAGTTTAACATTTAAAAAATCTTCAATTTTGATGATTCATATTCCAAATTTCTACAATTTTGAAGATTTAGAATTGAAAACTTTTGACTTTTGATAGGATTTAAGAATTTTCATTCAAACAACTTAAAAATTAAATAAATTCAATTTTTGAATGTTAAAAAATGAATATTTTTCAATATTGAATCTTCAATGGCAAAGAATTATCAATTTTTCAGTATGATTATTAAAAATGTAGTCAGTTAAAGCCATGTGGCGAGTGGGTCACATGACCAGATTCGTACCTTGCCGGCACTTTTTTAAATTGTAAACTTATTTTCACACGAAGCGCCAAATCGAGTTGGAAATTTAAGATACTAAATAAGAAGAAATAAGAAAGGTGGGTCTGGTCCTAAATTTTATTAATCATGCAAATTTTCAATTTAATGTGGCTACTCGTGTAAAAATGAGTTTACAAATAAAAAAAGTATCGTTAACGTAGGAATACGGTCACGTGGCCCACTCGACAAGTGGCCTTCATGATTTTCTTTCAAAATTTTCTCAATTTTTAAAATTTAGAATTGAAAAGTCTTGACTTTTGACAAAATTTAAGAATTGCCATTTGTAAATATTTAAAATTTAATTGACTTTGATTTCAAACGATAAAAATACATATTCTTAGATGCATAATTCACGCTATAAAATCACTGATTTTGAGTTTCGAAATTCGATTACTATATTTCACATGAGCCTCCGCAAAAAACTCAGAATATCCACTTTCATAAAAAGAAGGACATTTTCAAATCTCCAATACGGAATATTGGATTAGTGATGCAGAATCTGAAAAATGAGCTGTGACTTGAAAATTAGCTGTTCTAAAAAACGTGAAAGAAATATTTTAGGTACAAATACTTCCAAAATTGTTTATTCTAGAAACAATCAATAGTGTGAATGAGAAAAATATATTTTTAAATGCATTTGCAAAAAAATTGTTCCTATCAAAAGTGTCCTTAATATAGAGAATCACCCACGTCAGATTTTTAATTAAATTATTATGTTACACTTACGAATATCATTGAGGAAAACGAGTGATGCAAGGAACAGGGAAAGAAGGAAAATTTTCAAGTTTTGGCGTCGGATGTCAGAATTCGAGGAGATATGTAAAGAGGCAATAAAATGTTGAAAATTTGACGCAATATTTGCTGTTTCATATCATATATTTCATATATTACAAGACAAATTTTAAACCAGTTGAATCAAACAAAAAAAATTATTTTTAAACAGAATAGCTGAATCTTCAACTAAACAGGGGATTGTCTAATTTTCAGTCGTAAACAAAAAATTTTCTAAAAAAAAGCTATTTTTAATTAGTTACATTCGATCAAAAAATACAAATTTTGAACTAAATAGTAGAATCTTCAACCCAGAGGATTAATTTGAAACAAAAAAACATGAATTTTTGACCAAATTGTTGAATTTTGAATCAAACAAACGTTGGGAAAAGTTGAACTTTTAACCGAACAGGTGAATCCTGGAAAAAAATTAATTTTCATCGAAATGGTTCAACTTTTCACCAATTACTAGAATTTTCAGCCAAAAAAGATCTAATTTAATTTAAATATTTGAATTTCCAAACAAAACGTTGAAATTTTTACCAGAAAGACGAACTATCTCTGAAATTGTTGAATTTTCGAATCGAAAATACTAGTTGTCACTGGAAAAAATAATTTTCTCTAGAAAAGTAACATTTTCTTTATCAGAGTAAAACTTAAATACAATTAGTAGAATTTTCAACTAAAAATAAGATGTTTCCACAGAATACGTGAATTCTCAAACGAATAGTTTAACTTTTCACAAGATTGTTGGGTTTTCAAGCTAAAAATTCGAATTTTCTAGAAAACGCTCGAATTTCAAACCAAACGTATGGATTTCTAGCTAAAATTATGAATCTACAACAATCGTTTCTTTCAATTAGTTTCAATTTGAAGCAAGTAGTTCATTTTTCAATGGAAAAGATCGATTCTTCCGAAAACAAGTAATAGATCATATTTAAGCTGAAAAAGATTTTAATTTGAAATGAAGCGAGAGGATTTATCACAAAAGAGATTCATTTTCTGAAACTGAAATAGTTCAATTTTTAACGAACAGATAAATCATCAACAAAAAAAGAAGAATTTTTCCTAAAGTATTTCAAGTTTCACACAATTGGGCAAATTTTTTACACAAAAAAAAAGATTTTTGAAAAAAAATAGTTGCATTAAAAAAAAACTCAATTTCAAGCCCGATAGGCAAATTTTTTAATAAACAATATAGATTCAGAACAGAAAATATAATAGTACAACTTTCAACCAAAAATAGTTCCATTTTTTTATTCCGTTATAATAATTTATTTCAGATTACGGCACAAAAAAAAGGGGAAGTTCCTTGCAAAACAACAGAAACCCAACTTCATAAGGGTAGGCATACATGAATCTCACTGTAAAGCATTAAATGGCAATAACTACCAAATAAAATATGTTGATTCAAAAGAAGTTATTTATTATAGAAAAATGAGAAAAAAGTGAGGCAAAATCATTATTTTCCTTGAAGTTGAGTTTGAACATTTTCAACAAAATAATTACATTAATGGTAATATTGTATATAATAGTGGATAATCCTATTATAGGAACTAAAATTCATTGCGTGCATCTTTAGGATATTCAGAAAATAAAAACAATAGGAAGCTGTTTGAAAAAAATTCAAATAGGGGACCTCCAATCATCTCGGATTTTGAATTTCTTTTCATGGAAACATTTTTTGCCTGAAAAAGTACAATTGAGGCATGTGTGTATATACAAAAGTAATTTTTTTAAATCTCGCTGATCAATATATGTATTTCAATATTAAAAAAAATGACAAAAATTATCATCCTTTTCATGGCTGATTTGTTATTTTTAGTGATGCATATCGATCATTTTTGGACAAAATCGAGATTTGCTTGAAACATAGTCAGATGAAACTGAAATGTAATGGAGATCAAGAATTTGCAATGAAAAAAGTCGATCGAGACGATACGATCATCTCGACTGAGTGATCGTTCGTCTCGATGTGATGAGTATGGTGCTCAAGGTTTCAATTTAATCTGACGAGATTTTTGAAAAATTTCAAAATGATCGATATGCATCACTAGTTATTTTTATAATTGGTGATATCATGAACCACATGGTAAGCAAATCATACTGCACAGTTATGTCTATGGTTCTTGAGGAAGATATGTAAGTATTACGATTAGTTTTGACAGAGTTTTAAAATTCATGATTCTTTTAACAGTTTTCCTTAGAAATAAGCAAACTATATACCTCATGACTTCATGTAGCTCATTCGAAGTGCTTATGGGCTCATTTGAAGGTGTATTCTTCCAGGCGGAAATATTATATATAGTTTATATATAGTGTGAAGTATTATATATAATATTCATTTGTTTTATATAAAAAATGTATAAAACAAATGAATATTATATATAATACTTCACACTATATATAAACTATATAAAATGTTTCTGCCTGGGCTCATGAAATAGTATTTCGAAAATGAGCCCAAAAAAATTCTAAAATATTTTAAATCACAGGAGATAATAGCATTTTAAGAAAGCACTGAAATATTTAGTTTTTTGCAATAACTTATAATTTATAATAAGCTGAGTGGATTCGCTTGGGCTGATTCTTTGTAGAATTTCTACATGTTTATAGATACTTGGATTGAAACAGCTGAATGATTAATTTTTCAAAAATATTCACGTCTACGTATTATAACCACCGTTTAATCACTAGGATTTACTTAGTCTTTAAATTTGTGAGATTAGAGAGGAGTCGAAGAAGGAAGACTTCGAAGGTCTTATGCCAGATGTCGGAATTTGCTAAGCTGAATATTTACTTTACTTCTTCGATCGCATTATGTAAAGAGGCATATCAAATTTGAAGATAAAACTTAAGGCATTGATGCAATGTTTGTTTGAAAGGTCTATATATTTGCTACAGAAGTAATCAATAATGATCCTATTCAGGAGCATCACGTGAATTTCATATTTTATTTGCATCTTTATTTTTATTATATGTAGCGATTATGTGGCGGCCGTGGTTGATGTGGCTGTTGTGCTGGTGCTCGTTGGTTTGATGCTAGTGGCCGTGGTGCTGGTGCTCGTTGGTTTCGTGCTAGTGGCCGTGGTGCTGGTGGTCGTAATGCTGGTGCTTGTTGGTTTGATGCTAGTGGCCGCGGTGCTGGTGGACGTAGTGCTGGTGGACGTAGTGCTGGTGGACGTAGTGCTGGTGCTGAAGGGTTTGGTGCCTGCGGCCGCGGTGCTGGTCCTAAACGTAGAGTAGCCTCCATTTCAGTATACAAATTATTAAAAAAAATGTTATCCACAGGATGACTACAATCTAGTGCAACATAACTTTCTACATCAATAGTAATGCAGGAGTTACGTGGGAGAGATATAGGGTCTTTCAGGTTCCGATGATCATGTTGAGTTCGTGAGCGAAGTTCAAAATTGGAGATGTGTATAGGTGGCCCCCCCATTCGGGGTAGTGGACGAGCATCATTACGTTCTTCATTATTCATCTGTACACTCAATTCTGCAAGAAGAAAATTAGGTTTTGCAATTCCAATTACTTAAATTAACTAATGATTCCATACTTTTCAATTTAACGTGCTATTGGAATAACCATTATACTGTCAGAACTGATAAAACACAATAATTGAAAGTTTAATCGTTATAAGTATCAGTTCTTTTCAAATTTTCTTTTTGGTAACTTGTTCTGTTCGAAAGCCAATTATTTAACCATCATATTGCAGTAACAAACAGGTTGATCCGCCAATCTAATAAGATTGGTTCGATTTGTAGATTGAATCAGGCTCAGAATGAGAATCATTCGTCAATAACTGAATCTGATGAAGCAAATTCTAAACTGTCAAGTTTAGAAACCAAGGGGGCTGAAGTTCAAGACGTCTGAGTGTGCCGGTTCAACAATAGTTATCATGCATTTTTAATTTTCAATATTCCACATTTTTTTACATAACAATGTAGGATAATGTTTATAAAAAACATCGACACTTCTGGTTTTTTTTTTAATTTCGCCTAAAAAAAAGTGGGAACAAAAAGACAAATTTTTACAAAAACCTAAATCTTCTCCCAAATCCGATTAAACTTGCCCCGAAAATGGTATAAATCTACTTATCCGGTCAATTTGAACCTTGAATTTAAAATTTGTGCCAATTTTAAAATCGAAATTAATAAATTTATCACCTTCAGTAAATGAAATAAAAAAATTCAAAATTCATAGAGACGGGTGTCAAATCAGACCAAAGGTGCCCCGAAAATGATATCAATCCACTCATATGGTCAATTTGAAGCTGGAATTAAAAATTTGTGCCGATTTCAAGCTCGGTATTATTAAAGGTATCATCTTCGGCTAATAAAATTTAAAAGTAAATTTTAATCCATGGAGCGGACGGGGGTCAAATCGGACCAAAGGTGTCCCGAAAATGGTATCAGCCTGAGTGTGACGGTTCCACTCTAATTTTTACGAATTTTCAATTTTCAATTTTTTCGCATAATAATGAAGGATAATTTTTATAAAAAACATTGGAACCTTCGGTTTTCTGAATTTCGCCTAAAAAACGGGAGCAAAAAACAAATTTGTACAAAAACATAAATTTTCTCCCAAACAGAAATACCTTTTCTGTTTTTTTTTTTAATTTTTGATTTCGAGACACATTTGACTGATATTTGAAAATATAGATGAATTGTTAGGTTTTCATCAAAGTCAGTTCAAGTGGGATTTTCGTGTCACAGAAAATAAATTTGGGGTCAAAATTAAAAAATTCACGGAATTGAACTAAAAATTTTTTTATTTTATTACATCATTTGATTTCTATGGTAGACCACACAAGGGGTTTCGGGGAACAGAAAAGTAATTTGGGGTCGAAGTTAAAAAATTCCAAACTTCGACTTAAAATTGGTGAAATGTTATTGAATTTCCCCAAATTTGTATGCTGTGACTCAAAAAACCTTCTCTTACTGACCATCATAGAAACTCACCAATTTATTAGATTTTTCAGAATTTGAGTTTCATGTTAAAATTGTTTGGTTTTTTACCTCAAGTTTGTGCTGTGCCGCTTGAAAATCCGCCTTGTATTGGCTTTCATAAAAATCCAATATTTTTTGAAATTTGCATCGCTTTTTCAATTTTTGACCCAAATTCGTTTTTTGAGACTCGAGAGCCCCCTCCTTTTTCACTTTGATTGAAATCTACAGATTCACTCCAATTTTTCCAATTTTAGCTCAACTTTTCGAATTTCTCAATTTCGACTCCTAATTTGTATTCCAAGGCTTGAAAACCCCCCTTGTTATGACTTTCATGAAAAGTAACCAATCTGTAAAAAATGCAAAATTTGATTGATGTCTTATAATTTTTCAATTTTGACCCCGAATTCGTGGTCTGTGCCCGAAAACCCCCCTCGTACTGAATTTCACGAAAATCTACTAATTTAATAAGTTAGAAAATTGGAGTCAAATTTTGGAATTTTTAAATTCTGTTTCCAAATTCATGCTCAGTACCCCTAAGTGGTACCTAACATTAGTGGCTAGACGTACGTGGTATGTAACCTTACTGCGCAGCCATTGCTGCTGCGTAACTCTACTTCGCATACATATCTGCCATGTAACTCAATTGGGTATTCACAGGTTCCATGGAACTCTACTGCGCATATGCACCTACCTTCTAACTTTACTGCGTATCCATAAGTGACGCGTAACCATACTGCGTATCCGTAAGTTCCGTGGAACTCTACTGCGCTGATATAAGTACTTTGCAATTCTACTGCGCACACACAAGCACTCCCAACATTACTGCGCACCCTCAAGTAGTATGGAACTCTACTACGCATCCGTATAAGCCACGAAACTCTACTGCGCAGATGTAACTGCTACTCAACTCTACTGCGCATCCATAAGTACCTCCAAACTTGACTGCGCAGTAATAGGTACCATATAACTATACTGCGCATCCGTATGTCTCAAGGATCTGGGTCCGGACTATTAAGAAAATAAAGGGTTCAGGTCCCGACTTTTACCCTTAAGAATTTAAAAGGTATTGTTGTGGACTCGAACCCTTAAGAAATAGAAGGGTCCGGGTATGGATCAGGATCCTATAGAAATAAAAGTGTCCAGGTTCGGAACCGCAACCTCAAGAATTATAAGTGTGCAATCCGCACCCGAACTGGTCTAACCTAAGACGTTCTGATCCCTGGTCTTTTCATCTATTTTTTGTTTTTTGTAAGATTGAAGTTTGAAACAATTGAAACAATGCATCCTCTGAACCACTTCAGTTCGCTACCTCGGATCATTTATCAATCTGAAGTTAACAAACTAAACAAGACAGAAACTGGTACTGAAATAAACTATTTGTGAGATCATATTAGAACGCCGAAAAAAGGATCCAAGATAAAAATGAATGCCTAGTTTTTACTGTGATTGATTTGGTATTCTGTTATAAAGGTACTCACGAAGAGAATGAAAAAATATCACAAACGTGAGGAGCAGCGTTAAGCTGAAAATCTTCATTCTACTATAAACACTACAGTGAATTTTGGAAAATTTCTTGGACCAAAAGTACTGCTTACATGTAGGCCACGGATGAGTGTTGCGTGAAGCGTATTTTTTATTACTATAAAATATTAAAAAAATGTTCACTTTCATCTCGTTATTTGAAAAATTACTATCGGCCTGTAGGCAGTGATGTAGCTTTCCGCGAAGTGTATTTTTCTTGCTATAAAATAAACAAAACTTTATTTGCACACGAATAGCCTGGACGTCTATTTCTCTGTGGAACTGAAAGGCGTGATTAGTTATACTGTAACTCAGAGGTTCGTGTATGGTTTAAACAATCGAAGCTTCAGTAGAGATAAAGTTGGATCAACAAAGATACTTTGATTGAAAACTATTTTTTAAACATGGCAATAGATTCTTGCCCAGGAATATTTTGTCCCAAGTCGTAGTATATTATTTCAAAGAACAAATTATTTTATATATAAAAAACTATTTCCATATATTCTCTCACAGTTTGAATAAAGATTCCTGCGAAACACATTTTTTGAGCGAACTTTATCTCTGCACTGGCTTCATTTTCCATTTAAGCAATTGAAAATGTTTATTATTCCCTGTTATAAAATCATCTGTTAATGAAATAATCTCATCCAAATACTAACTTCTTTGTTATGCCTATTGGCATTTCTATGAGACTTGAAAGATTAAAATGTGGCTTATCACTTGATGAATTGCTCATAATTCCTTAATTTATGATGAATCATTTGTTACCTAATACTATTTGAATGATAAATTGGATCCAGTTTAGTACGGAATCAATTTTTTCTACAACAAACTGATGCGTTATTTCTCTCGATAAATTATCTAAAACAATTAAGTGAAATGTTAAATTATACTAAGCAAAAATTAAGAAGTACTATCACCTGAATCATATCAAATGAAGTTTGAGAACGAAAATCTTAGTTAGAAATAACGTGTAGATCAATTATAATTGATCCACATGTTATTTCTGAATGAATGAGGACACAGACAGCACAAACAAAATTTTGTAGTTCAGAAAAAAATTTCGAAGATCTTTGCATGATAAGAATTTGTTGTTGAGGAAGAAAAAGTTGACAACTATATTACAAAATTCAAAATTACAAATACATTCACATATTTCTACCTAGATAGCAGTTTTTTTCCCTTTCTAGAAGGCTTGACTGTCCAAGGTCGGAAAAACTGGAAGAATAGACGCTGCGTAAAATTAAAAGTATTTATTTGAAGCTTTAAAAATAGTATAATTTGAAATTCCAGTAGAAAAAATATATACTTTTTTAAATCAAAGTCCTCAATATAAGTCAGCCAATTATAAGTTGCCAAAGTAGAAATATTTGAAACTGTCAAACTTAAGAAACGGAATCAACGTGGCTAAACACCTTCAAATTTGTGGCACAGAAACCTAACCCTTCAAAATGCCAAATTTTCAATTAGCAGTTTTTTCAATGTTCTTTGCAATTATCAGATTTTTCTCATAAAAAGTATTAAATTATTCTAATACTTATACAGTGAGGTCGAATTCATACCGGTAACAAAATATCCATGTGCGCGAATGGAACGAATTCGACATGCACTCAAAAGTCATTCTAATCCTAATATTTTACTGGATTTATATAAAAAAAATAAAATATGCCTATGATTAATCGTCCTCGAGATATCGTCATTAGAATTTTTTTCAGTAAATTGCAATTTCTCATAGACTAATGAATATTTTGACTTGGTATTTTGTGTTTACATTAGTATTGACATATACTAAAAATTTGAAAAGTTTAATTTAGATCGGTAACGTTGCATGTATTATTGTATCAATATCGTAGGTCAATCGATTTGCTTCGAATCAACGAATCTTTTCCGTTCTTGCATCAATTTTGAATTATGTTAGTGAAAACAGTTTTGCTTCAAAAAATCGTGTTTTCAAACATTATGCATCACCATAGCTTCCTTACTCTTCAACAATATTGTAGATCAATCGATTCGACTCGAATCAACATACACATCCGGACAATTGTTCAGAACATTGTATCAGACCCTTTTAAATTGAGGAAGGTTTAATCAAATGAATTTAAAAATTCAAAAGAATGTTACCATTACAAAGCTTTCTCTATTAGGAAGAAAATGTTACAGCAATCATAAATAATACATACTTGAATGTTTTTTGAAAGATTTCACAAATTTCACAAATATTACAAAATATTTGAAATATTTCGCAAAGATTTCTAAAGATTTCAGAAAAATTTCACGACGATTTCACGAGGATTTCAATGATTTCACAAAGATTTGAAAAATTTCTTAAATATTTCAGGTAGATTTTAGAGATTGCACAGACTTAAATAATTTTCCGAAGATTTTGCGAAAATTTTGAAGGTTTTGCAAGGATTTCCGAAAGATTAAAAAGATTTCAATGATTTTTCAAAGATTTCAGAAAGAATTCGAATAGATTTTAAAGATTGCACAAAGATTTCAGTTATTTTACGAAGATATCCGATAGTTTTCAGAGATTGTGCAAAGATTTCAAGAGGTTCCCAAAGATTTTGGATAGTTATTAATGATTTCACAAAGATTTCAGTCATTTAACAAAAATTTCAAATAGATTTCAAAGAGTG
>CAKNXH010000067.1:512502-604298 GCA_932178445.1 Andricus quercusramuli | reverse complement strand
GCACAAAGTATCCAATGATTTTCCATAGATTTTCGAGATTTCACAAACATTTCATATAGATACAAAATATTTCATAAAAATTCCAAATAGATACCAAAGAGTGCACAAAGGTTTCACTGACTTTCCAAAGATTTCACAAAGATTTTCAAGAATTTTACAAAGACTCTAATTATTTCCCAAAGATTTCGAAGATTTCACAAAGTTGTCAAATATTTCGCAGAGATTTCAGATAGATTGCAAAGATTGCACAAACTTGTCATATCAAGAATGGGGACTTGGATGATATTTCGACGGGCAAGTTATAAAATGACAATTAAAAAAATATACGAACATTTATTAAAAGTTTAGTTAGAAGTCAAATTGTATTGACAAGTGCTAGCTTTCCCGGTCGGCTAAGCTCTTATCGCCTTCAGTGATTGTCGACCACCTGAAAATTCGCTATGTCTCTTATCTTTCTCTCAGATTTGGCGTATATCCTTTACAATCGATCGTATCACCAGCTCCTTATCAGTTAGAGAACAACCCCGTCATTCATGAGACACACACACAAACCTACATACACTCGCACTCTCAATTATTATACAGTTCAGCTAATCCTGGCCTGCTGCATCCTCGGAAGCACGTTAAAATACCTCAATCGTACATACATATAAGATATATATATATATATATATATATATATATATACACATAAATATAAATAATTATATAGACATCTAATTACTCGAGCACCAAAGTCGCATATTTTTTGGTTTCCATACACCTTCGTATTTCATGAAAACCGAATCCATAGGAATATTTAACTGAACACACAGACATTATTTATATAATAAAATCTTTCCTCTTAGTGATAAATCGACGCTGTGGAAAGTGTGGTTATCTCCGTAGGTTGGACTGCACTCAAAATACCCAATTAAAGAGGTCAAAAATATTTGTTCAAAGATCCTTCTCCATTTCCAAACCTGCAAATACATCTACAAACCTAGATTTATTGTTCTTTAGGGGGACAAATTTCTCTTTCGAAAATGATGTTTAACTCCAATATTTGCTTACAATTAATACGGCGGGAAGAAATATCCCATTGTTCATATCTTCATCTCTACGCAATTCAGGAGTTGGAAGGAAGTCAGTTTATGATTTCGATCCATACGGATGCAATCCTGAATACATAAGTTGTGAAAAAAAGAAGCAAAATAGCTAGACATGACAATGCCTGCATAAAAAAAAGTGTATATTGTAAGCCGTAACTACTCACGAATAGTATACCTAATAGCCATCCGACCAAAAAAATTCTTCGAGTATTGAAATATTTTAAGCTTGTCGAGTTATTCAAATTTGAAAACTTAATTATTCGATACTAAATGTTTATTTATTAAAATTTGTTTGTGAAATTGTAATGGAACAAACAATTTATGGATTCAATCACTTTCGTTCATTATTTATATTTTTTTTTGTGATTTTGTGGTGTCTGTGGTGCTGGCACTGGTGGTTGTGAGGATGACGCGAGTGATGTTGATGGGGGTACTGATGATCCCCAACGCACAGAAGTTCTCATTTTTTCATACAAATTTCATGTAGCGATACTATCTTGATTATGACTGTGTGTAAGCATAATATGTTTCACTTTGTCTTTCATATATATGCTGGTGATATGTGGTAATGTTATACAATGTTTTGGTTTTGGTGTCTCGTCCGGCTTATAAGAATTACCAGCGAAGAAATGTAATGAACCCATTTCGGGTGCTGGACGAACATTATTATCTTCTTCATCATTTATCTGTGCACTGGATTCTGTAAAAAAAAAGTTAGAGATTCTAGAATCACTCAACAATTTTTCCAAAGTTGCGTATAACTGCAAGCACAAAATTACAATAGCGCAACTTCTAAAACAATAATCGAACCATTGGAGCTTAGAGCGTTGAACATTATTAATATTCGCATGTAATGCAGACATGATTTAGGCGTTTTATTAGCGCCTTTTCAGTTCTGAAAGTAGTCGCTTGCACAACAGGAGAAGCGAGAGCTAATGGGCATGCGCGCAGTACAATAATGTGTCCATAATACTCTTGTAAGTTTTCTTGGCTCATAATTGTTCTGTGCGCTTGCGCATTCGCAGTCTACCGTGTACGATTAGGACCGCGTCAAACTACCTTAAAATCTCAGACGTGATGAAATTGTAAAGCATGCCTTTGGTACTTGAAGTATTGCATGTACCAAGGAGTGAAATGTATCATTAGCCTCGCGTGTTTACAAAACTCACGCTCGGATAAAATGACTCTTTTACTCCTAGGTGCAAAATACACTATTAAAACTCTTTTTGTGGGGTTTAGTTATTTTTATTCATGAAGCCAATAATTTGTACATCGTATTACAAATGAAAATATACTATAGAAAAAAGTGATTTCACGAGATTTATCGAAAATTTCGCAATCATTACACGCAGCCACACAAAAAAAATTGGATCTCCGACGGAATCAACTAGTTATCGTTATAAACCTGTTTGGATTTTTATTACTCACAGTTGTTTTTTATTTTAGGTTTGAAATTTTTAAAACTAAATCTACAAATAATCGCTTTTAATAAGAAAAGTCATAACAAACGTTATTAGAATTGAGAAATGTTCGTACTTTTGAATACTTTTGCGCGCTTCAATTGAAACTTTCGAATCATATCTATTTAACGATTGCAAATTTTAAACAAATTTGTTGTTAGAACTTATCCCTAAAAGAACGCATTTTCAAAAAAGAATTTGAATATGAAGTTATAAAGTTTCGAAGACTTACAATTTTCAAATAATTTAGATTAAGTTATTTTTCCCCCGGAAACTAAAATTTTTAAGGAAAATCATTATTCAGATTCCCAATTATTGAAAATATTAGTTTATGTTATTGAAAAATCAATTTTTAACTTTTGAACAAAAAAGTAAATTGCGTATTTCGAAAAAATGTTAAAATGCTTTATTTTCATGATTTTTTATGCGCAATTGATAAATAAGCATTTCTGAGCATAACGTTTTTTTCAGCAAGTCTTCTTTTAAATAAATTGCTTTTAGCGGATAAAATGTTGACAAATGAATAGACATCCAATGGGCTCTGAGCAAGGAATTTATGAGATTCAAGAAAAATCATAACCCTGATCATCATCCTTTTGAACAAAAAACATAAGGTTTGAAAGAAGATTTAGAATCTTCAACAATTTTTCGTTATATTATGTTAGCATATATCACAATATATGGTTTTTAAAATAATAGCGCGCACAGTTGCGTGTTTTTTCTAGTACATTCAAAATATGCAGGTTTTTTAAACAAATCCAATGGCGTGAAAGAAAAATGAGAAATTGCACATAAGACAGGAGTCGACGACTTTATTATTTTTATCAATATTGATATCAAATAATGTTACACTTATGAATAGAATTCAGGAAGACCACCACTGGGAGGAATAGAGCGACAATAGATGTCTTCATTTTTGCTGAACAGAAATCGCCGACCTACAATTTTTTGAAAAATATTCGTGAATATGTGAAGTAATCACCATCTGTTTATGAAAGTTCACTGACTCTTCAAACAGATAAGGTAAAATCGGAAGAATTATATTTATAAATGTCTGGATTTAAATGAGTAAGGCCTTATCAAACGAGATATACAAAATTGACGTAATATTCCCTGACATTGCTATCTTCGCTGTAGAAGTCGTGTAAATACTAGGATTCAGTTCTTTGAAGTTTATTATATACGAGATTTTTTTTCTTAAATAGGTCGGAATATATGAAAATTCTATACAAAATGAGTCTAGGGAGAAGTCATTTTTTATGTGAAGGTTTTAGCTTTAGGAAGATGGTGCAATATAATTAAAATTTAAATGTTTATATTAGATTTTGAACGATATTCAAAATAATAAGCTTCTTTAAAATCTTCAGACTCAAATTATTGGAAATCTTCTATAAAATTGCACCATTTGATATCAGCACGAATGTGCGATTTTTTTTCAATTGCATAGTGCAAAAAGATGAAAAGTTGGAAAAGTTCAAAGGCCAAAAATTGGACCACTTTAAATGCCAGTCATTTACCAGTTTTATTTGGAATAATACATGTTTTCTATAATTATCTCGGTAAGGTACTTATATGAAAGTACCATATATTAAAGTTTCGAAATTGTATATTACATTGCTTACAAATTATAAATAAAATAGTACAGAAAGTGCCTTTTTACGCACCTGTCCCAACCTACAAATAACAATTTTAAGAAGAATTTAGACTACAGTTCAAAATTTTAGAGCTGAGGATTTTAAAAATCACTTCAAAGTCTGTCCCGCAAGTTTTCTGTCAGGTCATTAGTAAAAATATTATATTTATATATAAAAAATATTGTAGGCTCTTTGGAAATTTGTATGTTTTAAAAAATGTTATTGTCTAAAATGGTCAACATTTTGGCAATTATCGTTAAATAAATTTTATGGAAACTTCCTCATTACTTATTTCAACTATTTTACAAAATATTATGCCTGTGAAATGATTAACATAAGAAATTAGGAACTTTTTATAGAATGTATATATATTCATTTGATTTTTACTATTTCTTTTTCCTTTTAAAGAAATAACAATACATTTCAGACATATTGCTCTCAATCGAAAAAATATTACAATTTTTCAAAATTTTTTTCTAGCTTGTAAATTTTTGCACGATACAAGCAACAAATAGTGTATAGTAATCAAAAAGGTTCTGAAAATAGGAAAAATGATAAATAAGAAATTTTTAAAAAGAACGCGATTATGTTACATTTTCAACTCTATTGAAATGATAAGAAGGCCCTATTCTGTAAGGTTTATACAAATCTAAGGGTTGTACGTATTTATAGTTTTTTAACGATAATTGCAATTTTTCAAAGAAGCGTAGATTTATGAAGAACATGTTTTTTCTAAATACTATGACTAATTAACTGTTTGTCGTATGAGAAAATATCACAAAATTAAAAAGTTTTATCTTGTATCAAAGCCTAATATGAGAATTTTGTAGAAATTAATTCTGGGCATTGATAGTTGTTATGTATAATAATTGTTATAAATAACATAGCAAGAAAGTTGATGAAGAAAAAACAATTTTATTAATGTTGGTTATAGAATTTGCAACAGTTTCAGGTAAAATATGACACTGGTTGTCGTGGATGATTTTTTGTTATCAAATTAAAAGTCTAAACGACTTTCTTTTAAAAATAGAAATTTTCCAGGAACGATTCAAAGAGAAAACTTTCATTCTGATTGGATTTTTTCTTTGCTTTCAAGAGTAAATTGCAACTGTTTATCTTAAAAAAAGTGCCAGAAGCAAAAAAGTTGTATTTTTTCTTAGATATGCTAGAAATTATTTTACAAATTTATTACGTTGATGAATAATGATATTTCTGATGATAATGTTCAAACAAAAACTGACAAGATTTCGGAAACATAAGGAACATTTTTGTAATCAGGGGACTTTTTTTTTTGAAATTTTAAACAAAAGGTATCTCGGGGACCTCTTATTGCATACAGAAGTATTAGTGGCAATTACATTAGTTTTAAATAGTTGCAAATATTTTACAATCCCATAAAATGTTTCATATATCCCAAAGGCCTTTAAAAGCCCCTTACATTCTTTGAAATTTTTAAAAATATTTTCGTATCTTCCTTTGAGTTCCCTGGATTTTTTTATATAATGCAAAATCTCTTTAAATCTTTTAATATCCCTTGAAATACTTTCAATCATTCATGATTCGCCAAAATCTTTCTCAATTCCTTTCAATCCCTAAAACCTCTGAAAGACCCTCAAATCTTGTTGAATGCCTTTCAAAAAATTAATATACTATCTGAAATTTTACTAGAAAACGTGCAATCTTTCAAAATCATTTGAAATCTGTGAAACCTCTCGTAATCTTTTAAAAAAGTTTGCTGTGCTTAAAACTTTCTGGAATCCTTCAAAAGCTTTTGAAATCCTTAAAAATCTTTGGAAAATTCGCTTAATTTCGTAAAAATGTTATAAGTAAAAAAATTACTTTCTAGTCCGTCCTACCTTGATAACTGTTGAAATCTGTTAAAATCCTTCCAAATCACTAGAAGTCTTCAAAATATTTTGAAAGATGAATTCACATATTGTCGTCATATTGAGTAAACGATATCAAATATAACTCAAGAGGGGGGAGTTAGTTGCATCGAAAATCTAACAAATAAAAAATCATCGTTACGTAATGGACAATCCCTAGCCAACAAAAAAAATTCGTTAAATTTCATGATGCATAAAAGATAATGTAAGTAGATTATGAAAGTTTGTCGTTATGAAGCCTGGCCTGGATTTTTTAACGAAGAAAAATGAGTTTTTTCACGACCCAAAATTAATTCAGAAACTACAGCAAAGGTGCAGGAGCTTAAGGTCGTTCTCATGGGATCAGGCACCGGTGTGGTTAAGTTTAACACAACCCATTTCTACATTATACGTCGTGCTTATAAACGTAATTTATTTCATGTTTATAAAAGCAGGAAAATCCAAAATGCTCGCATCTCATATCTTTTGAAAAACGAAGTGGATAATCCTGTCTTACATAAGACACTATTTTATCATGTTACAAAAGACTTTTAAGGAAAGTGAATTGGATCGTCGACTACCAGAAACTCGATATTAGCAGACGCGAACAAGGGGAAAAGCAATGCGTAACGAATGCGTTTCTCCGATTCATAAATTTCAAATATCCATCCAATTCCCTGCGGATTCTGATACGAGCAAAATCAGACAAATATTTTAAGAGCCACCGCAAGAAAATTTATCTCTCGATACGACGAGCATAAAATACGTATTTCGAAGCAGGCACTCGTCCAAGGAATTCGCCTGTAATCTTTTCTATGACGATATATGAGACAGGAAAAAAACTTGCCAAGAAATGAAGTAAGTACTCACGAAAGAGGGTGAACTATAAATTTGCGTGTCTCTTGAAAATTTGAAAAATGGTCCTTACTAGAAGTAGGCTTTGAATAACCAGTCATTTTTTCTGATTTGCATTACTTTCTTAAGGGGCCATGTATAAATTACGAAGAGCTTTTTTCTAAAATTGTTAAGTACTTTGGAGGGGGGGGGGGGGGTGTTGTGAAATCTTACTGTATCTTATGGATTAACAAAGTAATTTAATTTGATTTTAAATCAAAAAGTCGAATTTTCAATCTAATAGGATGAGTTCTTAACAATGTAATAGTTGTTACTTTAACCCAGCAACGATTTTCATTTTTTATCAAAAACAGTTGAATTGAACGAAAAAAAAAATAGAATTTTCACCTAAACAGCTTCTACAATCAATAAAGAAAACAAATTGTATTCAAAATGTAAATAAATTATATTAAATTTTAACGGAGTAGTTGAATTTTCATAAGAGAAGATTGGTTTTCTACAACAAAAGATTCTTCAGCCAAACAGATTAATTTGTTGTCAAAAAAGAAAAATTGTCGACAAATTACATACTTTTTCAACCAAATAAATTAATTTTAAAACTGAAAAAGAGAAATGTTCAAGAAAAAATTGAATAGTTCAATTTTCATTGCAAAAAATTAATTCCCAATGAAAAAAAAACAAACGAATCTTCTACCAAATTGTTAAATTTTCAAAAAAAAGGAGGCATGTTACAAAACATACAAGAATTTAGAACAAGGAGTGAACATTTGCAACCAAAAATTATTTTCTTTAATAAACATTTGCATGTTCAACCAAATCGTTGAATTTTCAGATAATAAGAACCAATTTTGAAGCAGAAAAAGAATCATTTTTAACAAAGTAAATGAATTTGCAGCCTAAGAAGATGAAATTTCAACGAAATTGCAATAATTTATATTCTGACCAAAAAATGCTTTTACTTTATATCGATAAAAGTTCTATATAATAAAAAAAAAATAATTTTTCAACAAAATTCTTGAATACTCAATTCCAAAAGATTACATTTTTTATAAAAAAGACGACTTTTAAACAGAATAAATCAATTTTCAAGAAAATCGTTTACTTTTTAAATAAAATGATGAATTTTCTAGCGAAAATGTATTAGGTAAGTTTCCAATTGATAAAGTCGATCTTCATACGAAAACACGAGTTTTCAACGAAAAATGTAATACTTGATATTGCAACCAGAAAAATTTTAATATTAAATTTAAGACAGTCAGATTCAATAAAAAAAATTGACTTTCAGCAAAACAGTTGCATTTTTAACCATGAAGAATAAATTTATACTTGAAAAACGAATTTTTAATTATGAATAGTGAAATTTTCAACTAAAAAAGATCAATATTTTGCAAGAAATTTCCGAATATTCGGGATTTTTATTCTTCTGCCAAATTATGTCATCACAAACAAACTTAGCTTATTTGATATATGAAACTATGAATGTTTGAAAAAGAATTGATGTTTGAATAATTCATTTTATATTATGAAAAATAATTTTTTCTACATGAATGGATAGTTTTAGTTTGCTTCCGAAATGTAAAATGGCGTATGTTGCACTACAATAGCTGCAAAGGAAATTCAATTATATCAATTTGTTCCCAAGATATTTCTTTAATTTTTTCATAATTTACTTAAATATATTCAAATAGCCCTTAGTTTTTTTTCCGTGAAAAACAAAAAATATGCGTCTTACATTTTACTTTGGAAAACAATATATTTCAGCACAACAAAATTCCGTGATGTCACCAGGATCAGTCGCCCCGATTTCATATGAAATGGGTCAAAATATTTCACTGAAATCCTAATTAAATTTTTTTTTTCTTTTACATTTTCTATCATATCTTTTTCAACTTCCCCAATCTGAAAATTTGAATTTCTTTTCTTGTACGTTTATATTTTTTATTCAATATTTCTACTATGTTCACTTAAAAAGTTTTTAGAACTTGAAGATTTTCGTTTGAATTCACGTCTTTTTAGTCTACAAAATTTAGCACTATCCAAATTTCAAAACTTTTAATTTATAATTTTGATAAATTATAAATTATTAGTTTTCCTTCTACATTTTATTCTTACAAGTCTTATTATTTCTTCAAAATAATTGTTTCACAAGAGATAAATATTTTAATTCATTGAATAAATTCTCGGAAGTTTTTCTCATCATTTCACAATACTGAACATTGCACACAAATGAGAGAATACTCTCATGTATCTAGACGTCATAATCAAATTAATTATTTTAAAAGAAATGTATTTCTCTGATTATTCTCGGTTTAATAAATCAGTAAATCGTTCCATTTATCAATTTTAGTCAAGCAAAGTGTACAGATGGGTTACATTTTTTGATTACTTGTATGAATAAGATTAATATGTTCTCATTCAAGACACCTGACGTTGCTTGATTGATGAAAGCAATCCATTGATTAAAGCACACAATATTTTTAAGCGCCATTTCATCTCCTCTTTTTTCGGATTGACACCTTCCAGTTTCCTACAATTCACGCTTTTCATTTTTGTCCCCAGAGTCCTGATATTACACCTTCTGGAAAAAGAACTAGGAAAAAAACGCAAGCTCTAGCTTGCAATCAACCCTCCCCTTTTACCATATTCACCAAGCCAGACATTATGTCGATAACAGTGCCGTTGCACCTCGAGTGTCGATAACTCCACCCTTCAGCTTTGCTGGATCACACTATTAAATATACCTGATCCTTCGAGTTAAATTTACTTTACGCCTGTGCTTTTAAAGTTGAAAAATAAATATTGAAAATGTAAAAGTCAAGGGTTTGAAAAGTAATAAAATTTTATTTTACTATTATCGCCAATCGCGCGACCTGAGCGCGTCTTTTTTCTCGGCTTGCGGGGAAACATAATGTTTGATTGAAGGTTTTGCAAAATATTAAAATATTTCGGATATTTCAAATCAAAATTTCAACATAAATATTCACTCTCAGCCAAAGAGTGGAACTTTCAACAACAACAAAAAGATGAATTCTCAAAGGAAAATGTAATACATAATTGATTTTTTTATCGGAAAAAAATTAATTTCACGTAAAAAATAATTCAGTTCATCCAAAAAAGAGAAAGTTCTGTCAAAATACTTGAATCCTCGAATAAAAAATATTAATTGTCAACCAGTTTTATTTTGAACCAAAAAATAAGAAATGTTTTCCTGAAGAGACAAATTTTTTACAAAATGGTTCAATTTTTTAACCCAAAATACGAATTTTCACCAGAATAGTCAATTTATAACAAAAATGTTAATTTTAGACGAAGTGGTTTAACTTTCTAACAGGTAATTTAATTTTCAATAACAACATGAATTTTCGACAAAATTGTTCCATCCTCAACCAAGAAAGATTAATTGTCAACCAGTTGCCTTTTGAGCTATCAAAATAAACATTTCTTTCCAAAAGTGACGAATTATCTATAAAATAAATACCAAAAATGAAAAAATAAAGGGGTTGAAGAATACTAAAATTTTATTTTACTAGCATGCAATCGCGCTCATCGCGCGCGTGTTGTTCTTTATCTCAAGCGGAAAAATAATTTTGATTAGAAAAAAAATTTGCGTCACCTACTTATTTTTGAACTTTGCTTGGTTTGAAGGTCATATAAATATAATCTGCTTATGATCCATGAGAATATTGCAACAGATTTTTAAATATTTCACATATATCAAATCAAAATTTCAACATAAAAGTTCAGATTCAACCAAATAGTGGAATTTTCAATCTAGAAATATGAATTCTCTACGGGAAATACTTGAATCCTCAACCAAAAAAGATTATTTTCCAATACGTTGCATTTTGAACCAATAAAGATGAAACCTTTCCCGAAAATGACGAATTCTCTACAAATTAGTTTAATTCTTCAATCCAGAAGATTAATTTTACATAAAAAAGTTAATTTTATACAAAAAACCTGATTTTTAACCAAATAATTCATAATTCAATAAAAAAAAATTCTGAGAGAGTCGTTCAACTTTTAAACAAGTAGTTGAATTTTCAAAAAAAATAATTACTTTTCAACGAAAAATGTAATTATTGATATTTCAACTAAGAATATTTCAATTTCAAATCAAGCAGAACTGAATTCATCCGAAGAAGACAAATTTTAAGCAAAATATTCTAAAAAATCTGTTTCCCAAAAGGTAAAAATGCTCTACAAAACAGTTCAACTTTTCAACCAAAAAATACGACTTTTCAAAAAAAAGTATAGCCTATGCTTTTAAAGTTCAAAAATAATTATGTATTGAAAATGAAGAAATCAAGGTGTTGAAAAATATTATAATTTTATTTGACTAGTATGGTCAATCGCACTCGACGCGTAGGTGTTGATCTTTACCTTAAGGAAAAAATAAATAAATTTTAATACAGCATGAAAATTTGCAATAACTACTTATTTTTTCACTTCATTTGGTTTGAAAATCATACGAATATAATTTCCCTAAGATTCTTGATGATATTCAAAAAGATTTTTCAAAATTTCAGATATGTCGAATCAAAATTTCAACATAAAAGTTCATCTTCAACCAAATAATGGAATTTCCAACTTAAAAATATGAATCCTCAACAAAAAATGTAACATATTATTGATATTTGACCCTACAAAGACTGGAATTTTGTATAAAAAACAGTAATTTTTTTCAAAAGAGACCATTTTTTAAGCAGTTTAATTTCTTAGCCTAAAATTCGAATTGAAAAAAAACTTAATTTTCAACAAAATAGTTAAATTTTCAACCAAATAGGATAATTTTATACTGAAAAAGATTGATTGTTAACTAGTTTCCTTTGGAATCAATAAAGAAATCAATTTCCCCAAAAGGAACGAACTATTCCCCAAACAGTTCAAATTGGAACCAAAAAATATTAATTTTCAACAAAAAAATTAATTTTTACCAAATAGTTGAATTTTCCACGGAATAGATGAATTTTCTACCAAGAAAGAAGAATTTTCAACTAATATGATGAATCTTCAACCAAAAAAGGTGAATTTTCAATGTAAAATGTAATAGGTGATATTGCATCTGAAAAATATTACAAATTTAAATTAAGTAGAATTGAATTTTTATGACCAAGACGAATATTCCATAAAATAGTTTTTTTCTCAACCATAAAAGACTAATTGTCCATAGTTGCCTTTTGCACCAATAAAGATGAAATCTTTTCCAAAAGAGACGAATTCTCTACAAAACAGTTTAATTTTTGAACTCAAAAATATTTACTTTCAAAAAAAGTCCATTTCAACCAAATATTTGAATTTTTCACCAAAAAGATGATTTTTCCACCAAAAAAATAAGGTTTTTAACGAAATCCGGGTTAAAAATATTTGGTCTTGATTTTGTCTTGGGTGAAGACCAATTCAAGATAATTTTAAGTCATTCTGAATTTTCAACAAATTATTTCAACTATTAACCAAGTATTTGATTTTTTAACCAAAAAAGAGTCAATTTTTCACCAAAACACATTTATTTTGTAGTAAGAAGTTGTATTCAAAAAAATTATTAAAAATGAAAAAAAATCGAACAACTATTCATTTTTTAGATTTGTTCGTTTCCTCAAATGATACATTTTTGAGAATTGCAATAATTTTATTTTCAATCAATATCATCAACTTTCACAGAATTTCATGTGATTTTATAATATTTTAATGGACTTCAAAGAATCCATTTCCAAGTAGTAAGGGTTTTTTAGAGTTTGAAAGATTTGTAGAGATTTTCGAATATTTTTTTCAATTCATTTGGAATTCTTGCTGAATTTTTATTAATTTATCCTGCATTTTTTCCATTTCTTCAAATTTTACCGAATTCTCTTGATTTTTTGTTAATTTCCTTGAATTTTATTCAATTTACTCAATTCTACTGAACCCAGTGGAGTTTTTGATTAACATTTTTTTTTAAATCATCTTGAACCTCTTTGGATCCTCATAAAATATTTACACATTTCATCAAAACTTTTCGAATTCCCTTGAATTTCTGAAAACTCATTTTAAACTCACTGCATTCAATTAATATTTTCATATTTTTGAATTTCATCGAGTTCTTTTCATTTCCCTTAAATTCCTGTAAAATTTGTATTGATGCTGGAAGCGAGAAAGTTTCCAAAATTTCTAGAAAAGTATTTTTCGAACAAATTTTTTTTTCAAACGAAGAACAGTTTGTTGAATAATAAAGCTGAAGCATCGAAAACGTATAAAGTATATTAAAAGGCAACCTTTATCATGATTATGAAATGCTGACCTTTTGAGGGAAAACCATTAACTATATGAATGAAATTTTTTTAGGTAATTATAATTTTCTTTAAAGGATATTGATAATTATTCCAGTAGGCCAAATATGATATTTTTTCGCAGAAAAACGAGAATGATATAAAATTCTTCCTTGGAAAGTTCTTCACAATTTCTATAACTTTCCCTCAAAATTTTCACAACCCCACTGAACTTATTCCAAAAACCCTAAAAAGAGATTTTTCCCATGTATTTTTCAAGAAAAATTGTAAGTGCCCGTCAGCAGCTGTTGAACTCAAAACTTTGAATCGCAATGATTTTTAATAAAAAACAACTATGAATCGATTTAAAGTTGAATTTAATTGAAATACAACATTCCCAAGCTAGTGGAATGGAAAAAAATACAAAACCTGTACATTTAGTATCTGAATAAAATATTAAATATTCTTGCATATGAATATTTTATTCATTTACGAACCTCTATTTAATCAGAAAGTCCCATAATTTTATACTGAAATAACTTCAATATATTAATAACGACTTCCAATATAAATCTATATCTGAAGTGTATTTTGCGAAATAATATATGTGCAGTAAAAAGACTTCTAATTCTCTTTTAGACTAAGAATAAAATGCAAATTTAATTTCTTTCTCGGTAATTATGGTAAAGTGGACTCGATCCTTTATTAGTAAAAATTCTGGTTCACACTGCCGTGAAAATTTGCCTGCGGGTATAAAATGAAAACTCGTAGATTAATTTCCTGACTGCATTTCCCAGAGGAAATTAATTTCATTAGTTTCTTTTTGGTCTTGTTTCAGGGGGATATTACAACAAGGAAGACGGAACTACGAAGAGGCCATTCTCAGCTACCAGAGGGCGATTCACTTTCGGCCTTCTTTAGCCCGTAAGTAACTACCTGCTGGGGCGTAGACGATAGGTACAAATCACTGGGGTTTAGACCTTATGGCGCGGGGTAAAAATGAAAAAACGAGTGCCATCGCTTAGAATTTTTACAACAGGGTTTTGCTGCACTCGCTACACTGAACCATAGACTCTTATTTTATTTTTCGAAACTATTCCTTTCAATATTTTCTCTCTGGGATTTTTTATTCTACGTGGCTTTCATACAAGTCATTGTAGAATTAGTTCAAAATCTTCTAATTAGTTATTTTACTCAATTTCCTTTGTTTGTACTGAAGTGCTTCATTATTATATGTAACGTGGAACGAAGAAACCAGCCTTAGAATCGAAAATGAGAATACGAGAAAGAGCCGATTAAATTCTTTGGAATTTTCTTGAATTTCTTTAATTCACTCAAATTCTTTCAAACTCCCGCCATTCTACTCAGCTCAATGGGGTTTTCAAATTCCTTTACTATATTTTTTTAAATTTATCTTGAACTCTTTTGAACTCACTTTTAATACTTCTTTCTCTAAAAGCGGAGGAAATAGTGTGATTTGCTACGAAAATAGGAGAAAAATAGAGTACACAAATTTTTAAATAAAACAAATGTAAGTACCATATTGAATCCAATATAATGAACTTTGAGTTTCTGAAATTTCAAGTCAAAATATAATGCATTTTCATAAAAATATTTGAATTTTCAACCAAAACTGATTTTTAACCAAATGAGATGAATTTTCAAGCCAGAAAGACGAATTTTTTCGAAGACAGATGAATTTTCAACAAAAGATTTTATTCTAATCAAATCAAGATGAATTCTCAATCCAAAACTGCAAATTTTAGACAAAAAATTTGAATGTTCAGCTTACCGAAGATAGCTCTATCGAAACAGTTAACTTTTTACCTTAAAAATATGACTTTTCTTCCGAAAGACAAATTTTCAATCAGTGGAATGAACGAAAAAACTAATTTTTAACAGAATAGTTAAATCCAACACTAACCGGGTGAATTTTTTATAAAAAAAAAACATCTTCAACCAGATAGTTGAACTTCTAACTAAAAAAAGATTTTTAAATCAAAAATGGAATCGCCAAATTTTCAGTTTTGAAAATTAATTTTTTTACAAAAAAAGCTAATCTCTAACCAAAAAAGTCGAATTTTTAATCAAATGGTTTAATCTTTGACTAACAAGATGAATTTTTAAATAAATAATTGATTTTCCTAAATGGATAATATCAATTTCCAACAAAATACTTGAATTTTTAACATTATTAAGGATACATTTCTAACCAAAAATGAAATAGTGTTTGTAAATGAAAACGACGGAAGCCCTCTAAAAAAATATATTTCTTTAACCAAGAATGGAATCGCCAAATTTTCAGTTTTTAAAAATAATTTCCAACAAAAAAAATCTAATCTCTAACCAAATAAGTCGAGCTTTTAATCAGGTAATTCAATCCTGCACTAACAAGATGAATTTGGAACTACGAAAATTAATTTCCCTAAATAAATGCATAGGAATTTTTACCAAAATACTTAAATGTTCAACAAGTTGAATTCAACCAAGAAAGAAAAAAATTGAACAAATATTTAAATCCTGAACCGAAAAGATTAATTTTCACCCAACAAAGTTAATTCTCTAACCAAAAAGACGAATTTTAAGTTGAATTTTCAACTCAAAAATATGATTTTTCAACAAAAAAGTCAATTTCCTTCCACATACTTAAATTTTCATGAAAGTCCTTTCATTTTTAATAGAATAGTTTAATTTTCAACAAATAAGTTATTTTAGAATTGAATAGTATGATTTTCTATCAAATTGTTGAATTTTGTAGCCAAAAAGACTAATTTTCTAAAAAAAAAACAATAAAAGAGTTGAATGAACTATTCTATGTAACATTTCTATAAAAAGGTTGACTTCTCGACCAAGAAGATTAATTTTGGAGAGAAAAATACGAATTTTCAACAAAATCCATGAATTTTAATCTAGGAAAAATAAATTTTTAACCAAAATTGGAATAGTTCATCAATTTATTCGTTTGAATTGACTAGTGAAAAAATTGATTCCCAAATTAAGAAAAAAATGTTCCACAAAATAGTTGAATTTTTAACCGAAGAGATGAATTTTAAACTAAAATATTAAATCTTAAAAAAAATAATTTTCAACCAAAGTGTTCAACATTCAAGCCAAAAGATGATTTTTTAATCCGGAAGATTATTTTTCTGAAATAGGAATAGTTAAATTCTCAACCAAAGAGATAAATCTGCAATCAAAAAATTAATTTTCAACAAAACAGTTCATATTTCAGCCGAGTAGCTAAATTTCTTCACTTAAAAATATGAATTTTCAACAAAATAGTTGAATTTTTTAAGAAATGGGAAAAGAGGAGACATAGTTCGCGAAATTCCACAATCTAGTTAAAATGTAACTTACTTGAATTTTACTATTTTAATAACTATTCAAATGACTATTTAGATTACCCTACCCCTGTAAGCCATGGAGAATATCCACCTGTATTTTTTAACGATCAAAGTATTCAAAATTCTACATTTTTAATTTGGAAAAGGGCTAGAGGTAAAAAGAAGAACTGCAGTCTGTTGCATTTTAATTAGAATTAATATTTTTTCAGCTGCAAAATGAAAAATATTATATAACACTTTACTTTTTAAAAAATTCTTTCCATGAAAAATCAAATTCCTTTGTATGTCAACTTTTATTTTATATGAAAAATGAATTTTTTGTGATATTTATGAAATTAGGAAAAGAAATTATCAAATAAAAAAAAATAATAATAAAAGAGATATTTCGATATGGGTGATTTTTTAACAACTGTTAGCGGAGATTAACGCATCAACATCTTCAAAAAAACCACCACTAAAAAAACCGCCACTAAAAAGAAATCCAACATAGAGATACAAAGAACGAAATCTCCACATAGTAAATATTTTGTTACACATTGATAAAAAAATCATTAGAACAGAGCAAGTCTTAATTTTTAATGAACATTCACCTAGTGATTTTAATGAACATCTACATACTGATCTGAAAGAAACGAAATCGTTTGCACAATTAGAAGAATAAATTACACATAGTTATTAATTTATATAATTTCCAAAGATTGACTTAGCTTTAAGATGAAAATTTAATAATTCTTTGATTTTTAAAGACTTGCATTTAAATTTTTTTATTTTGTCAGTTTCCATTCAGAAAGCAAACCATTTTGAAAATTTTTAGAATAATTAAACTTCAAAGGTTCAAAATATATTAATTTTTTTCATTTAAAACGGTGATGATTTCCACTTGATGCTTAATTACATTTCAAAACTATATTAATCATTTTCAAAATTTTTCTGATTCCTATTTGAAATTATACAGGGTGATCCAAAAGTATGGGAACAGAAAAATATCTTGAAAGGGAACCCTTATCGGAGAATATGACCAACACAAAAGTTGTAGTATTTTCGACGCCCGACCGAATGGTGACATTTCACTTGACCATGACCTTCACAGTCATTTAAAGGTCAAATTGAGATTTTTAGATGAGTACCCTCATTATTTAACCCAGAAACTGAGAGGCCGGTAATTTTCACGTCGAAATATGACCTTGATCAATCGAAAATTTGACCTTGGAAGGTCATGGCTGGGTCAAACAACGTATACTGTCATGCATTTTTAAAGAGAATGTCAAACGCAAGAGATGTAATATTTATGACGACCGATCGAATGGTGACCTTGATCTTGACCTTCAAGGTCATTTGAAGGATAAATTGATTTTTTCAAATGGGAACCCCTATTTTGGATCCCGGGAACTGAGAGAGCGGAAATTTTACGTCCAGATCTGACCATCATGAATCGAAAATTTGACCTGGAAGGCCACGGTCAAGGACAAGGCCCCAATCGATCAAGGGGCGAAAATGCTACAACTCTTGCGTTGGACATTTTCTTCAAAAATGAATGTCAGTCGAATCATCCTGCTGTATGTTGTTTGACCTTGCCATGACCTTTACAGGTCATTTTTCTGATTGGTCAGGGTCATATCTGGACGTGAAATTTTTCACTCTCTCAGTTCTCGGGGTCGAAAATAGGGGTTCCCATTTAAAAAAATCAATGTGTCCTTGGAATGACCGTGAAAGTTATAGTCAAGTTCAAGGTTAAGATCACCATTTGATCGGGTGTTTGAATTGCAATTGAACACCCAGTATTTTTTAATGCACAATTCTGAAACAATTTAATGTTTAAGGTCTGGCAACTAAAATTTTTTTTTCTTCAAAAGCTTTAACTCAAGAGCTTTTGGTTTGAAATTTCTCAATTTCTCAATTTATTTTATAATTTGAAAAGTTTTAACTGGCAAGCGTTAAGGCCGAAGGTTAATTTTAATTGATAATTTGAAAAGTTTCAACTGCCAAACAATAAATTTTAAAGCATTTGAGTACGAAAGAGATTCAGTATTATAATTATTGCTGATTAAACATTTTTTTCAGTCTTGAATGAAGCTGGGATTCGGTTTGTTCCTGAAAATTCAGTTTCGAAGTTTTATGATTGAACATTTTTCTCAGAAGAATTTGTCCAATGAATTCTAAAGTTAAATTAACATTTTTATGCAAAAAGAATTGGAAGATGAAGACTTTCAGAACCTATGACTTTGAAACATCCAATTAAGTTTTTAATTTTAAATTGACAAATTTCAATCGATGCAAAATGAAAATGATTTACATTCGAAAGCTTTCAATTTTTCATGTGAATTTTAAATTATCTCATTTTTAACGTCTGAATCTGAAAATATTCATTTTTTAAAGTTTTTCGGAATTTCAATTCGAAATTATTCAATTCAGAGATTCTTTATCTTAAAAAAATATTTTAATTTTCAATGCTTTTCAAGCATAGTATTTAAAAATTTGATGATTATTGGATTTTCAAATTGTTTACAATTTCAATGCTAAGAAATGAAAATGAATAGACATGATGTGCGTGTTCATTCACTGCTAGTATCGAATAATTGATTCGAAAATAAAATAATACCAACTTATATTATTTATCTCTATTTTATCCAATGAGAGAAAAATTAGAGAAATACAATTAATTAATTACCAAACTATACATTCGTAGATTTGAAGCTCATGGAATCAATTATTTAAATTTTTAGTTTCGGGTTGATTGACATGACCTGAAAAATTCCAGAATCCGTTCCTCTTATCGAGAATTATTCGAGCACTATATTCATTAATAACAACGTACATCCTTTCCAATCTAAAATCGATACTGAGGCCATTTTTGCTTTTTAGTCGCTCTCTAACTGACCGATTCGTTAAAATTCACCTCTACTCTTTTCCCATTGCACACTTTTTCCCCTTTTTCCCAGATATCACCACTATCGGCTCCTGTCGATGTGACTCGTTTCGTCCCGCCTGTCCTACAGGCATCGGGATTTTCGTAGCTATAGGGTGGCCGAGAAAAAATATATTTTTCAAACACTGAAGTCCCATTTCCCTGGAGCGGAGAACGTGATCTCATTTTAAAACACAAGTCCGCTCTCTAGTATAGTTTTATTGCGCAGTTGTAAAAAAGTTACTCCTCAACTACAAAACAAGTAAAGAGTTTTGTGCATGATGGTTTCTAAAGTGAAATAGGAAAAAGTTTCGCTCAAGAATGGCGAAGGATTGAATTGAAATTAGGGTGATCTCCTGCGTATCGATATTCGATGCTTCGAACTATCGGTTCTCGAAACTGCCGCAATTTGGGCTTTCCAACTGTAACGTTGGATATCTTGTGCAATGAGAAGAGGCAGATCGAATTTTCATGCAAATTTCACTCCTGAAAATTTATTTTCCTAAATTGTACATGTGCACATATCCCTTTTAGCGTCGGCAGAATGACAAACGTGTGATGTTTTTATTTTATCCTGAGAGAAATGGCATTTGTTACAGTATAGAAAAGGCAATCCATTTTCAAGATTAGACTTCACATTCACATTTTTTTATCCAGAGAAAATAACCAACAATTTTTGATACAGTTGATATAAAACATTTACCAATCAAAGAATTAATCCTGCGCATTGAAATTCAAATGATCCAGGCGATTCGGTTGTGATTACCAAACATATGGTTGTGAGTCGTAAAAAAATGGTTAGTGTAACAAAACAATTTATTTGACTCAAATAAATTTTTTTGTATAAACTGTTAATTATTTGTACCAGAAAGTTTCAATGATCATACTTATTTGATCTTCTATTTGATCTGTGAGCTTTGTTTGAGTGTTTTGAATATAATGAAGTTTCATTGTGTTTTAAAAATGAAAAGAAATATTGCTTGATCAAAGAAAAAGCTAGAAAAAAACGCTTTGATTAAATCACTCAGAAAACGATTCGGTTGAATCAACAAAATTATTGTTAGTTCAACCATAGAATATGGATATTATATGTACAACAAAAAATTTGGTTGACCCGACTAAATTTGTTGGTTACTTCAACAAAATCTTTCGTGAGATGAAGTATTTGGTTGGATCAATGAAAAACTTTAGGTAAATAAAATATATTTCGTTGAATGAATCAAAATTTGTTTGATTCAATACAATTTTCATGTATATCAAAGAAAACAGTTTTTTTGGTTCAAGAAAATTTTTCTTCTGATTGATTGAATCAATTTTATTTGAGTAGAAGTCTTCCGGTTAGTGCCAATTTTGTTTATGATAAAAAAATGTTTATGATGAAACTTTTGCGGTTAATCAAAATTCAATCAGGGGAAAAAATTTGCAGAACAAACCGGCGTGACAAGTTAAAAACAATCTTCTTTGAGGAAGTACAGTGTTCACGAAACAATCACAAATAAATATACATCATATGTGTGTAAATCAAAATGTTGAAAGAATTCGATTTTGAATTAAATGGAAAAATGTATTTCAGATTAGGACAAAACATTTGTTCTATTCATGTTGATTACAATAAGTCAAAAAGTAATTATTCGCGAGATCGAGGTGTACAATCTTATCTTATAATTATAATTTTTTATATTTGAAGAGAAAGTGAAAAAACGCGGTCAATACATTGCTTCCAAAAACGCAGATGATGATTTTTTTTCCTATGTTTGAAATATCATCAATTCTATTATCCAACTGGTGTTAGCGAAAAAAATGTTCTTCCCGGTTTTAAAGTCTATCCATTATACAAGTAAACACTTAAAAATTCATGAATACATTTCAACATTTCTTTTATAGTTTATAATAATTTTACAAACTTTTGAAATTTTATATTAAAAATTTCAAATATAGAAATCGGGTATAAAATTGTCTTTCGATTTTAGATGTGAACAAAGCCTCAGAGATCATAACAGTCCATTTCAGATTTTTATTTTGATCAAAATATTTCAAGCTTTTATATATCTTCACATACCACGAAATGAACTGAGTTTGATTCATCACATTTTGTTCCTTCAATCCTCATTTCATGGTAATTTTTTATAGAAACTATTTTAAATATTTTGTGACTCAAAATATCAATTCCAAATTTACTACGGAAATAAAATTCTTATTTTATGCATTTTTAGCGTCTTAGTTTTTATATAAGATTTATATATGATGAATAAACACAAAATCTCGATTATCGTAACAATACTTATTTTCTTTACATTTTTACATTATAAGTTGGTTGAATGATTTAATTTAAATGAAACATCAAATTTCGATTGAGATAATATGTTGGAAAATAATGTAATAAGAAAAACATTGTGATAAGAATAAAAGATTACATGAAAATTATTGAAAATTATTTTTAAATTTTAAAATAAGGGAAAGAACGATTATTTTCTCCTAGTTGACAAACTTCAGTCGTTGAAAATATCTTTTCTGTTGCCGGATGACAAGGTTCTGGAATAGAATTTTCTTAATTATTTTTGGTATGTATTCTGGTCAAATATTGACACGTTAATGGCTATTAAATTTTATTCCTCAAGTCTATTTAATAATTTTTGAGTAGGAATCAATTCAGTTTCGGAAATTAAACTCTTAAGCCACCAAATTAATGAAAAACACTTTGTTAACAGATGACATATAAAACAAAAGACATTTAACAAGTAATTATAACTCTGTAACTGTAATGGGATATTTAAAAAAACCTCATTTTTTCATTCTGCGATTGATTATAAAAAATTAAAAATAAATATGTATAGTGTATGATGAATGCGCTCAAAACTACTTTCCAATAGTCTTATGTTTCTAGGAGACTTTTGGGCATTGAAAATTAAATTTTTGTTTCAAATAACAGATTATTTCAGGCATTGTTAGCAAAGCAGAAAATTCGTGCGTGAGTTAAAGCGTTACAGATATACATAAAAAGAGTATAAATATTGTGAAATGAGAACAATGTAAATGACTAGTGTGCAGAATTTAAAATTCAACGAGATATTCTTGTTTTCATAACTAATAGCAAAACTTCGATTTTCACAGTGCATTGGTTGGTTCGATTCGCAGATATATCTGATAAATATAGGACTGGCGGGAACGATTTGGCACGAATGTGGTGCACAGCAACCATCCGCAAATTGATGGCCGATCGAGCCACTAATTACTCGAATTGGGCATCTTTTAAAAGCTCGACGTGCTAATTTTCGAAAACGCGAGAGAGCGGAAGAGCCGTAAAACACGCTGATAAACAGTTTTATTACCCTTACGCACTTGGTGCTCGGTACTCTCGGAACTCTCATAAGAGAGACATTTTAATTTATTATTCTCCCATCAATGAAAATTAAATTTTCCATGAGAGTTGAGATGTTTCTTTATTATTACACTGGAACTTGGATTTCCGGCAACTGGATTTCTGCACTCCTAGAATTGCTGTCCTCGGCAATTTGGTGATGAGGGGAACCACAAAACTGAAGAAAGAAAGATATTGCTTATTCAAGCGTGACAAACAGCATTCGGGCCGCACTTTCATCGCGTTAGTTGCACTGTGATGCTACCAAGCACAACAGAAATGATTCCTGCGGCCCTGTTTGTTTACGTTCAGAGTCCCTGGATTTGTGCCAAAGGTCACTGAAGGACATGCTGGAAACCGTGCACAAATCTAGGTTACAGTGAATAGTTTTAAAGACATTTTTGATAATATTAACTCCTTGAATCCCGACATTTATATCCAAATGAAAAAAATGAAAGTGTAGAAAACATCGAACTACTTTCTTCAAAAATCGTGTTCATGAGATCTAGCATGCATTTTTTTCGAAAACCTGATTGCTTGCATACTGCGTGCTTATGAATTTTAGTGGTTGTTTTCAGTTTTTTCTTTTGAATTTTCCGGAATTGAACGAGCGAAAGCTAGATGGTGCTGAGTCAAGTCAATGAAATTTTACAGCTGTAAAGAAAATGAAAAAATTTACAACCGATTGAGTAAATTTTTTTTTTGTATAAGAATAACAATTGTGTCAAAAAATAGATAGCGCTACATGTAGGTTCATGTAATAATCAAATGGAAATGGCAATGAACTTAGCAACGTTTAGCTTTCCCTGGTTTAATAAATCCAAATAATAAATAAGTCGAGGAAATCATATTTTTATTCATTTTGTAAACAAATAACACTTGTCAACAGGAAAAGAAATATTTATGGTACTATTATAACATTTCTAATTATAATAAAAATATATCAAATTGGTAATACTTGCTATATCCTATAAAAACCGTCGAACTGTTAAAAAAAGTGAATATTTTAGTATATTTCCTTCATTCAGTTGGAATTATTTCAAATTCAAAAACATTCAAATACTACATTGCAGGGTGAAAAGTTTCAAAACGTTAACTTTTCATTGGAATGGGTTTATGAAAGCGAGAAAATCTGATTTTTTCAGAAAAATCAATTTCGAAAAAAAAATAGACTGAGCATCGTTTAGCGTTCCCTGCTTCAATTTGATGGGCCATAATATCCAAATCAGGAATTTTAATTATAAGAGTAGTTCATGAAGAAGAGAATTTAGATTGAGAATGATTCTTTAATAACAAAGACCATAGTTATTTTCTTAACTTTATAACCACATATTTTAAAAATAAGTACCATTGGGCAAGTCGACTGAAAATCTTCAAATCTTTAATTTTTAAATTTTTTTGCGGATAGAAAAAAAATTTAATTTTTTAGTGAAGGCCATTGAACTGACTAACCTGAGATGGATACAAGTATGAAAAAAAAATTTCGTTGAAATTGATTTTAAAAATTATGAAAACTTCAGATATAAAATAACAGAAGTGCATATTTCCTTATTTTTTGAAATATTGCATTTGAATGCAATTTTTTCTTTACTTTTTTTCGTCTAAGGTTATTCATTTCCATAAACTTCGCAGACACAACAACTAGAACATTTTTTTCCATAGACAAAAAAAAAATAAGAATAAAATTCCAATCAACTTGCGCAATAGCAAGAAATTGTTCAAAATTGGCGTTTTTTAAATTTGTTCGTGATGTCACAAAAAAACTTCCAGTTTTATTACTGATGAATCTGCTTATTTTATTTATTTTGTTCGCCCGCCCTATTTACCACATATTTGCAAATAAATCATTTCATTTCACAATAAAATTAATTTTTGAATATTCCATACAAACTGTCCACTGTTATATATTTTTTACAAGACTAACCCATTTTCAGCTCGTTCAAGGCTAGCGTTACTATAAAAATTTTGTACTGATATTCAGATCCGTGTTCCTAAACATGAGTGATTAAGAAGATAATTCAAAGTTTAAATGTTTGAATGATTTTTTATTTCTCAAAATGAGTTTTGGGAGAAAATTGAAAAATATTTCAAATAAAATCGTAAAAAAAGTCGTGTTTTTTTGTGAATAATCAATTCTTTATTGGTTTGATATGCAACTAGTTGGAAATTAATCCTTTTTGGTGGAATTTTCAACTGTTTTGTTGAAAATTTGTCGTTTTTGGATACATTCAAATTTTTGATTGAAAATAAAAATCAGTTTGGTTTCAAATATCAATAAGGCATTACGAAAAAAGTAGTTATTTCAAAATTAAATTTTTCATTACACATTACTTTTCACTCAAATCGAAAAACTGCACGTATGCATAGCGCGACTGCTGATGCTGTTGTTTGGAAAAATTGATTTATCGTAAATTTTATTTATAGAATGTAGTGGCTTATAATAATTTTCATTGAACAGATGAATAAGTTATCAGTAATTTTAGTCTAAAACTTAAGCAGGAAAGATGATGCAAGATCTAAAATTATCACACATGTGTATTTTATTACGTACGTGTACAAATATTTTTTTCATGTCAGTACATTATAATGTATTTCCATATTTTTCTGGAACACATGGCTGAATAAACTATTCCAAAATATGCCTTCCAATTTTTTGATTCGGGATATCATAATTTTTTTTCAGGTGTAGAAGTTTCTGACTCTTTGGGACATTGTGGTGATTCCACCAAAATAATATCTGAAATCGTTATCAATAATCATTATAACGTAAATAATTGAAATTTTTTAAACAATCTGTTACTTCTAAGCAAAGGGTATGTGTATGCCACTCTAAAAGCTCCTGGAATGATTGAGAAAAAAAATTTTCAACGCAATTTTTATTGTGTCTTCTCAAAATAGTCTTCATTAACAATTTTACAGTCGTGCATCCTTTGCCGGTCATTTAACTTTCTCTTAAGACCACTATTAACAATTTTTTGCTTTGCCGTTTCCAGAATTACATTCCGGAAACTTTCGAAGTGACCGATTATTTGAAATGTGAATAAATTTTTCAGATTGAACTGTTTCAAATTGAATCTTTTAAAGTTAATTTAATTTAATTTTGAAACCGTTCGGTATATTCAAAAATTAATTTTTGGAAAATAAGAAAATGTCTTTTTACACAACTGACCTACTCCGCAAAGATAAATGCAGCGGATTTCTTTAGGTCCTACATTCTTGTAAATATTACCATAATTTGCACACCATTGATATTTTTCATTGGTCTGAAAACATATATTTTGTAGTTAACAATATTTACAAAAGAAATTATTTTATTATATTCAAAAGTCCATGTAAAATTTTGTTTACTTACAGGGCATTTATTCATACACTTCTGGAGTTCTTTATTATTCTATAAATGGTATAATTTTAATTAATAGATGGACTATTTTTCAATGTTGTATAGAATTATAATTTACAATTGACGACAAATTCCACTTATTTGAAATTGTTAAATTGTACAGATAAGCACTTTCAGTAAGCGAGTAATTCAACCGATATCAACAAACTTTTACGCATTTTTCATGTAATAAATTCGCTATTGTTAACAGTTTGAAAAAAAAGGTTAGGAAAAGTAAAACTCACCGGGTCGTAAGGTACCTGATCTGCGCAGAAGGCCGAGAATAAAGTTGCGATGACTTTAAAAATAAAGGCACATTAAGTTTTTTTTTTTTCATTTATTCTCAAGTAAATTTCATATAAGGAAGACTTTATTTTTTTTTATAAAACAACTAAGTTTATTATAAAACGAGATAAGATATTTAAAACAAAACTAGATGAAGTTGTGTTGTTATTGTTTAAATAATGCAATTCTATTTATTTGCAACTTAGAATGCAATCGAGTACAGGACTTCAGTACCCTGGCTAATATTGAATGAGGGTACTAAAAACCAGTTTCAAGTTTTACAGGCGTGGTTAAAAATTCAAATAAATATTAATATTTGAACGAAATGCAATCTTGAATTTTTCAAATACCGGTGGTTTATATTAGAAATGAAAAGGCAGAAAATAGACATATGGGAAGGTCAGTAATTCGTGGCGTTATACATATAATACGATGTATATTTTAGTATTAGTGAAATTATTAAAAAAGATGTTAATCATATGAAGTGAGATGAAGAATTTTGTTCATAAGTTCTATTTATTTTTAATACTTTTCAATGAATTAATGAGTATTCTTTCTTCAGTATATATTATGAAACGTGCTCTTTACAAGACTGGAATTTGAATATAAAGTACATAATTTTCTGGAATCTAATTAATTAATAAAAGTAATAATATACAATAAATAAGTAACAATGAATACAAACTTAGTGAAAGTGCAAATTCCACTTTTCCCGTCATCTTGATAGCTGGATTTTAGGACAAGTTTTTTCGAATGAAATTTTTTTCTGAAGAAAAATTCGTGAACGAACGAGGTTTGGAAAAAACTGGATATTTATTGAATGATAGCAGATTATCAGCAGCTGTTTATTGCGTTCTGAATACTTGTGTAGACGTGACGTTTATTTGGAAAAAAAAACTTGATGAGTCAGACAGGAAATATTTATGAAATGATTAAACTTCGTCGCAATTTGGTGCGAAGTTTTTTAACGACGCAAGGCAATATTGAAGTTTTATAATTCAAATATGGTGTAACGATATGTTTCGAAAATCTCGCAATTGTTGTGGTTAAAAACCTGATTGACTATTCATTACTTGTAATTCTTTTAGTTGATTGAAAATTCTGAAAAATGAATCCACAAACCATTCCTTTGAATGATAAGTTATAGAGAAACTTATGTTTATTGAGAAACGTTTGTGCTTTCTAATGCTCTTGCGCGGTTGAATTAAAATTTACAAATTATCTAATAAATTAGTGTCAAGATTATAAATGTTTTATTTTAATGTTGTTTTGGTATTAATTAGTATTTCTTTTGCAGAATTATAATATTAAATCATGAATTTTCAAAAAGACTCAAAATATCTAAAAAAATTTAGTTTGTATTCGTTTTTTCGACTAGAAATTATTATTATTATTATTATTATAGATTAGCAGTTCGAACTCGAAAGTTCATTGCCTCACTAACCCGAGACCGCCACACATCTCTATCCTGTGCATCCTCCATCCAGTTTAAGTAATCATGTCCTAGTTCTTTTAAATCTTCCCTTACATTTTTCTCCCATCTGTTTCTCGGTCTGCCTAAGGGTCTCTTACCAATCGGCCTCCCTCTTAAAACTTGCGCCACTGTTCTTTCACTTCCCATTCTTGCTACATGCCCCGCCCACGTTAGTTTACGCGCTTTCATTACTCTATTAATATTTGCTGACCCGTAGAGAGCATGCAGCTCATCATTATGCAGTTTTCTCCATTCGCCGGTCTCTTCGTCCCTTTTTGGACCATAGATTTTTCTAAGTACTTTATTCTCAAAAACTCTAAACCTATTCTCCTCTCCTTTCGTCAGCGCCCACGTTTCGCACCCGTACATGACGACCGGCATTATTATTGTTTTGTAGATTCTTACTTTGATGTTTCTAGATAGCAATCGCGATTTTAATAGTGTGTTTGCTGCATAATAGAACCCATTGCCAGCGTGCAGCCGCGCGTTGATTTCCGTTTTAATCTTATTTTCGCTAGTTATGATAGACCCGAGGTATTTAAACTCGCTAACCCTTTCAAATTTCATATTTCCAGCCATTAGATCCCCGTCTTGATTACTTTGTTCGGATCTGCCGACGGTCATATATTTTGTCTCCGATTCGCTAACTTCTAAGCCAATATCTTTGGCTTTTGTGATCAAGATTTCTGCATTTTTAGCTACCGTTTCTTTATCATCCCCTAGTAATTCGGGATCATCCGCATATCCAAGAATTTGTACTATCCCATTGAGGGTAGCACCGGTCGGGTTCGCCTGCGCTTGCCTAACCACGTATTCTAAAACCAAGTTAAAAAGGACGCATGAAAGTGCATCGCCCTGTTTCAGGGCATCGCGGATCGAGAACTCTTCAGATAAACTACCGTTTACGCATATTCTACCCCTACTGCCGCTTAAGCAAATTTCGATAAGTCTAACCAATTTTCTTGGTACACCCAAGAACTCTAGGATCCAGTACATTCGTGCGCGTATAATAGAGTCGTAAGCTTTTTTGAAATCGATAAATAGCTGATGCACTACTTCTTTAAATTCCCATTTTTTTTCTAGCAGTTGCCTAATTGTAAACATTTGATCGCTTGTAGATCGGTTTCGGCGGAATCCACACTGGTAATCCCCAATGATTTCCTCGGCAAAAGGAATCAGTCTACTTAGGATTACATTAGACAGGATCTTGTAGCACGAAGATACAAGTGAAATTCCCCGATAATTGTTACAGTCAGTTTTATCGCCTTTTTTAAAGATGGGAATAACGATAGAGGTATTCCATTCTTCCGGCATGCGTTCTGTTTTCCAAACTGCGCGTATTAATTTAATAATTTGTTTTGTGAGGCAAGGGCCTCCATTTTTTATCAGTTCTGACGGTAGGTCGTCGATGCCCGCGGCTTTGTTATTTTTCAACTTCTTTATAGCCATTTTTATTTCTATATCAGCAGGGTCATCAATTAATAGATCAGCAGTGTGGATTTCGCCGAGATTACCTTCAACGGGGGCTTCGCGTACATTTAATAGTTTATCGAAATAGTCTTTCCATAAATTTAGTCTCTCTGTCGCATCGGCTACTAGATTGCCATTTTCGTCCCTCATTACTTCCGTTCTATTTTGAAAGCCTTTCCTTATAAAATTGATTCCCCTGTACATCTCGCGCGGGTTATTCTGTTTATTATGCGTTTCTATTGCTAGTATTTTATTCTTTTCCCACTCCCTTTTCTTGGATCTATAGAGCCTATTTGTACGTTTACTAATCTCGAGATACTTCTTATGTGTTTGATCGCACTTATTTTGTAAACTAATTAGTCTGGCCTTCCGGCGTTTTTCAAACCAGAGTTTGCACTCTTCGTCAAACCATGGTTTGTTTTTTGTTACTTTCTTTAAACCTATCGTAAGTTTCGCGGCTGTCTTTACCGCCTTTTTTATATTGCTCCACAGGGTTTCCGGGTCCTCCTCGTAATTATTGTTATCGTCGCTCTGTTCTTGGAGAGCGTCAAAGCTATTAGAAATCTCAACTTGATAATTTAATGTTTCTGCTGCTGTTATGAATTTATCTATATTGAAACGAACTGTTGGCTCTATGCGTCCTGTTTTCTTACTGATCGCTAGCCTAGATCTTAGTTTTACTATCACGAGAAAATGGTCTGAATTTAAATCCGCTCCCCTATACGATCTTATATCGAGAATGTTTGTATGACGTCTTCTGTCAATTAGAACGTGATCGATCTGATTATGAGTGTTACCATCTGGTGATCTCCAGGTGGCCTTATGTATATTTTTATGCTTGAAATATGTGCTTTTGACAACAAGGTTCTTTGAAGCTGCAAAGTTTATTACTCTAGTTCCATTGTCGTTACTGACGTCATGCAAACTTTCTGATCCTATTGTAGGCCTATACATCGGTTCTTTTCCAATTTTCGCGTTAAAATCCCCCAATACTATTTTTGCGTCAAAAGTTGAGAACTTGTCAAAAACCTGCTCGATTGTTTCGTAAAAGAGATCTTTAGTGTCTTCGTCTTTGTCCTCGGTGGGGCAGTGCACATTGATTAATACCTGTTTGTTGAAAATACCCTTCAGTACAATGTATGATAACCGATCGTTAATGAATTGCATGTCGATAACCGCTTGCGAGATTCGTTTATTAATAAGAAAACCGGTCCCCAGTCTCCACTTCTTAGCTCCCCCATAGTGAAAAGTATAGTTATCCTTAGAAATTGACGCGAAATCGCCCGGCCAGCAGGTTTCTTGAAGTGCTATTAAGTCAGTTTTGTATTTATTTGCTATCCCAATGAGTTCGCTAAATCCGCCAGTATTTAGACTACGCGCGTTTAGAGTTCCCACCCTTAGATCTTTAACTGTAGTTTTTTGTTTTTGCAAGTTAGCCATGGTAGTTTCAAGATAATCCGCACGTTAGGATCCTATTCCGATCGTAGGTGAGTCCACTGTCCCAGGAGTGATAACCCCCATACCTCCCTAGGTCTAAGTATGGGAGCTTTCCGACTCTGACAAGGACCATGTCAACTTGTCGTCAGACACATTACAGTTTCATCCTCGTATCTTAACGTCCCCCTGCAAGGCAGCGCGCCTATACTGGCATCAGTACCCCTTTGGCCCTATACAGGCGAATCATTCCACACATCCCTTGCGGGCAGTGTCATCGCTGCGGTGTCCAATGGGCAGCAGGATTTTTCCCTTACAAGATTTTTAGTTTTGGTTCGGGGTAGTGTTTCTAGGTGGATACACGCTGCACCCCGGCCTGCCAGGACCCACTCATTGCGCATGAACGTGAATGGGTGGGTCCTCCCAAGCCATGGTCATCGTGTTTTCTACCAGTGCTAGGCCAACATCTTAGGCTGGGCTCACCACACCCACGACTGGTTCCTATCAGCTGTCCGCGGCTGCTTATTCTTGTATTCGCAGCTAACCTGAGGGCTGTTCAGCCTAACGGGCCGTTCCTCTATCCGCAACCCGAGGACGCGCTGCGTAGTGGTGACAGGAACCCACCGAGCAGCGACTAGAAATTAGCATTTAAAAAACATTTTCATCGAGATGCCCAATTTCAATAATTCTAGGCTGTGAAAGTGGTTTATACCGGAAATCGATGTTTTAATCTAAATGTTACTAAATTTTTCAACAATCTGTGTCTCTTTTTTTGTTTGTTAGCATTTTCAACTGCTTGTCGTTTTTTAAAACAAAAACAATACTATTTCAACGTATATTTTAGGATACAAATAGTTATAATGTGAAATTTAAACAATATTACGTTGTGCTAACGTTTTATTAAATATGATAATTTTACAAAAGAATCATTGGATACCCTGAAAAAATTGCTGTTTTGTCATGCTGTTGAGTTTGACCTGAAACTGACATTTAAAAAACAAAAATCATCAGATATAAAACCAATGATTTATGTTTAAATAGTAGGCTTACGAGCTTGAACAATTTCGAATTGACTCATTGTCTTTTGTCGGAAATGGACATTCTAAAAAAAAAGATTTGAATAAAGATTAATATTTTTTTAACAATTTTAGGTTACGATGGAATTTAAAACCAAAAATTGTCATTTTCGAACAAAAATCATTATCAATGCACAAGAATTAAAATCTCTCAACAAATTTGTATCAGGTTAGTGTTTTTCTTGACAATAATTATTGGCATTTTTTATGGAAAATAATTAGATTTCGAACAATATCAACAATTTTTCAACATATTCAGGTTATGTTGGTATAATCCACCTAAAAATTGTATTCTTAAGCAAAAAATCTGAATAGATTTAAATCAAATGATTTTTGTTTAAACTAATGAAATTTAAAAGCTTCAACAATTTTAGATTGTGTTTGTGTTTTTAGTTGGAAATTGGCATTCTTATTAAAAATCATTAGATTTCAAGGAAGATTAATAATTTTTTAACAATTCCAGGTTACGTTAATATACTGTCACCTGCAATTTTTCCTTATTCTATGTTAACTTTTTCCGTAGAAAATTGATATTTTCAATTTCAAAAATAATGAGAATTTTCAGATTAATACGCAGTCATTGAATCCACATTTTTTGTACAATTTTTGGTTTTCTCAGCTTTTTGAACCAGAAATGGATACTTTCAATAGAAAGTTATTGGATTTGGAAGATCAAGAATGTTGAAACAATTTTAGGTTATTCTCGAGATTTTCACCGGAAATGGATATAAATTTTTAAGAACATTTGCTATTGTTGACTAATTCTAGATTATGCTAATATTTTTCACCGAAAATCGGTGCATTTGAACAAAAAAAAAAGTTTGAATGTAACACATTGATTGCGTATATTATATTGCATGAAAGCATTATTTTGATATTATTAGAAAAAATGAAACGCAAGTGTCATTCGACCCTTTCCAATTCTGCCCTTTGTTCCCAAAAATCAGTCCATCTGTAGCACTCTCAGAAGTCAGTCGGTTATTTGAAAACAGGGAAAGAACTGAATACAAAATATGAAGTTTAAAAATTTTCATTATGTTTATATAAACTCTTTTTATGTGTGCAGTTTTATTCAATAAAAGATTTTATAACCGCGTAACCAAAGTGAAACTTGGAAACAGACAAGAAATGGAAGACTCTACAACCTGTTTTAAAAAAGATGAGTTTTCTATTATATACCAAATTATAGTAATTTTTGCTAAAATAAAATTTTTTTCCCCCCATGCTTGGATAGGTTGAGGGGGGGGGGGTATCTTCAAATACTTTAAGTTCTCCTTGTCGGATTTAAAGAACTCTAATACTCTCAGAGTCGGCCGGAAATCGGCAAATGGGAGCATATCAACTCCTATCTAATAAAACGCTGTTTAAGGCTGGTGACCTTCTCAGCATAAATCACCCACCTATTGAGACCCTCGGCTTCCTTTCTCATGTCCTTATCCCCCCGCCCCCGAGTAACAGAAGTTTTGGTGGGACTGACGTTACAGCTTGACTCCACCATAAGACAAATCACTGCTTAATTCGGACATGATTTCGACTCGCAAAACAAATCTCGCGCATACAGGTGATAGTTGGGAGTACAATCTAAACATGAATAATACAAACAATAAAGTAGCCTCGGAATGGACTGAAACTCGGATTGACCAAAGGCATGTTTCGGGCGATGAATGGAGACTGGGTGTTTGGAATGCTAGAGGAGTGAATGATCTTAAGATAAGAGAACCACGAGAAACTATGCACGTAAGGAAACTAGATATTCTTTGTGTACCTGAGACAAAGAAAAAGGGTTGCGAATTTAGAAACATAGGAAATGGGGTGTTGAAAGGCGTTTGTGAAATATGGTCAGGAGTAGATAGCGAATCGCATCGTAGTCAAGGGGTCGGTTTAATTATGAATGAAAAAGCAAGTCATCATCTCATAGAGCATAATTTTGTATCACCCAGATTGCTGTGGGCTAGAATGAAGGTAGGAATCAGAAGATTATTTATCATACCGTGCTACGCACCAGTTGATAGCGATTCGAGGGAAGTTAAGGACGCCGTCTGGGACACTCTAAATGATACAATAAGTATTTGCGATCAAGGTGAAAGAATAATTCTGCTAGGAGATATGAACGGATGGGTCGGTGTCCAACGTCAGGATACAGATACAGAAAGGGTGCTAGGTAATTTTGGAGATCCAACAAGAAAAAATTATAACGGGGAAAGCTAGTTAGTTCATGCTTAGAAAAGGGCCTATTTACTAAAAATACTTGGTTTAGACATAAAATGATCCACATGTACACCTGGCGTAAAGGAAATAGCCACAGCATAATTGACTTTGTTATTGCGGATGAAAGATTAAGAGAACTAGTTAAAGATACAAGAGTCATGAGGGGTTCCGAATGCAATTCTGATCATTACCTTTTAGTCTGCAAAATAAACTTAGGGCGGGGATGGAGAACAAAGAAAACAAAGAAAACGAAACAAACACGAATAAAAATTGAAAATTTACAGAGACAAGAAGTGCAAACAGAGTTTAAAAAGAGGTTAACTGAAAGCATAGATAGGGCAACGTGGGAAGCGCTTATAAGCAATAAAGATATAGAGGGCGCGTGGACTTTATTACGGGATGTCATTGTCAAAACTGCGACCGAAGTATGTGGTACAGCGGTTGTAGGAAGAAAGTCTGGCGATGCGTGGTGGAACGATGAAATTGGGGCAGCCCAAAAAGAAAAGAAAGAAGCGCACAATAAAACGCTGAACATGACAGGTCTTAGCGCTGAGGAGAGAACTAGACTTAAAAATGATTACAGACACAAAAATAGGAAAGTTAAACGACTAGTCAAAGAGAGTAAAGAGAAACTCAGAACAGAAGAAGAGGATAAAATAAAAAACTGCTTTGAAGGAATTATGAAACTATTATATAAACAGTTGAAGGAAAGTAAAAGTACAGAGTTTGCTAGCATGAGAAACAGCAAAGGCGAAATGCTATATGATATAGACGGAATAGTAGACGCTTTGAAAGAGTCTTTCAAAGAACTATTGGGAGGTGAAAATATCGGAAAACAAAACTGCGACATGAAAGATAATACATTAGAAAACCCAATTGAAAAAGTCTGTGTCACTGAGGTCAGAGATATAATTAAGAACTTGAAAAACGGTAAGGCTGCGGGTATAGACAATATTAGCGCTGAAATGCTTAAATACGGTGGCGAGTACATACCTCAAAGGTTGTGCGAATTAATAAATTTATGTATCGAAACGGGAGAAGTCCCAGACGATTGGAGAAAAGCGATTATCGTACCAATATACAAAAGAAAAGGAGATAAAAGCAACTGCAGTAATTACAGAGGTATCAGCCTACTAAGTACCGTAAGTAAAATATACTCAAAAATACTTATCCGTAGGGTAATGAAAATTACAGAAGAGAAAATATGGGAATTTAAAAGTGCATTTATGCCAGGAAGATCATGTACGGATCAGATATTTAGCCTAAGACAGGTCGCAGAAAAAAGTTTGAGAGTAGGAAAGAAAGTCTTCTGTGCATTTATCGGTCTAGAAAAAGCATTCGACACGGTAAATGGAAGTAAACTTTGGGAAGTCCTTAAAGAGTATGGAGTGAATGGAGGGCTCCTACAAGCAATAAAAACAATATATACAGGTAGTAAAGCGAGTGTAAGGGTAAATGGGAAAAAGAGTGAATGGTTCGATATTACGCAAGACGTGAAACAAGGATGCGTTATGTCCTCGTGGCTATTTGTCATATTCATGGATAAGTGTTTTGAACTGCCCTCTTCGACGAAAACGGTGTAGATTTCGAAACCGTCAAGGTACGTGGGTTGGCTTTCGCGGATGGCAAGATTGTTATGGCAGAATCAGTCGAAGACTTGCAAAGAATGTTGAATAAACTTAATACAAGCATGAAGAACATGGACCTCAAAATTAACGCGAATAAAACGAAAGCCATGGTGTTTGAGGGAAAAAGTGAGAAAACAATATGCAACATAGTCCTAAATGATGAGAAATTAGAACAAGTTGACAAGTACGTATATCTAGGTAGTCTATTCACTAACGACGGAAAAATAGATGGGGAATTAGATAGGCGCATAAATAAGGGTAAGCAGGTTATCGGTAGAGCAGGGTCCATCCTCACAAATAAAAACATATCAAAAAAAGCTAAAATGGCCATACATAACTCTATTTTCGTACCGACTGTACTATACGGTAGCTAGACATGGACCTGTCAAGAAAAGGACAGGAGTAAAATCAACGCGATCGGCATGAAACCTCTGCGCATAATATGCGGGAAAACACTGATGGACAAAGTACGAAACGAGACAATCCTCAAAGAATGTGGTACAGGGGAGACACTAGTTGACATATGGGAAAGAAATCAGCTAAGGTGGTTCGGACATCTTGAAAGAATGAAAGATGAGCGACTGACCAAGCAAGTGTATAAATGTAAAGTAAATGGCAGAATGCCCAGAAGTAGACCGCCGAAAGAATGGTTAGAATCTGTGAATGAGCCACTAATACGAAGAGACATAAGAAGCCATAGAAATACAAGAGCCTGCATGAAAAAATGCATGGACGTGAATGAAGCTAGAGTAGTATGCCAGGACAGAAATATGTGGCGACAAATAGTTTATAAACAGAGTGACAATAGAGTGAATGATGCCTGAAACAAAGACCTTGGTTACTAATGGGCCCAGGTGGGGAACCATACATAATAATTTTGTGAGGCTCCTCACTTGGGGTGATCGCTAGAGAGATTGATCAGCAACCTGGGTCGGAGCAGTGTTGCGGAGTGAACGTGTAATTTATATAAATAACACGAGAACTCCAGATCAATCTAAAACATTTATAAATAACACCTACATACCCATCCACCCTATACCCATATACCGATCAACCTCATACCTATATACCTATTTCACTACTTTTCAACCGAGCAAGTCACGCCTACCCCGGAAGGGAAAAGGCTTAATGGTATAATTACTTGTATATTTTAATTAAAAATGAAAATAAAAAATGAATCAAGTTATTGCAGCCAAAATCCTTCAGGAAATTTCAGGATTCTATCCTAGTTTACACTAGAATAGCATTTTCCGATAAAAAAAAAATTTATTTTTATTCTAGATATGACCATAAATTAGAATTTTCTACTGAGATGAAAACTAAGGGATTTCTAAAATTACTGATACTTATATTCGACCGAAAAAGAGTAATCGGAAGAGTTTCACAGATTTATAATTTGGTTAAATTTTGTTCTTTTTGCACTAAAAAAATCGTTTTTGGTTGGAACTTCAACTAATCTTTTGAATTCATGCTCTGGCTTGAAAATTTATCCCTTTCTGTAAAAATGTCATCTATTTCGGTGGAAAGTACAATTGTTCAGTTGAAAAGCAGTCTTTTTGTCTTAAATTTAAAATTATTCACAGCTGAATTATCAACCATGAAATTTTTTGTTGAGATTTTATCTTTTTTATTTAAAAATTGGAATACTTGTTCAAAAGTTGAACTACTTTGTTAGAAAATAACTTTCTGGTTGAAGAGTCATCATTTTAGTTGAAAATTCATCTCTTTGGTTGAGAATGTAACCATTTAGTTGAAAGATCAATGATGTGGTTGAAAATCAATTTTTCTGTTGAAAATTCGTATTGTTGAGTTAAAAATTTAACAATAAGCCTTCATTAGAGATCCATTTAAGGCCTTTTCCAGTGATTGGATATTAAATTTTAAAGCACAGAACTCAGCTTTTCCAAATTCTGACGAGTAGGGTCCTACTACATCGCAATTATTTTTATTTTGCTGAATTAATTAAAAAAAGCGAGGAAGAAAGTTCTAAAAAATTCATTGCAAGCTGGGTTTGAACCAACAACAATTAACTTTCGAATAAGAAAATAATTCCGATAAAGAATGACCCCAGTATTAGCAATAAAAATAAATTAAAAAGTTAAAAATTGCCTACTGGTTAAGGCCTCGAAAAGATCTCTAATTATAAAACAGTATAAAGAAATATAATTAAAAAGTGGATCTTATTTGGTTGAGTCAACTATTTTGTTGTAGATTTGTCCCTTTTTGATAAATTCACTGTTTGGTTGAAAATGAACTTTTTTGTTGAAATTCAATTTTAGAATATCTGAAACCATCAAAATATTTTTGAATATTCTTGAGAATCTTAGGAAAATTTTATTCATATAACTTTAAGAATGAACAAAGCTAGAGATAATTAGTTATTCCACATTTTTATTTTGAAATAAAAATGATCTTCAGTTTAAAATCGAAAAATTACAACCGCGTATTGCGCGTAATTGATGATGCTAGCGTTAAACAGAAGTCTGGACCAATTGATATAACTTTTATTTATCCTAATAGAATTTAAATAAATAAAATATTTTTGCTTTTTCCTTATATTAAATTATTTAATTTCGGTACTTCTCATTTATTTAATAATTTTATGCAAGTTCAAACCAGGATAGAATTGTTCCCATGATATCCTTATTCTAGATATTATCCCATAAATTCAAATTTACTGCTGAGATAAAAGCTCAGTGATCTTTAATATTACTTATACTTATTCTCGACGGAAAGAGAGCAATCCGGGGAGTTTCGCAGAGTGAGTACATTTACAAAGTGCATAAACTGAGAGAACATGTGATATTGCGATCCATCACTGGAAATACTGGCGTACCTCTTATACTATGCAGCAAGAACACCTGCACATAAGGGCTCGCTTCAACTACTGCAGTCATTTTATTCTTTCTCGCCCTGGAAAACCCGATCCATAGGGTACATTGCGAGATATAAATTTTTATTGCTGCGAACACTGCAATGTGAAACTGCATCTTAGAATAAAATGTGCACTGTCTTCAGAGTTCCACAGAAAAAAACTGGTGTTTCTATTAGAACTAATTTTTGGTTCCTCAGGAGCTGCAACAAAAAATAACCCCTCTTGCTAAGAAGGAACACAAAACGATGAATTTTCTTCAAAGGAGCTTCCTGTTGGATTTCTGAAGCAACAGAATTTTAAAAGAGGCTTTTTTCAAGAACCTGTTTTTGCATTGCCTACCTCGATATTTTATCTAGTTAATTATACATATTTTACGTTAAAGCACACATGTAATAGAACTCTGACGGACATAATTTGATAGAGAGAATTAAAGTACAAAATAATGTCGCAAGTAGACAAATTCTGTTCATCCCTCATCTCACTTACTAAGCCCACTTTGCAAGCGATTGGTTTTTGAGTGCGCCTTCGTGTGATTCTATTTAAGCGTCTCCAAAAGAACCCTTTTGGGTCTCCACAGGTTTCTAATGGAGTGCAGGTCCTAAAATATACAAACTTTAATTGAAGCCGAAACTTTAGTAAACCTCCAGTTTTTCATGTGTCTCTAAACAAAATTCTGTTTCGTTTATGAATTTAGGAGCCGTCCAAAAATTGTGTTACCAGCTTAGGATTGGCAGGAGGTAGCGGGTAGCGCCAAAAACTATGTTTGGTAACAGGGTGCGGGGGGGGGGGGGGGGTCAGTGGAAATTAACTCACGAATTTCGATGGTACAGATTAATAATAAATTAATAAATGTAAAAATCACTTATATATCTTAGACTTTATACTATATCCTATATTTAGTTTGAAATATGATTATTTTATTGAAAATGCGACTGATTTATTAAAAAGTTATATTTTGTGGATAAAATTTCAACTTCTCAGTTCAAAGGAACTACTTTGTTGAAAATTAATTTTTTCGGTTGAAGATTCACCTCTTCGGTGGAAAATTAATATTTTCACTGAAAATTGAACTATTCCACTATTGATTTAGAATTTAACTTTTTCAGTAAAAAATTCAACTATTTGGTTGGAAATGTAGCTTTTTAGTTTAAAATTCAACACCTTAGTAGAAAATTCATGTGTTTTGATAAAAATTTGTTCTAGGACAAATAATAATCCTTTCGGTGGAAGATCTAACTCTATTATTGAAAATTATTTTTTTGTTTGGTTGGAAATCAACTCTTTTAACAGAAATTTTATTTATTCCATTTCTAGGTGAAAATCTGTTATTTTCAGTTAAAAATTGAACTATTCGTTTGAAAATTCATGCTTTTTCGAGAAAGCTCTTCGTTTTTTGGTAGAACATTAATCTTCTTCGCTGAAAATTTATTTTTCTTTTGATTGAAAATTAATTTTTTTACTGTAAGTTGAAACACTCTAATTAGGATTCATCACTTTAGTTGAAAATTCATCTTTTCGGTTGACAATTTATCTATTTTGTTGAAAATTTGACACTTTTGTTAGAAAATCAATTATTATATATATTATTTGTTGGGAATTCGTTGTTTTTATTGAATTCCACTATATTTGATTTCAAATGATAATCTTTTCTGGTTGATATATCAATTATTACATTTACTCTTGAGAATTAATTTTTTTATGCAAGTTGAAGTACTTTGTTCAAAGTTGAATTACATTGTTAAAAATCAACTTTTTTCTTCGAGCGTTATTGCTTCGGTAGAAATTTAAAATATTTTCTTAAAACCTTGCATTTTTTAGTTTTAACTTAATTTTTCAAACTGAAAATGTAACTATTCCATTTTCGGTTAAAATCTTATCTGAGTTAGTGAGACATTCAACTACTTGTCTGGAAATTCATGTATTTTGTTGAAAATTCGTCTTTCGATCGGAAATAATCTTTTTGGGTGAAATTTAGCTATTCTGGTAGAAGATTTCACTATTTGGTTCAAAATCAATATTCGTTTACTAAAAATTCAACTATTTAGTAAAAAGGTGAACTGCTTTATTGCAAATTCATTTTTTTATGATTCATCTTTTTGGTAGAAAATTTAACGATTTTGTTAGAAATATTTTGTTTGTTAAGGTTCATTTTGCATGTGTAAATTAAACTAATTCATTTGAGTTCGCAAATGTATCCTTTATACATTTAAAATTCAACGACTTACTGTCATCTTTCTTGGTTGAAAATGAACTTTTTTTTTAAAATTAAAGTGTCTTCGAAAACATTCTTCTTTTTAGTTGAAAATTTATATCGTTTGCTTGGGAGTTCAACTTTTTGGTTATTAATGCAAGTATTTTGTTAAAAATAATTTTTTCTTCTGAAAATTCGTCCTTTTGGTATGAAAATTCATCTCTTTTGCAAGTACACCTTTTTTGGTTAAAAATTCAACCTGTTTCTTGAAAATGCAATATATTTCGGCTTGAAATTTCATGAATTTTAGGCGTTTCATGTTGAGTTCAATATGGTATTCAACATTAATTTTATTTTGAAGAATTTATTTCCCTATTATTTACCTATTTTTGTGAAAAATCTTACCACACTGTCACAGTATTTTTTTGCGATGTCAAATTTTCGCTTCATGATCATCAACTCGATACTTCATTTTATTGTGGACGTGAGTTGTCGTTGAAAAAACGTCATTGATGAAGGAATCGGATAAGTGATACATGGCCTTAGTGACTCAAAATTATAAACTAAAAACGTTTATCTACTATGGAGATATTTCTGCTAGTTGAAATATAAATTTAATTATAGCAAGGAGTTTCCTGAGATGTATTTCCTAAGATATTGCAGTCTTTTGTATATTTAAAAGCGAATAAATGTCAGTTTGAGTAAGCTTGTCGTTTAGCGAACTGTTGCGAGCTGAACCAATTGTTCGCTCCCGGTAAAAGGAATAACATTTGACTAAGGAATGCAACACATTTAGTTACGGGACTGGCTGATGCCTCCATCAAACATCCACCCACAGAAATGCAACCCTCTGGGGCTCCCCTACCCTTCCCGGTCCCAAGGAAGCTGAATGCCCCTTACTTCAGCTCGTCAGCAATAACGTACATGCCGTGTCGAGCTTTAGCTGCCTCCACCCCTAAACACCCCTTACCAACAAACTCCACAAACCGTTCTGTCTTCGTCCTTCCTAATTTTCTCCTAATACCTTTGCACCTATTGAAAGTCACATCGATCAGCTAGCTAGGTGCCAAGCTTCCTCCTATAATCCACGATATCACCTTCAACAGCGATTGCCCTTTTTAAAATGTTCACTCAACCAAACACTATTCACTGATCTATCATATCTGAAAAAGCTAATACTTCTAGACGATACACTGAAGAGAAGGGAATCAGATGAATAGAATCAGGGGAGCTTTCCTTGTATCCGTAGAAAAAGCTTTTTCTACGAGGGGATTCGGTCTAATTTTTTTGATAAATTCTAAGTTACTACAGCTAGGGTAATATTTATAGGGGAATTAATAATAATATTAATCGCACCAAAAACATATGCGATGAAAAAACTGCCAAATACAACTGCATGCATTTGTGAAATTAGAGTCAGCTAAATTATTAAGAAAAAAATATTTATAATAAAATAAATTCAAAAACTTTTGTATGAAGGAACCTGTAAGCATTTTTTAAATAAATTCCAAGAAGGCATTTTGGATATTTGTAAATTTTTTTGTATTATATTGTGAATCAATTTCCCATACCCAGCAAAATATATTTAATTCAGTCAAGTTTTAAAATGTCTAGCATGGCTTCTTAATATTTGTTTTGCAAATTTTTATATGGTTTATTGTAAAACAGGTTCCTGATATATTTTATGATCACTATTTTTTTCTTAATTACTTGGCCAAATGTAACTTTGCAAATTTATATTTTAGTACTTTGTGGATTTTTTGCATCGTAGATGTCTTTGGTAGGATTTCACGTTTTTGAAATTTTTTTGCAATAAGTTAGATAGCTTGATCAATCGAATTTTGGTTATATATCACATATTAGCTTTTGATAATTTCTTTAAATCTCTATTTAATTTATTGGTTCCATTATTTGAGGGCACCATTATCAAATGGAAAGAGTAGCTGGTTCACCAAAATTAAACAATACTTTCTATAGATAAACCTTCCTCCTTTACCGTTACGAAATAATGATTTAAGAATAAATAATTTTTACCGAAATGTTTCCTTTCAGTCAAAATAGAATAAACCAATTTTTCCATCGCAGCTTTTTGAAAAAATCGTGAATGCTATTTTTGTTTCTTAATCTACATAATAGACATAATTCTTACAATTTTTTCAGATTTTTTATTTTACTTTATATAGGAGAAATTAAAATTTGTATGCAGACCTGAAAAAGAAAGCAAAATCTAGAAGCTCTAGGAATTATAAATAATTTATTTTGAGCATAGACAAACTTTTTTATATTCAATGTGTAGTTCCAAAAAATTTAGAAAGATCAGATTCTTTAAAATTGAGCAACCTGACATTTTTAACAAACTAATTTTCCTAATTTTTTTGGCAGTACATTTTGAACATAAGCAAGTTTTTCTATGCTGAGAAAATATTATTTATAATTTTCAAAGCTTGCAGATTTTTTGTTCATTTTCAGGCTTTCATAAAAAAATTAGTTTTCTCCTATATTAACTCAAATAAAAAATCTACGAAAATTGTGAAAATTAGGGTTATTATACTGATTAAGAAACACAAATTACATTCACGATTTTTCCAAAACTCTTCGATTTAGAAATGTGTTTATCCTACTTCAACTCTACACAAACGCGAAATATTAATTAATTCATTTCTGCTAAGGCGTTTCCAATTTATAAAATTTTATGATTCATATTTAGATTGATTTTTTGCACAATTATATGAACATTATTTTATTTGTTTCATAATCAAAAATTTATATGATCTTTTTGATGGCAAATTATTTTTAATATTTAGTTTTGTTCATGATTATAATATTAATAAATTATCACTAAATTGATAAGAAGTTTGCTGCAATCATGTAATGACTTGAAATGACTTGAAATGTCTAGAATATGGTGCTATAGATTTTTAGGTCAAATATTCTCGATAAATTTTGCAAGAATTTTTGATATCTGGAGTCGTTTAAAAAATGTTACAATTTAAGTCAAATCTTTTTTCTTATTTTTTACACCAAAGATGTAAAATTTTTAAAACTATTTAAGATACTAAGAGTTTTTGCAAAATATACCTTGCTTCTCGCTAAAACTTTGTGCTAATCTGTTCGATATATTAGGATTTAAAAGTTATCACTTATCGAAAATTGATTGTTTCTATTTTGTTTTTATTTCACAATTTTTCGTTCATACAAAATAAGTAACATTGCCGACATAATGATATATCCGACAATGTAAGATTGTCAACGCAGAAGGAATCCCGAATTATAAAATTTGCGAGTCTAAACAATTGAAAACTCATTTTCATAATAAAATGAATAATAAGATGTAAAATACTTTTATTTTATGCAAATATTTTTTTATTTTTTACAGGTTCTACACTTAAAGTCTCAAAATCTCTCGGGAACTAAACATATTTTTCTAGAGGAAATTAGGCGATATGTATTTTCATCATGAGGGAGAGAAAAATATCTATGAAGTTGTGCATATTTGAATTGTATGCGTTGTTTTTCAAAAATCTCCGAATTTCTCCCCTAAGCCTCTATAACTTTTGACCCAAATGAGGTATTTCCAATTTATTTGAAAATTCTCCTATAATTTATCTCTTATCTTGAAATCTGCCGAAAAATATGAAAAGGTTCATAATTGGAAAAATTGCGGTCATTTTTCAATAAATAATAAAAGTAGATTTTTTCAAATCATGTTCTGTGTTTTTTGCTTCTAGAGATAAAAAATACATGCATGGTTACACTTTTTTATTACTTTTATTCATGTTTGCACTCTGTGTATGCTATGGTTTGCAAAATAAAGATATAGCTAACATTTTTTTAATCGCGATGATTCATGTTTGCTTTCTTTTTTTTTCGATACAGTTTGAAAAAGAAATAAAATGTAGTTTTTTACTGGGAATCTGTTTTATCATCGTGGATGATAACGATCAATCAGAAATCTCTTTACACACGGTGAAAATGGAAATCTGCAATATCGATCAAAGTTATCCCCTCTAATACAGAAAAATTAACGTCTTTTCAGAGTAGATGGAGCTATAAATTAAAAAAAATTTCAATCAAATTTAATCAGAAAAAAGATCTTCTCCTTTCGCTCCGCCCGGATTCGAACACCAGGTCAACTGATTACCGGTCAGGTGCTATAACACTAAGCTACTAGAGAGATCAGCAGAAGAATCCTTTTTCTGAAATATGCTTCATTTGGCAAGATGTTATGTTTTAATAAATTAAATTAATTTTTTTTTTAATTTATAGCTCCATCAAGTCTGAGAAAACGTTTGAGATTGTTTGTATCAGAAGAGATAACTTTGATCAATATTGTAGATTTCCATTTTCACAGGTTGTGAAAAGATTTCTCTTCTGATTGATCGTTACCATCTCCAATGATAATACAGATTCCTAGTAAAAATTGATTTGTATTAAAACACAACATCTTGCAAAATAAAGCGTGTTTCAGAAAAAGAATTTGTCTTCCGATCTCTCTAGTAGCTTAGTGGTAGAGCACCTGATCGGCAATCAGTTGACCTGGCGTTCAAATTCCAGCGGAGAGAAAGAAGAAGATCTTTTTCTGAATAAATTTAATTTTAAAATATAGGTGCTCTCTGTTTCTGTATTTTTTATGGACTCAGCAATAAAACTGAGTAGAAAAGCTGACTGCAGAAAGGAATGAACTAGAAGAAATAATGAAAAAAATCGGACAGTTATTTATGAAAACCAATAAGAACTTTTTCATTTCTCGAATTCAAAATTGAATGCTATTTTTCGTCAAACTTACATAGATATGAAAAGTAATCTTTTGAATATTTTTTTTACTGTTTGACTTTCTGGTCTACCTTTGTTCTGTTTTCTGATTTAAGGACCATATCAAGAAATTTAGAAAAGAAAGCTAAAGAAAGTATGTTTTTAATAGATGAGGTACTTCTGTAGAACAAGGTTGCTTTTTTACATTTTGTGGCTCAGACAACTAATTTTGAATACAGCAAAGCTAAGACAAGCTTAATATTATAAATATCAATTACTTCTCTTGTCTACTTTTTCAAAATTAATGTTCCCTAAATTCTTCTTTATAACTCTGCATTCTACAATCTACATTTTCATAAAGTTTGAAATTTGTTTAATCCGGGTTCAGCTTATGATGTCTTGTTCCCTTTTATTTGTCTTTTCTCAAAGTCATGCCGCGAAAGCTGAGTTGAGAGACAGCTAGGTTGGAGGGGGCGGTAGGCGAAGGTGGCTGCTTATCGCGTCCTGGTTCACGCGGAGATTAAAAGCAGTCCTGAATTTCAACGTAGTTTACAATATAAGTCATAAATCTGCTAGATGTTTAATTTATTTCTTCCTAGAATATCTTTCAGTAAAACTAAGATTCAAATCCCATTGTATGCATCATGCGAATGAAAGGACATTCTAAGTATTTAAATTTTCATAATGAAATATAATTAGACTGACTTCCGAATCACTGTACTTGAAATTCATTTCATAAAAGGAATATATTCTACAATATTTGAACTGGAATTCAAACTTAAAGGATGTTTCGCTCTCTCGCATTTCCTTCTAATTTTGTATTTCTCTACTCTGTCGTACTCTGGCATTTTCCAAGTAGAAATAAAACTCTAAATTTGACCAACGAAGTATAATTTTGTGTAAAATGGAGAATCACACTTCAATTATATTCGGCCTACTTTTGATTCAAGCCTTCTCTGAAGCAAGTCGGAGTATATAAAGGATAGTTTTATTTTAGCCTACCATCCGCTTCAGAACATTAAATCTTGCTGAGCATGTTTATCTCCCTCCGAGGGAGTCATTAACTGAAACTCAAAAGTTCATCAAGAGACAACTACATGCATGTAACTCGCCTTGAACTTTATTGCTGCCTGGCGTAAATAATAATCCGGATTTTGTGCAGCGACCCTATTATCCACAGCAATGCAAGTTCATTTTAGATGGAATGCAGAAGAGCCGACTACTTGACCTACTTTACCTGCTAACTTCATCCGCCTCTTGGAGAAGATTACAAGATTCATCTTTTTTTTTTAAGTGGATCATAATCATATTAAGCATATATGCAGAGAATAATTTCTTGATTATTTTCCATTAAAAATACTAATTGTGAGCCTTAGTATGATCTTCAAAATACGTATCAGTTATTTAATTATTGCTGTATATTATAAAAAAATTGTGACTACACATTGACCTGTACTACTGTATCTCAAATGGCTGACTAAACATGAAAGTACACTGCTGTCCTCAAATTCCTGACTGCATATTGACCTGTGCTACTGTATGAAAACTCTGAGTAAGCACTGATATGTAGCACTGCAAATCAATGTCTGATTAAAAACAGCCCTGTACTACTGCATCACAAAATGGCTGAATAAAAATGAACCTGAAATACTTTACACAAATGTCTGATTGAAAATTGACCTGCACTACTATATACAACACTTTCTGACTAAGCAGTGATATGTAATTATTGCAACTCCAATTATTAACCTAAACTACTTCACTGCAAATGTCTGACTATACATTCACCAGCACTACTAATACAAAATTACTATGCTTTGATACGTAATCGATATAACCCGAGCTGCTGGACAAGCATTTACTATTACACCGCAGCCACAAATGGCTCACTAAACATTGAGATACACTACTTATATCCACATGCCTGGCTAAACATTATTCTAGACTATTGCATTCAAACTGCCTGAGTAAGAATTGATATGTAGTACTGCAAATCAAATGGTTTACTAGACATTGAACTGTACTACGGCATACACATTGACTCACATAATCCACACACACACACAATTTTTTTGGAAGATTCTAATTTTTTATTTGCATCCGTGATAATAAAAAGTTTTTCAGCGTAATGTATAATCAAGTATGATTTCAAAAATATCCATGATCATGTAATTATTAACTGATTAATTAATTATTAATTGTAGGTGTAATGAGAGATTGTTATAAAATCAGATATTATTATATGTTTTGCTGGGAACCTTTTTGTAATCTTAGAAAAATATATAAAATAAGATATTTGAGAATGAAAGCCTATCTTTAGGTTATTTAAATCAAACATCATCAATTATAACTTTTTCTCTCATATAAAATAGTGAAAACTGAATTTTAGAAAGATAGGTCATAATTAAATAAATTATCCTTAACAAAAAAATCATGACTTTGGTCGTGAACTTTAAAATTAGTTTTTACTTCACAAATTTTAAAAAGCAATAATACAAGATGACGCACGATTGATACGAAATTTTTGAGAAACATGTTAAACATACAAGAGCAATCAAATATATATAGTTTAAAGGTATCCTACAATTTTTTTGCGACCATTAAGGGACAAAAAATCTTTTTTTTCAGTAAACAATAAAGAATGACGATATTTTGCGCTTATTTTCTTTGCCGTGTGCATATCCCTAACTATTTAAAAAAGCAATGATAAATCTTCTAGAGACGTCAAAAATGTAATTAAAAAATTCGCTTCACTTTTTTTTTTATATCATTTTTGAAAATCCCGAATTATTTTTCCATCAGTTGTTTATTCATTTCTTGCTATGAGTAAAAAAAATGCATTAAAAGATTTAAATCATTTTTCGACTTTTTCGTATATTTCAACTTGAAAATTTTTGGAACAGCACTTAGAATCATCCGATCGAGTTCTTCTAGAGTTTAATCTTCAATTTTAAGTTACGTTTCGAATAAATTGAAAAAAACGTTTTCACTTTTCAAGAAAAGCCTTTGTTTTTTATCACGCTGCTTCTTAGCTCGGAATCTCTGACTGTCCATTGATCTGTACTACTGTCACCAAATGTCAATTATTAATGAGCATTATGAATATTAACACTTATTATTAAACATTTCCAACAACACATTGACTTCCTCACTAAGCATTGATTTTACCACTACATTACAAATGGCTGACTGAACATTGACTTGTACCATTGAACTCTCAAACATGTAATTATGGAAATTGATTCATCTGAAATTGAAAATATAATATTGCAATAGACAGACTTGAGTTTAGAACTCTCTGGAAGATAATTTAGAGTGGATTGGCACGGGAACAAATTTATAGTTTGATATTGCTTATCTGATCTGCTAATTGAAACATTAAATTTACAGACGAATGCATAGACATAGAACTCAGCCGTAACACATCTGATAATTTAATACGGCTGCATTCATATTCCGCTCGAGGTATCCTCTCGTGTTTCAATCAAATAGCATTTTGATCGCTTTGAAATGGTAGGAATTATCCTATTCTAATTAGCTTTCTACATACATTTAGATTAATTTTCATTGACAGCAATCGATCTACCAGAGATACTAATTGATTCCAGGATTCTCCAGAAAGCAGAGCCCTTCTGTGGATGTCTGATCAGTGAAATGTTTCACCAGCCAGAACATAATCCAAATTAAACAAACAAATAAGTAATTTTAATTGCCTCAATTTTGATCAGGTTATAAGCCCAAAACTAATTACACGATTCAAATTTTAAACCGCTGTTCAAAATGTCCGGGCTAGTGAAACATTCCACCAGACTGACTATGCTTTGATATGTAATTAATTCAAACCAAATTGCTTGATAAGCATTCATTTTTACTACTGCAACTCCAAGTGTTTCACTAACCATTGGCATACACTACTTCGCTTCATATGGCTGACTGAGCATTGGTCTGGACTACTAAACACAAACTGCCTGACTAAAAATTGATATCTAGTAATGCAACTTAAATGGCTGACTATACCTTTGCTACGCGTTCACATTGACCTGTGCTACTGAAGACAAACTGTCTTACCAGTGACTACGCACTGATTTGTTATTACTGCAACCCAAATTTCGGAATAAATATTAACTTGTACTACATATCCCCAAATGACTAGCTATAAATTTACCTACGATAATTGGTACAGTGAACAATTGAAAAACTTTTCTTGATAAGTGAAAATACGTCAAATACGTCAAATGATGAAGTTTGATTTTTAGAAGAACTGGATCTTGATCTTCGAATGAATTATTTATTATAAGCTTTGAATTATTCAATCATTCAGACCTGTGCTACTGAATGCACAATGTCTTACTAGTTCAGTCAAAAATTTGCTTATTCTAAGAAATTTTTAATACTAACCGACTACCTCTTCAACCCTCCAATATATATGCCTGAAAATTAAAGAAAACTCTTTATATTTATGTTGAGGAGACTCCCCCCCCCCACATCCCACTTTTAATTAAAGGACATACCTCCATTTTTTTTTTCAATTTTCATACTGCAAAAAATTGGTATTCAACTCTATCCATTTTGATTAATGCTGCACATTTCGTGTGATATTGAAGGTTGTTCCAAAGAGTCTTCTAAAAGAAATTGCTGGGTTTTTTAGAATTAGAGACGAGAATTGAACTTGCAATATATAATCTCGCAATAAAAAAAAGATATTTGTATTTTATCGTTTGGCCTAGAAAAATTATCTTAGGAAATACAAGCTATTAAACTTAAATTTGCTAATGTCAAAATCAATCGAAAAATGGCAGATTTTTTCTTAATGCTGTATTTTCCGACTGATTACATATATCTGGATATACACTTTTAAAATGATGAAGAAATTCTTGGTATATCAGATGATTCAAAGAAAATATAAGAAATTTGGAAAATTACAAAATGGCGACAATTTTTTTGAAAAAAATTGAGGACAGATTTTCTCAGAAAGACCACCTTTAAGATCTTTATTTTTTTACGGAAGATTACTGCCAATACGCAATATGTACATTTTTTATTAATTCTTCCTTTAGCTAAATCAAAATGACCTATTTGTTAGTTTGATTTGGCCTATTTTCTAACTAGCGGAATGTTTCACTGAACCCGATTTGTTCAAAAATGGTTGACGAATGAAATTTTTCAATTTTTTCAGACCTTACAAATTGATACAGATTAAGAAGATTAAAATGGCCTATCTTCTATTATTAATTAAATCCTTGCTAGCGAAACATTTGACTGGTTTGAATCGGGTCGAAGATGGTCAGAAATTTAAATTTGATAATTTCTTTTCGGCTTGCAAATTCATAAAAACTCAGGAGATCAAATTGACATATTTGACTGTTTAATTTTTAATTCTGTTATGGCCAGTAGAACATTTCACTGACCCAGACAGGTTAAGAACTGAAATTGTGTAATTTTTTTTGAAGTTGCGAATTGATACAAATTCAGACATTGAAATTACGCATTTGTCTTTTTTTTTTAGTTTGTGCTACTTTCTGGCTTACATAATTTTCCACTGGACAAAACTCTGGAAATCACATTCCAAATCTTGCGGCAAAAATAATTTTTTGTTCATCTAGAGGCTGGTTATTTCAGTGGACTGGTGAGATATGACGTTACAACATCTTAATATAATCAATTGATTATTATTTTATTAAGACTAGATTATTGCAATAAAAGTTTTTGCGGCAGGTAAGTGAAACTGGGGTTTTAAGGCGAGTGGAATGTTCTCATAAGTAATTTATCAGCAATGTCTGATATCTTATCACTTTGTTTTCATCCACTCACTTCCAAATTGCTCTTTTGAATTAAACGTCAATGCGACTGTAAATTTACCACTCCTGAAAACAGCCGTATAAAGTCTTTTTAAGGCAGTTGTGAAGATCAGCCATATAATGTGCCACTCCAAGAAACTGAAATATGAAGAATAATTTCGAAAATAACTCCGTTTTTACAGAATTGAGGAGATATTAAACTTAATACTTCCCACTTTCACTATCCCTGTCTCCCTCTTCTTCACGTTATCTTCATTTATTACTGAATCTTAGTAACTCTAGAACGCTCGAAGAGTGACATTAAAAAGGGCGATTTTCATGAAATTTTCCATCAGACTCGTCATTTTATACCACTTCCATTGAAAACTTTCCAGCCATTCAGGCAGGCACTCCTCGGGTTTCATCATCCTCGTATTAAGCCCGAATCCTGTATAGAGTTGAACGGTTGAATGGCAGAACGTGCGTCGATACACCATATATATCTATAGCGACCTTCCACTCACATACCATATATTTCCACTCTTCACATTTCCATCGTTCGGTCTTCCTCTATTATCCGTAAATAAAGGCGGCTCTTTCCTAATCCTTTCGATTCTTGGCTGCAATCCCCTCGAGAACACTCGTAAAAACTCATCCCCTTTTACTTTCTCGAAGCCGCCCTTTGCTTTTGACAGTGAAATATATTGTCGTCCTTAACGCCTTTACGTTATATGAGCCGGCAGAGTTGAGCGAGAGAGTGGTCCTCCTCGCTGAAGACGGAAGAAAGATGAGCAGGCGGAAACTGCTGTTTCATCTCCGACTTCGCCAACTTGGCAAGACCGCGGTTCTGTTTGCTTCCTAATTACGAAGGAGAGAGGAGATGGGTTGCTGGAAGAGTAAGGAAAGGAGCTGGTGAAGGAGTAAGGAGAAAGCTGCAACCACGGGGAGAAGTTGCAGGTAGGGTGTTTCAGACGAAAAGGGAAGGAGGGGGAGTGTCAGAGGTGTAAGGATAAAGAATAATGGGAGTGGAAGTTGAGGAAGAACTAAAAGGGAGAGGAGAAGCGGACTCAGCTTTACGGTGGCTCACAAAATTAAGATTCCATCGTGGAACCGGGTTGTGTGCTTTGCAATTTTCTGGTTAACCTGACTTTAGCCCTCGAGTCCTTGCCAAGTAAAGCACGAGCAACGTCTTTTCGACGGATTCCTCGACAGTTGAGTATTCTGACTCGAAGCTGACGAAGTCGGAAATCCTAGTCGAAACTGCAGGCTCTAGAATCGATTCAGAGTCTAGAACAATCACTTGCAAGGGATGTCAGACGTCACAAATTGGGGAAAAATAGTGTATGTGGACGAATCAACGTTTTTCCTTCACTATTCATTAGATGTCACAGTGGGACAGAATCGTCAAAGACCGCCAAATGTACCATTTGTTAAGTTCACTATGCAGAGATATTAAAATTTATTTTTTATTTTAATTCTTAAGTTAATTAACTTTGAAAAGTTTGTATATGTATGTATTCTTGAATTACCTAAGCACTTGAGCCTGCTACCGTTGAGTTGAGAATTTTATTTGTCATTAATCACGGCTGGTATTTGAGCAGTTCTGAGTAGGAAGATTTGGAAAGCACTTAGAAAAGAATTACTCTTGAGTAAAGGAAACCGTTTATTTAAAATAATTTTTTTCATTTAACCAGAAATATCTTTAAAAGGAAGAAAATAATTTTTAATGACACAACAATTTTCATTGGAGAGAAAAAAAAGGAATTATTTTTCTTTGATTCAAACAAATTTTCTTTGAATGGAAGAATACATTTTTTTTGTGAGTATCAGTGATGTTTTTGAAGCTAAAGATGTGTGAACTTCTGTGATTTTAACACTTCTTGAATACTTCATTACATTATTTCAGTTTGTAGGTATTTCCAGTTTTTGATTCCATATATGTTCAAAATCAAATAATATTAAATGGCATCAAAACTTCTTTCAATCAAGGATAAACATTTCTTACTTATTTGATGACCACTACTTCAGGTGCGCCGTTTTGAATTTTATAATTTTGATAAAATATTTGGTATGATCTAATCCAAAAACCTCTAATGACTGATTTTTAGGGAAATACCATTGTTTTTTTTAGTAAGAACGTCCGACACTTTGCATCAACCATTTCCAATTCTGTATTTTTAATACAACATTTTTGATTAGCGATCTCACATATATTTAATATCGAATTTGTATCCATCCGCCATTTTCAAAATCAAATACATAATACGAAGTTCGTAATAAGATCCCAAAAACCCCCTATAATGAATGTTGATGCAAATGCCATATATTTTTTTATTAATCTATCTGCCATTTAGCATCCGTCATTTGAAATTTCGAATTTTCAATAATAAATTCGGAATTTAAGACCTTAAAAACATACAATAACTGCATTCTTGTTATATTTTAATTAGCTTAAGGATGTTTGTCGCATTTTTAGGATTCTGCTCGACTGCGGTTTGTGACCTTCTTTTTAATGAATGCCTATTAAATTTCGGAAATATTTGTGTTTTTTGATCTTTGATGAAATTATTCCATTAATTTTTTAGTTACCAACAACGGTGACACTTTATTTTCAAGTTAAAGTTTCAGAAATAAAATTTTTTTAATTTTCGGATTGATCCAAGAAATTCTTGTATTGGTGCTACAACCATCTAAAAATGTCCGTAGCTGAGAATGATTATGCAAAATTGTTTCTATATTATGAATTAATTAATTAAGAAACGTTTTTTTCTAGATTTGCACTGTTTAAATACTTATAATCTAGTGTTGGTATAAAATGTAAGGGAAATTACGACTACTTGAAAAAAGATGCTTTTTGGAAATTATTTGAACAATTTTGATAGACCAGTTTACAGTTTGAATATTTTCATTAATTATTCAAACAATTTTAATGAACAAATTTAGAGTTAGGCTATTTCCGAACGTATGAGCTCAATTTTTATTCACGGAAACGACTAAAAATATCTTTCTTATTATTGTTTGCTGTGACATTTTCAAAAGTGACAACAATTGTTAATTATTCAAACAATAATTGTAATAGCTCAATTTTTGTCTACTTTCTAGAACTTCTGTAAAAAATTGTTTGAATAATTAATAATTGTTGTCAATTGTAAAGTAGCATAGCCCATAGTCAATGCAAAGACATTCTCGATTGATTCCGTAAAGAAAAATTGAGCATATTCGTTGAAAAATAGTCACATTTTGAACTTTTCTATCAAGATTGTTTACATAATCCATAACTGTCGTAAATTTTAAAAGTAGCATACTGAAAAGTCATGGGAAAGACATTTTTCCTTGGTTCCATAAAAAATAAGCCCATTTGTTAAGAAATAGACAGGTTTCAAATTTGTTTATAAAAATTGTTCACGTAATTAATAATTTGTATGTATACATTTTAAATTTATCATACCGAAGAGTCGTCAGAAAGACATTCTTACTTGATGTCGTGAAAAATTGATCCTATTCATCGAAAAATAGCCAAACTCTGAATTTGTTCATGAAAATTGTTTAAATAGTTTATAATTCCTGTGACTTGGCAAATTATCATAGCAAAAAGTGATCAGGAAAAAATTCTTAGTTGACTCCATGAGAAATTAGGTCTATGCTTTGAAAAATGGTCAGACCTTAGTCTGAATAGTTCATTAGAGGGGAAAAATTATTCTAAGAAATAAAAAGTGATGAAACAATTAAACATTGTTTAAAAAATACTCGAAAACCTCTCACTTATCGAATGAAAATAATTAATGTTGAAAAGATTACAAAATAACATTTTTAGTATGAATTTCATATAAAACTTCTATTCAAGTTAATAACAGGTACTTTCTTTCTTCATTTTTCCGAAAACCAAGCTTTCCTTTTTTTTAATTCCACGTTAATTCAAAAAGTCAATGCTGAGCCATTTGAAAAAAAGGGAATTACTTTTTCCAAAAAACACAAAACTGGGAGAGGGTGAGATCGATCATCAAAAATCGAAAGTTAAGTTTTCGGACCACCCTAATATATATCACAGGTCAAAGGTTACAATGTATTAGTAATCCACAGTCTCAATTAAACATTCTTGTGACATAAATCAGGTTTTGAATTTGGACAACCAAAATCGGTGAAAAAATTATTATAATTTTCAAAAGAGATGGATGAGTTGAGATCGTGGAAACACAAAGTTACCTCACCAACAAAATAAAAACAAATGATCTTTCCGCATTGCTAGAGTTTCTGCGACGTGTCTGAATCTAGTTTCAGAATGAAAGGATGGATGATGGTCGAGCTACTTTTTGATCGATGTCGCATTTCATTTTTATTTCCGCTTCGCTTTCTGGCTGAATAGCAAACAATAAATTATTGTGAACGTCGGACTCTAGCAGAAGCAATATCCATGATGAAACGTGGCGCTACTTTCCTGACTTGGAAAAATATTTTTAAGAGATGGTCCCTCTGTCACTTGGATATGCCTTTCCTGCAAAAGTGATTCATAAATAAGTCTTCCTGATATCAAGCAGTCTAACTTTGTAGATCTTGGTGTATGTAAGGCTGAATTTTGTAACCGATGGACATTTAATAGAAGTACAATGGGAGTTTCATGAGGTCGTACATAACATTGAATTTGAATTCGTAAATTAGAGTTGGAATTTAGTTCAGAACAGTCTTCATTTCTGGGAAATATATGCATTCCTGCAGAAATAATAACTGGAATGAAATTTCGTGTTCTTGAATGAATGAACCGCATTCCAACTTTCAAATGGAGTGAGAATTTCTACATGCAGAAAATTATAGAGAGCATAAATACAGATAAACTTTGAAAAACGGGACGTTTTATTATTTATAATATTCTACTTCTTCATTTTCTGTAAAATAATCAGTCCCATTCTTACAAAATATTCTGATTAATTTGTTTCTAGCACTTGTAAAGTCCGAAATTAACCAAGAATTTTGTTTAAAACCGAGAATTTTCCAGACTTGTTTTTACTTCTTTGGTCAAAATTTGTTTTAAATAGAGAAATCGTCCTTTTGATCTGATAACACATCTTCAGGTAGAAAAGTCATATTTTTGGTTTAAGCTAATCTTATATGATTGAAAGTTAATTCTTTTCAATTTAAAAATCTACTATAATATTTTTTGTCCATAATTCATCTCTTGTGATTGAAAATTTTACTGTTTGCTTCAAAATTGAATTATTTCGTTGAAAATTCAACTATTTTCTGAAACAATCATCTTTTTTCGGTGGAAAGTGAATTCTTTTTTCAAAAATTCACTATTATATTTTGAGCATGGAATTGATTTCTTTTGGTTAAACATTCTATCATTTGATCGAAAATTTAATTACTTTGTTGGAAATTCTACCATTTCATCAAAAAGTTATACCTTTTGGTAAAAAATGCAACTGCTTCTTTGAAAATTTTTCATAATAAATGGAAAATCCGTCCTCTTGGATTTAAAATGTTTTTCTTGGTAGAGAAAGTAATCTTTTTTGGTTATAAATTTATCTTTTATTCTTGAAAGTTATTTCTTCTGAATTAAAAAGTCGACTATCATATGCTTGTTCCAGAAGAATGCAAAAATATATCTTCTTTAACAGAAAATTCATTCTTTTCTACTATAAAATGTTTCGTTGCTATTTGAAAATTTATTCTTTCGTACTGCAAATTTATCTTTTGGTAGAAAATGCATCTTTCTTGGTTGAGAATTACCTTTTTTATTTAAGCATCAGGTTTTGGGTTTATATTTTGAATGATTTTCAAATCTTTGGATATTTCAAATGAAAAACTCAACTGTTTTGTTAAAAAATCGTTTTTTCTGGGTTTTGAATTTATCGATTTTATTTGAAAATTCTACTAATTTGTTGAGAGTACAGTATATTTTCACTTTAAATCTTAGGAATATGGTACCTGAAAAAATGTTATTCAAAAGAGCTTATTCCACTATTTTCTTGAAAAATCACCCTATTTTCCCTGTTTTTAGAGCATTTTGGCTGTGAAAACTGAAATCAGTTTTGCAATAATTCAGATGATATATTTTACCTTGAAGTTCACAATTTATATAATGAAGCAATTAGCATCAAATAATTATTATTATGCGAGCTTAATAGTCAAACAAGAAAATGTAATTTGGACCGGGGAAACTTGTTCGATTAAAAAAATGTTGTAGTGTTTTGTTGTGACTGAGAATAATTTTTTTTCTCCTGCAAGTTTGACTTCTTAATTTTTTTTTAATTGGAAGTTTGTAGATGTTCAGTTCAACTATTTGGTTGAAAATAAACTTTGTGGTTGAAAATTTAACTGATTTCTAAAGAATTTGGGTTTTTGGAGTGAAAATACATCAATTTTGTTAAAATTTCCTTTCTCTCTTGACTTGAGAATCTTTCCTTGTTAAAATTTTAACTTTTCTGTTGGAAATTCGTATTCTTGATTTGAAAAATTTATCAATTTCGGTGAAAATATTACCTTTTTTGATAAAAAAGCACCTGCTCAGTTTAAATTTTTTGTTGTTGTTGAAACATCAACTATTATATTTTTGGTTAAAGATTAATCTTCATGAATTAAAAATTCAACTAATTGGCTTAAAGTTAAAGTATTTCGTTCAATATTAGATTATTTTCTTGAAAATTTGACCAGTTCGAAAACTCAAGTACTTTGTTGATAATTTGTCTTTTTGGATTGAGAGTTCGACTCTTTCGGATTGAAAATTAATCTTTTTTGTTAGAGAATTCTTATTTTGTCTGAAAGATTCGACTATTTGGTTGAAAATGTAACTATTTGTGGTTGAAATTATTTTTTTTTTCATGAAAATCCGACCATTTGTTTGAAAAGGCAACTGTTTGGTAGAAAATTCGTCTCTTTTGCTTGAAAATTCAACTTAACTCAACTCCTAATATAAGACCCGGTTTACGCCATTCCTAGAACTGATGGCCTCCGCTATTTCGTGATGAGAGGAGCCGCGGGCTGAAAGAAAGGATGTACTTAGTCAAGCGTGACAAAAAGCTCGATGGCTGCACTCTCAGCGCGTTAGTTGCATCAGTTTGCGTCATGTGTCCAAATCCAACCGAAATTATTCATACAGCCGTGCCCGTTCACGTTTAGATTCCTCCGATTTAGGATCAAAGCCAAGGCAAACCATGTTAAAAACTGGTCTCATATCAAGAGTTGAGTGTACTTGGTTGTAAACGAAACTGTGCGGTCTGAAATTAATTCCCTTGTTTGATGAAAATTCAACTATTTGATTGAAAATTCGTCTTTTTAGTTTGAAAATTCATCTCTTGTGGTAGAGATTTTATGTTTTCTAGTTAAAAATGCAACTGTTTGCTCGGAAAATTAATCTTTTTCGGGTGAGAATCGAACTATTTTGTTAAAAATTCGTCTTATTTTGTTGCATTCAAGTTTTTAGTTTTTAATTAAAATCTTGTTTGGTTGAAATATAACCTATTACATTTTTCGACGAGAATTCATCTTTTATGGTAAATTCCTTGAAGATTCGACTGTTTGGGTATAAATGCAACTGTTTGTGGTTAAAGGTGATTCTTTTTCGTTTAAGAATTTCAACACTGGGTTGAAAGCTCAACTATTTGATTGAAATTCAACTATTTGATGTAAAAATCTTCATTCTTTGTAGAAAAAATCATCTTTCCGGGTTTGAATATCATCTTTTTTCTGGAACGTTCGACTTTTTAGTTTGAAAACTCATCTCTTTGGTGGAAAATTCATCAATTTTTGTGTAAAATATACTATTCTGGTGAAAATGCAATATGCTTCTACTAGAATTTTATGCGACTTATCTTGAATTCAGTATCAAACCTGTACCATGGTATTTTTTGTGTTTGATTTTAGGGTGGGTGTTTCTATTGGCCCCATGTCAAAATTGGGTAATTTGAAAAACTCGAAAAAAAGAATGTTGCCAAATCCACTATATTAAGAATTGAGTTTTAGTTGAAGGCAGTTGAAGTGTATTGGTCAAGAATGTCTGATTTACGTGCATAATAAAACTGACAAAAATGTAAGATTTCCTGATGCAAAATTTTATTGCTTAACCGAAGCCAGAAATATTCAGCAGAATTGAACTTGTATTTGACCTTAGCAACAGTAACTGCATTGTCATGTATCAATCAAAAGTTGTATTTTTGCAACAGGTAAAAAATTACAATTTTTCAATATCTTCATAGTATTATTCAAATTTGAATAATTATTTTCGAAAACAAAAACTCACGCAAGAAGTTAAATATTGAACAAAAATGGAAGAATTAAATTTTCAGCTGAAATAATTAATTTTCAACAAAATACTTACATTTTCAACCAAGGTAATGAATATTCGATAAAAAAAGAATTTTAACAAAAAAGGTAATAGTTGACATTTCCGCCAAAAAAATTTTATCTTTCAATAAAAAAAAAAGTGGAATTGAACAAATAATAACATTTTTTAACCAAAAATTTCAATCTACAACCCAAAAAAGACGGGAAGTGAATTTTCAAATAGAAAAGATCAATTTTTCACAAAAATGGAATAGATACATTTTCAGTAAAAAAAATTATTTTTAGCACAGAAAAAACGAATTTTCAACAAAATAGTAACATTTTGAAGCAAACAAAAAAATTTCTAACTAGACTAATTCATCCAGGAGGAAAAAATACATTTTTAATCCAATAGTTAAATTTGTAACACAAAAGATGAATTTTCTACAAAAAAAGCCAAATTTTTAATAAAATAGTTGAATATCCAACTAAACAGATGGATTTGCAACCAAGAAGATTGAATATCTATCAAAGAAGGTAAATTTTCGATAAAAATATAATCATTAAATTTTTAGTTAAAAAAACTACTTTTAAATATAAAAAAAAACTAATTTTCAATCAATAAAATGAATTTTCTAACAAGGAGTTTCAACAAACTACAGAAATTTTCAACCAAACAGACGAATTTTTAAGTGAAGAAGTTGAATGTTGAATCAAAAATAGAATAGTTATAATACATTTACCTAAAGTAAATGAATGAAGTAAAATAATGACTCGTCAACCAAGAAAAATTAATTTCTAACCAAAAAAGATGAATTTTCTACCAAAAAAGACTAATTTTCAACAAAATATATGAATTTTCAATCAAGTAGATTAAACGCCTATCAAAAAATATGGAAAACAGTGCAATTTTTGAACGAAGAAATTAATTTTTATTTGAAATAATGAATATTTAAGCAAAAAAAAAAAAAAAAATTGAACCCTATAGTTGAATTTTTAACCTAATTACCAACGTAAAATTGACAGGCTAATTCGAGCAAGAACTGATTTGAATAGCCTGCAAATTTCAGATTTTTCCGTTTTTCTTTTTAAGAGGTATTCATCTTGAAAAACATGAAAAACCTCTAAAGTAGCAACTTTAAAAGTGAAATTTGTTATATCACTGTATCAAGGTATAAAGAGAACTTAAAATTTTTAATAGGCATAGCAGAAATTACACGTTAGTGGTAAGCTTTTGATTTTCAAAACTATTATTTAAATGTGAATATTGCAATGAAAATATAGAAAAATTGTTTTTTTTTATTTATTGTTAAAATACAATTTTAATTGTTAATTAGCAATAAAGTTACTTCATTGCGCTAATTTCAAATATAAATTAAATGAAAAATAGAAAACATAAAAATAAAAATGTGTAAAAATATATAAAATAAAAATATAAATTGAACCACAAACCAATAAACGTGGTAAATGGAGTCTTATAGAAAATTCGAATCAAATTCAAATATTTGGATACAATTCAACTTTGATGAAATGTTCTTTCGAAAACACCTTGAAAACGTATTGTTTTTTTTTAATATTCACTGAGAAAAATAATCTGCCAACTTTAAAGAATTGTAAGTAAATGAAAAGAATGGTGTCATCCACATTAAATTTCCTGAAACTTTATGGCTATAATAAAGAAAATTCTGCAAACCATTTACAACGTTTTCGAATCATATAAGATTTTTTGTAAAATCTATAACAAAATGTTGGAAAATGGACCGATTTTTTCGAAAGAAAGGGTACTTAGTGCACGCGTAGCGCGCAAAACTTTCTAGTATCGATAATATGTAATCTTTAACCTTTATTGTTTTCAGAAGCTTACGTGAATCTTGGAGCAGCTTTAGCCTCAGTTGGTCGTGGAACGGAAGCAGCTGCGGTTTTGCGCGCTGGTGCGTCTTTAGACGGATCCGGTCTAAAGGACAGAAGGGCTCACGAAGCTGCCAGAGTACAGGCATTGTTGCAACTTGGAGCCCTCTATGCGGATCAAGGGAGATTACAGTGGGCCTTATCTGCATACAGAGAAGCACTAGGTGCGCTTCCGGATCATTATCCGCCTCAGGTGAATAAAATATAAGCTTTGTGATATTTCACCCTCCCTAAACTCAAAGCCATTTAATAAGAAGCAACATTCCTTAGCTCATAAGCGGCAATACTATTTTTATCAAGAAAATCATAATTAAGATACAATTAATATGGACAGAAGAATATTTCAACTCAATTTGCTCTTCTTGAATATCAAAATAAAACTAAGTTTATAATAATTCTAGTCAAAATTGAGGGCCCTATAAATTAAAAAATGTAAATATTTTGCTGGAATTTCTAAAAATTGTTCAAAATATATGTCACGTCTGTCTGGCCCATTTTTAATTTTTATTTTGCTTAAATAGTGCGATTTTATCATTCTCCCACTTGGAATGTAAGTGAGAACAAGGATTTAGTGTCCCAGCTAAAATGGAATTAATAAAATTGCATTATTCAAACGAAATAAAAATTTTAATGGACCAGAGAGACGTATACTCTTGTATATTTTTCAAGATTTGAAAAAAATTTCAAATCATGCAAATAGTGTATTATTTATTATTGAAATTCAAGATTTCTAAATCAGACTAAAATCAAATTCAAAATCCCTTTTAACGTCCAATAATCAAGTCAATATATAGATTTCTGGAAATAAAACAAGACTTCAACGATAAAATTTGGACAACCACCACAAAATGCTCCTATTACAATTCCTAAAAAGCAAATAAAAAAATTTGTTCCTTTAGACAAAAATAAAAAAAAAGGAAAGAAACATGCGAAGGCAACCAACCAAATCCCCTTCCTTCTCTTTTTTTTCTTTCGTCTTTTTTATTTTTCTCATTATCAAATCACAATAAAAAAGCATGCTAAGTATTTAATAATTGGCGAAATTCTACATAAATAGTATTATCACATTCAAGAATCGCATTGCTTGAACCAATTTCATGTTTAAATTCATAGCCGTCGCAATAAATAATAAATAATGTATCTGCGACTCAAATCACGTTTTTGTTTAATAAAAAGCGACAGTAAAATGCTGTATTGAATAAAATTACTAAGAAAGACACATTTCAAAAGTGACATTTGTCTTAGTTAATAATAAATTATTCATTTATTGTGAATTTGACACTTCCTTGCTCTTCACATTCTTTAGAAAAGTTTTATTTCTGGAAGGAAACAAAATTTAATCAAAGTGCTTAAAAATTAAAATCTCTTAAATCTTAACGTCAAGAATAGTACGTAATCTGTCTGAAAAATAACTTTGATCAAACGGAAAAAAAGGAAATCATTATAAGAAATAATAGATGAATTTTGAACCAAAAAAATGAATTTGTAACAAAACAGTTTAACTTTCACCAAAGTAGTTTTATTTTCAATCAAAAGGATAAGTTTCCAAAATAAGTGATGAACATTTAACTGGAATACTTGAAGTTTCTACCAAAAAAGAAGATTTTTCAACAAAATACATCAATTTTCAACTAAATAGTTGTTTTTTTCACTAAAAAAGATAAATTGTCAATCAAAAAATCAATAGTTGAATTTTCTGTTCAAAAAATTATTGTTCGACCAAAGAGATAAATTTTCGACTAAAATGTTGGAATTTTCAATCAGTATACTTACATTTTCAGTTAAAACAAAAAAAAATAATAATAATAATTTGCAAAAAAACAAGTTACATTTTCAAACAAAGTGATGAATTTTCAACTAGAATAATGATCAAATGGGATAGTTGAATTTTAAAACAGAAAGATAAATTTTAAACTAAAATGATCAAGAAAAAAGATGAATTTTGAAGTAAAATGATGGAATATTCAACTGCAATAGTTATATTTTCAGTTGAAAAAAATTAATTTTCAACCAATAAAGAAACAAATTTTCTACAAAATAGCTCATTTTTCAATCAAAGAGGTGAATTTTCAATTAAAATGAGTCTTCAACCAAAGAAAATTAATTTTTAACAGAAGAGTTGAATTTTTAATTCAGTAATCAAATTTTCATTGCGAAAAAGATGAATTCAGAATTAAAAATGTAGTAATTGAGATTTCATACAGAAAAAATTTTACTTTTTAATCAAAAACAGTTGAATTAAACCAGAAAAGAATTTTTCAACAAAATAGATAAATTTTCAACCAGATACTTGAATTTTCAACTGAAAACGATCAATTTGCAACCAAAAATAGAATGGGTGAAGTTTCAGTTTAAAAAATAATTTCGAACAAAAAAAAACGAAATTTCAACAAAATAGTTAAATGCAGCAGTATAAAGCTATTTTTGCAATTGTAGAATCAGTCCTATTCCGTTTTTTATTGCAGGAAGATGAATCCTGAAAGGAAAATGTAGTAGTTGATGTTTCAACCTAAAAATATTTTTATTTGAAATCGAAAACAGTCGAATTCAACCGAAAAAGGAATTTTCAACATAAGTTGATTGTTCTGCTAAAAAATTTTTTTCAGTCAAGAGATTTTCAACCAGATACTTGAATTTTCAACTAAAAACGATCAATTCTCAACCAAAAATAGAATAGTCAAATTATTAGTTAAGAAAATTAATTTCAACCAAAAAAAAACGAATTTTCAACAAAATAGTTAAATACAGTAATATAAAGCTACTTTTGCCAATGAAGAATTATTTTAAAATTTTATATGACAATGAAAAAAAACTAGGCACGCTCTCGAAAAAATTCCCTGACATATTAGGATTTTCCAAGTATATACAAATTCCCTAGAAATTCCAGGTTTCCCAGGCAGGGTCGACACCCTGAAAAGTATTACAAAATTTCATTTTATTTTCTACATCTTTGTTTTCAAATTTCCTGTAAAATAGACATTGTGAACCAGAAAAAAGGCACAGCAAATGTATATATTTTTTAACTAACCTGCATGACCAACTTTTTGAATGTTAAATTCTGGTCACTCTTCCGGTGCAGTCGCATTTATTTTTATTAAATATGAATGGTGAACGAATTAAATTAACCAACTGATCTGGTTTCTTGACATACACGACATAATTTTGAACTTCTTACTGTAAAAGGAAGATTAACATTTACTTTTCAGTTATTCTATGAACATTCGATTGTCAATGACACTTCAAAAATTAAAATTTTCGAAGCAAATTAAATAAGGACTCTTATTTGGTTGATACAAACAGCTTTTATAATTAAAATTTGCCATACAGAAGATTGATATATTTCATCTAATTTCTTCTTATGTGATGAAATTTTGAAATAAATAAAATTAGGCGTATGAAGATAAAGTGAGGTTCTGTATCAGAAAAACATATAATATTCTTACGTACCTTCGTAAAAATTGAGGAATATATCTGCCAATAGATTAAACCTAATTTCCTGCACTTGAGGTTTGTTTATAATGAAGTTTATAATAAAGTGAACAAAAGTACCACAACGCCACTCTCTGTTTCCCGCAACATGCACTGGTGGCGTTGCAAAACGGGCAACCCGGTAAGGCACGACTCTGGGCCATGAAATTAGCCATATCCGGGCCAGATCATGGCAGCCCGATCGGGGCCAGATTGGTAATAGGGAAAATATATGGCGATTTCTGCGAGGGATGTCTTTTTATTTGTAAACTCTGGAAAAACAGATGTCTATATGCGTCACTCTCACTGTTAAAGTATCATTCAGGTCTTTTAGCATGAGTGCATATACAGTCAGACGATTCTACTTTACTGGGTATGGGCCTGTGAAAAATTTTCTTTCACTAAGGTGGGCTTTGAATCACTGTATGAATTTAATCACAGCCAGTGATAATCCGCGGCTGCATCCTACTATTTGGTTAGAAATACTCACATTTGCCTGAGCATTTGGCAAGGGGAGGGAAAAACTTCAGAAAACCACCTCCTGAGTTCAGCTGGTTTTCTACAATCGAGTTTGAAGGCAATTTTCTCACAATTTATTCATTGGAAGTTGATGGAACAGTAATAATTCCTTATTTGAATATAAATGTTATTCAATCTTTTACCTCGTTTTCACAAGATGTTGCTAGATTTCGCGCTGATGTAAATTCATCTCTCTTTCGTTTTTTCAACTTGATTTGTTGGAGGTATATATTCCAATTAAACATAATTTGAAAAATCCCCACTTGTTTAATTGATCACTTTTTAGCAAAAAAAAAACTTCTTAATTTAGACTCAAAACCTTTTTGAAACTTAGATGTGTAATGTCCACTAACTAAATAAATAATTAATAACTAACTAGAAAATAAATTACGAAACGAATAAAATTTATGGGGGTTTTGTAAACTTACTTTCGTTGAATTGTTATTTACTGAGAAAAATATCCTCTTCTTAGCAAAAACTCACAGACGAAACACCCTGGCGCAGCAATAAGCCACAGGCCTATAATAAATTCGAAAACTTAAGGGTTGTCATAAACTTAAATCATTACTGCCCAAAGTATTCAATATTTTAACCTGCAACTTTCCAAAGAACTTTGAAAAATTTTCTCTCTTCTTTTATTGATAATAATCTAGCCACTGTTTCAATTTTTCACTTTCAATACATTCTCAAAATATCCCTAATTTTATTAGTCCAAAAAATTTCTTAGCTTCAGATATCTCCTAGAATTACTTGGTAAACTTTGATTTCGCACACCACGTTGATTATACTGATAACTTTTTACTTGCTGGGATTTTTTGCCCCATGAAGTTTTTTGATGAGATTTCACTTATTTTTTAGTAAATAGAATACTCGATTCAAGTTAATAAGAATATCTAATACGGAAGTTTATGGAAATAATTATTGCATCGAAGCTGCTAACAAATTTATTTTTGGGCATAGAAGGTTTCTAGAAATGATTAGGTAATCAAAATTTTCTAAAAAATGGCACTGGAACTTAACCTAATCAATTTTTTCTTTTATAGCTGAATCCCTCGAATATTGTAGGCTTCAGTTCGAATAAACTGATGGCAATGATTCAATACACAGATTCTTGGTAATTTCCTAAAAAGGATAATAAGATGAACTGTTAGAGAATTTTCTGGCCTGAAAAACTACAATTCTAGCGAATTGGATTCAGAAAAATTGTAAAAAAGGAAAAATATTTTATCCTTGCTTTACACGAACCTGAGAAGAGTTTTATCTCTACATGAATACGTCATTTTCATTATATTATATTATTTTTTTCGTTTGTAGATATTCAATATTCGTAAATAAATTCTGGTTGAGTGTGAACAATATTTGGAAGTAGTAGAATTGTATTATCATAAATTTGAGAATATGTGGTCATTTATGTTTTTAAAATAAGAACTTTGCAGGAATACTTTTCAAATTCCTTATAAAGTTCCTTCAATCTTTCAAAAATGAAACAAAATCTTCAATGACTTAGCCAGTTTTACAAATACGACATTGAAATTATATTAGTTATTTCAAAATTCATTCTGAAATTCGCTGTGTATGTATGAAAATTAAACTTTCAAGACATTAGAATACTTGAAAAGCATCAGAATGAGTGGATTTTTATTATTCAGCTGGTTTTAAAAAGATTTCAAAAGATATTATATTACATATTTATTAATAATATTGTTTATCATAAATGATGAAAATGATATTTTTGACAGGAATTTGTATAGAGGCCGAGACAAATAATTATAATTATGTACCGTCTGAAAAGAAAACAATTGGTAAATTTTCCCAACCTTCGAAATTAAAAATACTGTTACTTACCCCAAAACTTTGATTGTTTGAAAAATTATGGATATTATTCTATTTCCTTAAATAAAGTATGTAAATATTTTAGGGATGAATAAGAACCATGAATAATTCAAGAATAATCTCGAGTGACATCCGTTTTAATGGAAATCTTTCCTAAATTTAGGAAGAAATTCTTAATCAGATATAATCCGAAAATTCCGACAACATTTCTTGACAAGGCTTTATTATTGTCGTCGCTCTCATAATTAAGACGATTGAGTTCACTAGAACTGAATTGAAACTGCTGAAGAAAGCTCTGCATTAGCGTTGATTTACATCAGCGTTTCTTAATGAACCATACAAATTGAATAAATTACCAAATGCACGAGTCACGAGAATTTCACAGCAATTGACAGTGGAAGATATAAGGAAGCTCGTTAGGGTAGCTCATGAAAACTAAATCTATTTTCCTTCAAGATATATCCAAATTTCATTCTCTTGTTTGGAAAAATACAATTTTTCTTTCCGAGACTAATGAAGTAAACAAAACAGTGAATACCAGTTAATAATTTCGATCCCAAAATTAGATCAAGATAATATGAAAGGCTTTTATACAGATTTTGGGTTCTTTTTATTTAAAACGCAATTGCGCATCAAATCAATTACAAATCAATTTGTCATAATTACGTTCTAGGTGTACTGTATAATTCAAAGTTACCTAATCTTCATCTAATTCATAAAATTGAAACAAAGGTCTATTGATTATTGCAAAAATTTTCAGAGGAGAGGCCCAAGCGTAAATAATAAAAAAATAGTTGAGGACAAAATTATTTATTTGAATGTAGCTATTTGCATATTTATGTTTTTTCGTCTGCTCAAGGCAATATTCGTAATTTTCATTCGATTTTAATTTACAAGAACTCATTCTATTTCTTAAAATGCTCTTTGTAATTCTGTTTGTTACATTTTTATTCAGTATTATCCAGCAAATTGTTTAATTTTAAAAGTACTGGATAAGAATAAGTGTAGGTATTATTTATGAATAAAATGATTTTAATAAAAGCATGAGGAGCAGAATTTTAAAGAATCTTGCAAGGAATGCAATGAGATTTTGAGAGCAGAACTTAAATGTCTTTTACAATTTTTGCCTAAAGTGAAAGAAAAAAAATTCAAATAACTACATTCAAATAAACAATTGTGACCTAAACTATTTTTTTAACGTTCACGCTTGGGTTTCTCTTTTAAAATTTGTTGCCATAGCCGAAGCATCTTTTTTCTTATAAACTTAGTTGAAGATTAAGTAATTTTGAAATTGATTGAACACCTAGAACATCCTCAAACCTGAGCGTTTGAGGAAATTTCGAAATCTAGACGAAGATTTGAACTACGTTAATCGAAGGAAACACTTTTTAAGTTTAAAAAAGTATGTTTCAGAGCTATAGAGATTTGTAGCCTTATATAAGAAAATTGGAATTTTTATTCCACCCTGGAATTCAAAATTTTCTAAAACATTCATTGTAGGTCTTAGGAAGCTGTAAATATTCCAGGAGTAAAATTTGAAACCAGGTAAATTTAAGAAAGCACTTTCAAAAAGAAAAAAGATTTATCTCCAGAATCGAATATTCTTTTTTTTTTTCATATGAGAATTAATCTTCCTTAACTAAAAATTTAACTATTACAGTTGAAGATTCATCATTTTAGTTGACAATTCGTCATTTTGGTTGAAAGCTAGTTAATTTTCGTCGAGAAGTCTACTATTCTATTTCTGTTTCAGAATTATTCTTGTTTGTTTAAAAAATTAATTATTTGGTGAAAAATGTAATTATTTTGTGGAAAATTCAACTTTTTTGTTTGAAAGTCATTTCTTTGTTCATTAAAAAATCATATCTGAGCGTCGAAAATTTAAGTTTCTTTGTTAAACATGCATTTTTTTAAGATTTATAATTTTATTTACATTTGATGTTAGTTTTTACTGTCTTGTGTTGAAAATTCATCTGGTCGATTCCAAGGTGAACTATTTTAATGAAAGTACATCTCTTTCATTTAAAAGGTTGCCCTTTTGGTTTGAGAAATTAATTTTTTTGTTGGAAATTTAACTTCTTGGTTGAAAATTTAACTACTTGGTTGAAAGTTGAACTCCCTTGTCAAAAATTAATTTTTTCTGAGGATTTGATCATTTTTGTTGAAAATTCACCTCTTTGGTTAAAACTTCAATTCTTTGGTTGAAAAAGCCATTTTTTGGTTAAAGTTTCGATATGTATTTTAGTTTAAAATTTATCTGTTCCAGTATAGTAATTTAATCTCTTTGTTTGAACATCCAACTTTTTCTGATTAAGAATTCATCTTTTTGAGTCAAAAGTTTTATTATTTGGCTGAACATTCAATTCGTTTGTTTTAAATTCAACAATATTGTTCGAAAGTCATTCTTCTTTTTTCATTGAAATTTCAACTGTTTTGTAGAAAATTCGTCTTTTTGGGTTAGAAATTCAACTATTTTATTATTGAATTTAGCTATTCAATTGAAAATTCAACTCCTTTGATAAAAGCTCGTCTTTTTGGTTTCAAAATACATCTCTTACATAATATCTTTTTGTTTCGAAATTCATTTTCTTAAATTAAAAATTCAGTTTTTAACTGAAAATCTGGCTATTCTTATTTTGATTGCAAATTTATATATTTTTTGAAAATGAATATAAATATTTTAATAAAAATTATTATTTTTTTGTTGAAAATTCAACTGTTCTTTTGTTGAAAATTTAAGTGTTCTTTTGAAAGTTGAACTCCCTCGTTAAAAATTTCTTCTTTTTTGTTGATAATTCATCATTCCAGTAGAAAATACATCTCTTTGTTTGAAGGCCAAACTAATTTGATTAAAATTTGTTTCTCAGTTGAAAATTAATTTTTTAACTGAAAATTTAACTATTCCATTTTTGGTTGGAAAATAATTCTTAATGTATATACCTAAAGCATGAAATATGCTCAAATTTATCTAAATTAAGGATTTATTATTAAATTTACTGAAAGAATACATTTTATAGATAGATATTTAGACGAATGAGACACAAACCATTCATTCTAAATGATTTCTCCAGTTTACATAATTTATCGTAACAACGCGTCGTGTGAATAAAATTAATTTAGGACCCCAGCATCCCTCTTGCTGTCGCTTGTGGAATATGGCTTTGCTCCAGAAATGCCAAGAGTGTCTGATATTAAAATCAAACTTTATTATCGTCTTGGAACGAATCGCCCGACCATTATGAACGGTATAAAATTTAAAATGCTCACGAATATAACGTGGGCTGTAAATCTGGTTAAAGTTGCATCTTGCGTGTAATTTCAATGGAATGTGTGGTGCAAACTGTAGCAAAACAATTTCGGAATCTCGAGTTGTAAAATCTTGAAGAAACCGTCAAAATCTCTTGAAAATTTTACGTAGACAAATGCTCACCTTAATTTTGCTGTGCGATATTTTTGCAAGGTTTTAATCGAAAAATACTTCGTCTTAATTTTGGGTCAATTTAAAACACTTTAAACATTTGTGAAAATACTTTGCATCCGTATTAACATGACTAATAATACAAAGTAATTTTCAATATTACCACAAATTTTACAAGAAAAAAACGAAAGCATACGTTGTACAGGACTGATAAGGAGGGGCGGAGGTAGCGTACTGTTCACGATTCAATCCAAAAAAACAAATTAAAAAAAAATTTGAACTTAAAAAAAAAAATTATGACTTTAACAAAATAGTTGAATTTTCAACTAAATAATTAAACTTTCAAGAAAATAATTGACTTTTTCAAAAAGCTGAATTTCCAACCTACAAAAAGGATTTTTCAACCAAGAACTATTATTTTCTATCAAAAAGATTAATTCTTCACGAAAATATTAATTTTCAACAAAATACATGGATTTTCAACCAAATAGTTGAATCTTGTATTAAAAAGGATAAGTTTCAACCAACGATCAATCGGTTGAATTCACAGTTAAATAATGTTAATTTTGAACAACAAAATAATGTATTATCCGTCAGTTAAATTCAACAAAAAAAGACGAATTTTTAACAAGATAGTTGAATTCTCAACCGAGTAGATATATTCAACAAAGAAGAGTATTATTTCACGAAAATAGATGAATTAAAAGAATATATATAATTTTGCAAGCTAAAAATTGGAATATTTTCAAAAATAGTGAATTTCCAACTAAAAAAGTTAAACTTTAAACCAAAACTGGAATCGCTGAATTTTCAGTTTGAGAACCTAATTTTCAACAACAAAAAAAAACTTTCTCGACCAGTTAAATTCACCTAGAAAAGACAAATTTATAACAAAATAGTTGAATCCTCAACTAAAATAATGTTTTTCTAACAAACAAGATTAATTTTCTACCTAAATAAACGAATTTCTACCAATTTAGATTTGTTACCAAAGTATTTTAATTTCCAACAAAAAATATCAATTTCCAACAAAAAGTATCAATTTTCAACAAAAAATTTACTTTTCAACAAAATACATTAATTTTGAACCAAAAAATATCAATTTTTAACCAAAAATATAATAGTTTCATGTTGAGTGATGAAAATTGATTCTAAAAAAAATGATTTTCAACGAAATAGGTAAATTGTCAACCAAACATTGGAAATTTCAACTAAAATGATGAATCTTAGAAAAAATTAATTTTTGTAAAAAGATTTTAACATTCAACCAAAGAGTTCAAAATTCAACTAAGTAGTTAAATTTTCAAACAAGAAATGTTTTTTTAACCAAGAAGATTAACTTTTCGATGAAAAGATTAATCATCAACAAAATAGATGAATTTTCAACCTTAGGAGACCGCTGTCGTTAAATTTTTGTATTGTACTAAGGTCTTCTCAGGTTTTAGATCAATAATTTATATACGGCATGAAAAATCGAGCAACACCCAAAATGTGTAATAACGGTGAAAAAAATCTCGATCTCTCCAGTAGCTCAATGCTAAGACCACGCTACCGGCAATTGGAGGATCCGTGGTTCGATTCCCAGCGGAGTAAAGGAGGATTTTTTCACAGAAAAAATGTGGACTATGTTTTTCTACACGGAAAAAATTTTGGTACACCAGACGTACCTATAGGTAAAACAGCCGCGCCAAACGCTAGGACGAATCTTATACTTCAATTTGGGGTAGCTGCTGTCCCATTTTCTGACAGCAGCTATACTTCTGCGGCGCAAGCGCTGTACCAGTGGCAAAGTACAACCGTTGTTCATGTTTTCGGGACTAGTGCAAAAATATTTGACTAGTGTCATGCGAGTCGTGAGTGCACGTGCGTTGACTAATGCTTGTACTAATGTATATTTAAAACTATAAAACTTCGGACATTTCAACTCACAATTCTTTAGCTAAGCCTTACTTATAATTATTTTTTATTGAATAAAATATAATTATTTTCAAACGATGCAATTTTCAAAGATTCCAAAATTAAACCAATCCATTTCCAATGTTTCAATCTTAAATTATTCAATTTTAAATGATTTCAATTTGAGATTATTTAATTTAAAACGAGTCCAGTTTAAAATAATTAAATTTTCGAAGTTTCAGACTAAAAGCTAAGCAGCAAGTAAGACTTTCAATTTTTTAATTTAGTCTTGAAGGACATAAAAGGGGAAAAATGAATTATACATTTTTATTAGTGAAAAAAGAATTTCACACTGTCGACAACCCTTTAAAATTTAACAAATTATTCCATTTCTATTTTTTAAAATAAAAATTTTTTAATTTCAATATTTTGGAAGAACCAAATGAAAACGCTTCAAAATTTGAAACCATTAAAGTTAATTAACAGTTACAAATTTACAGAAATTTTTTAAGTATGGAAGTGTAAACATGTGAAGTCTTGTAAAACGTATAACATGAAATGGCTAAGATTATAAATTCTGAATCCTTGATTGAAAAGAAAAAAACTTAACTTAGCTTCAAATTTTCATCGATGCAACTGATGGTGTCGTTCACATAACCTCATTTATGTCAAGAAAATATATACTCTTCTACCTTTCCGATGAAGATTTAAAGATAAAAACTTTGAAAAATGCAGAGACGCAGAGATGCATAAGTCCTTTAAAACACAAAAAGACTGCACAAAACAACGCTTTTAAACCAAAAACAACAAATAGAAGCACGAAATTACGAAAACGCCAAAATTACAATTTTGACAGCAGATTTTCACCGTACGACTGCTGCCTCAGTTTCGGGATAGGAGCCTCCCATCCTTGAGGGACAACGGTTGCCTCTTTATTTTCGCGCAACTCCTCACCATAAATCGGCTTAGCTGTTGCCCCAAGCCTATAGTACAGCTGCTGTACTATAGGAAGTGCGTCTAGTATACCAAAATTTTTTCCGTGTACAAATAGTTCAATTTTAGATTAATGAAAGAGGAAATTGCAACAACAAAAATGAATTTGCTGAATTCACAGTTGGAAAAATTAATTCCGAACCGAAAGTGACACAAATTTTTAATAAAATAGTTAAATTTTTAACACAAGAGATGAACCTTCAACAACAACAAAAAATTATCATATCAGTTCAACTCTCAACTAAGTGGGAGAAATTTTGACCAAAAAAAATATCACTTTTTTCACAAAATCGTTGCATTTTCAACAGAATAATCAAATTTCCAACTAAATAGTAGAATTTTTACCCAAGAGAGATATATTCAAAACAAAAAATATAATGGTAGACTCTTGAGCCAAAAAATAATTAACTTTCCAACAAAAAGTAGCGAGTTGTCCAAATGGAAGTTCTTCAAGGTTTTTTCAACAAAAAGATTTCATGATGAAAAAAAAAAAGGTCAAACCTCTGAATTTTACATGATCGAAAAGGAGCAGGTCACTAGTTTATATTACATACATGATGACGCCTTGCTCAGATTTGGATGTCTTTGACATGTAAAAAAATAATTTGACAGATAGGCTGTGAATAAAACTAAAAATTTAGGCACCTTTCAGGTCTAGGTAACGTTATTGATTTTCTTTTGTAAAATATAAAATTACAAATAATAGGCTTTATAAAAGGTACGATTTGTATTTTTCAATAATTGAAATTTATTACCTCATGGATGATTTTAATTATTTCTCCTTATGCATTTTTTAAATAAAAATGCGTAGCTACACAACGTGAATTTTAGCAATACAAAATCAATACCTTGAAATTGGAAACCTAAAATATTGAAGAAAGGGTTATGAAGTTACGTCTATAAAAATAAACAGAGCAATCATTATATTTTATATGGATATGACCTGATAATCAGAGAACATATTGCAGATAACAATATCATAAATGATGCCCTTTTCTCAACAGAGCTTGTTTCTTGTGACGTCAGGTGGATGTCACTAATTATAATTCGTCTCTTTTTCATCCTCGGATTATAATGTGATTATCATATTACTGTTTACCAGATTTTCTTCAAAAGTAGGGTAATTTACTACCACCTTTTATTATTTTGAATTATACATTATTTTTCAAGAAGCTTAAATAGACTGGACTCTATAACCTAATTTATTAATCACCTCTCATCTTCTGATGGATGAATCGATGCCCCCAATAAAAAATGTACCAAAGAGCCTCAACCTTTCGATTAAATACCGCCCTAGTCTCGTGAAAGTCATTCTCCGAAGCAATCGTCCCAGATCTTTCTGCAGGTGTCCCGTTTCCAAGTTGCAACAGTCGGCAGAACGTAGATCGATTCTCACGAGTCGATTTCTTGCCTATTTTTAAGCATTGCTGCAGTCGCTCGTGGTGGATAAGAAAATTGGAGGATGGTCTGCGAAAGCCGAGTGTGGGTGGAGTAGTCGCTTTTTCCATTTTTCTCGAACCAAGTTTGCGACGAGCGCCCGACTACAACGCGTACATAACTGCTGTATAAGGTTTCGAGAGCGCGCGTTCCGCTGGAAGGGAAAAGTTTGCATTTTTACGAGGTTTTCCCTCTTTTCCTCGTCGTGCCCTGCTCGTTTTCCTACATCGGCCGACCTGCTCGAATTCCTGCGTGACAATTTATACGAAAAGTGTTTTCCCGCCCCCCAAACTTCTCTTCCTGAGCCCCTTCACCCTCGATCAATCCTCTTCTGCTACCCTTAGCTCTTTACTCTTTTTTCTTTATTTCTTGGTTTTCTTATTTCTTGCCTTCTTTACTTCCTTCTTTTAGTATCGGTGGTACCATTTTTGCGTCTAAGCATTTTACATTTCCATCTTGTTAGGTATGAATATCGAGCTTGCATTTGACCTACTGTAAGAAAAAATAACTTGGATTTGACGCATTGCAAGTTTCAATCGCATTCCACTGATCTTTGAGAGAGTTTGACGGGTTTTTGAGTGATTACCGATTTTATGAAAAAGCGGAAACTAGAACCTTCAGAGTTTTGTTTGGGTGCATACTCCTCCCAGTAAGGGGTTATTCGTAAATTACGTTATCAATTTGAGGTGGGACAAGGGGATCGCGCCGAAAATTATGGATGCTTACTTCCATATTCACCTTCGTCTCCCTTTTTTTCCTCATAGAGGAAGCTTTGTGATGATAACACTTTCCAAAATTTTTTAATTCATTGAATTAGGCATTCCTCAATTAAAAAATGTCTAATACAATGATCTAAGCAATTGCCCACATGTGCGAATATGTGTGGGTGTGTTATCCTGTGTGCGTGTCGATATGTGTTTGTGTGTGCCCCACTTTTTTGTGAACACGATGATTGAATTGGAGGGCTTATTTTCCTGAAAATTTGACTGAGGCTTATTTTCTTGAAACTGACCGAAAGATTTATAAAAATATTTATTGCATTTTTTTAGCACTCAATAATATTTTACAAATCGGTTTTTCACAATAAAGCTTTTTTCATAAATATAATTCAAAGTTGATGAAACAACATGAAAGATTCCTCGGTTCGAGTCGAATCGATTCCTCAATAATATTAATACATTGTATAGAAGAGTGAGGAAGTTATGGTCATTTAGATCATATTGAAAATCGATTTTTATGGTGAAAATTTTCTCATTCTCAATACTTAAAGTTGATGCGAGAATATACAAAATGTGTTGATTCGAGACGAATCAATTGACTTATAAGATTGATACATTTTATTGAAGCGTAAGAAAGCTCTTGTAATGCGTAATGTTCGAAAATACGGTTTTTTAAGTGTAAAACTTTTTTCTTCGACATAATTCAAAGTTGATGCAAGTCTATGAAAGATTCTTCGGTCCGAGGTGAATCTATTGACCTATAATATTAATGAATTTGATCAAAGAGTGACAAAGTTGTGGTCATTTATATCATGTTTAAAATCTAATTTTATTGTAAAAATTTCCTCATTCTCACAATTTAAAGTTGATGCGAAAATAGAAAAGTTGTGTTGATTCAAGACGAATCGATTGACCTAAAATATTGATACATTTTATTGAAGAGTAAGGAAGCTTTTGCAATGCATCATATTTGAAAACACGGTTCTTTATAGTAGGACTTCTTTCACCAACATAATTCAAATTTGATGCAAGAACGGAAAAGATTTCTTGATTCTAGGCAAATCAATTTATCTATAACATTAATACACTTTATTGAGGATCAAGGAAATTATGCTCATTTATAATTTTTGGAAAATCTGTTTCCAACAGACTTTCTGATCATAAATTTTGGAATAGAATAATTCTGATGATTCTTGTCAAGTAATCATAAAGCTGGGAAAGGGACAGGGTGCGTCAGAACTTTTCCCTTCCCTTTTCCAGCCCGAAAAATTATCGTTTCCTATACCAAATTTGATTTATCTAATTTGTATTTGTGTTTAAAATTTTTTTGTATTATTTTATAATTTTGTATTTTTGGTAAATTTCTATTTTTAAATTGATCAAAATGAAGACTTTGGTTTCTCTATTATGCTTTCCATTTCTATAAGCTTCTCTTAATTGATATTATATTTACAGCCCAAAAAAATGTAAATGTTTTGGCTAACCAATTTGTATCTTTCCACTGCCGAATTAGGCATTGAAAATAACTTTCATTTGATTTCAAATAATTACTTTGGTTTTTAAAAATCAGAATGAATACATTAGAAGTTATAAGAGAAAAAATGTTTTTTGACCTCTATGCTGCAAAAACATGTTGATATTGACATAACTATAATAACTTCCTTCAATTATTTAGATATCGAATCCAATTTTAATATCAACAGTTTTATGTATCATTAATCTTAGCTTACTGACTGAAGAGACCGCATCAAATGTACAGGAAACTACTTCTTGTCAAAAAAAAAAGTTACTAGAAACTTCTCGAAAATTCTCAAAAATTTTGTTTTAGATTTGGCGGAATGCCTTATCTTTTGTACATCGAAAGCACTACAAAAAAATTTGTACCCATAAACTTTATCGATTCATAATTTTGTGTATACGGAACATTTATATGTGATTTTATCATCTCTTAAAGATTCAAGAAACGAAAACGACATTTGCTAATAACCAAAATCACCACAGAATTGTTTATTATATCATTATGGCCAGAAATAGTTCCAAAATTAATGCAGAAAAAATATCCTATCAGCTAAAGTCGATGAATTTTTTTTAAGGGTTTGCAAATGTGTTACGTGATTCTTCACGACAAGTTGATTGTTAGGTAATGTCGGTTTGTTTGTTTGAATGTTTGAAAGACGTTCAAAAAAACCTTGAAATAAACTAAACGACTTTTCCTGCTGAGATGTGCTTTCTGTAATTATTCTAGAGTTATTTCAGACCCTAATAGTAGAATCAAAAAATCCTCCGTTATTTTGCTATGCAGGAAATGTCAAATTCTGCACACAGTGGAAAATCTAAAAAAGAAATAAACTGCTAAAAAATCAAATTCGGGGAATAAAAAGTGGACTACTGTTCGATTGAACTGCTAAAAATGATGCATCTTTCACGTTGTCTGAATCTTAAAGAGAAGAAATACGTCCGACCAAAATTATAAGTTTCTTTAACATTCTTAATCATTGATTTTAAAAAAATATGGTGATTACACTTATTTACTATTTAGTAAAAATGTACTTTTTGTAATGGTCATTGTAGTAAAGTTTCCAGGGTATCCAGTTCCATTAGGAATTTTCAATATCGGCAGTGTAAGAATTTTTCTGCTTATCTTTATTATTTAAAGCACCTCTCAAACATCTAATTTAATGTTTTTGCTCTTTCCCGAAAATCACAATGATCACTTTATTTGCAACTATTTTATTCAATAGTAATTTTACAAGAACAACTCAATGTATCTTTTACAAAATAATTAATGGGATTAATTTTGAAATTTTGTTAATAGGATTGGCTTAGTTAGAAAGAAAGTGCAATTCAAAAGCTGATAATTCTATGACAAAAATGAAGAGATATTTTTAGTCAAATTGGTTTTTCATTTACTTTTTATTAAACGTTAGGTTCTACAAACAAATTGTTTTCAATAATTGCTAACGAATATTCCTTTTAATGAAAATATTTTTCACATTTCTATCCATGAAATTTCGGAAATATCTCATATCAAAATTTTTGAATTGGATATAGCTAAAAAGATGAAAATATTTCAGGTGGTATCCTTCGATATTGGGAATTTTGAAGTAGGAAGCGTAAAAAGAGCATTTTCAAATTTCACACCTTTCCGCTAAAATTATTCGAATCTAGCCAATTTCACATCTTATTATATGCACGTTCAACATAAAAACTAACAAAAATTTTAGAGCTTCACCAGAAGTCCTATAAAATTTGAATTTTCTGAACAATTTCAAGTCAGATGGATTTCTCTGTAGTAAAACTGAATCGCATCTGAAATTGCGACCGAGCTGAGGAAATATCAAAAGCCTTAAGTGGTAAAATCTAAATTTTACTGAGGAAGCAGAAAACGTTCTATCGTTTACGGAATTCGGCTTCGAGCGATCTTGACAATTAACATATTGTAGATAACTCGAAGAATTTTAGAGGGCTCAAAAAAAAATCATTAGGATTTTATGAAATATCTATCATAATTTCTTGAACTATTATGGATACATAATTATGTATTAAAGATCAAAAAACCTTCTTTAATAATTTGATATTATATTTAAAATATAATTGTGCAGTTAATCAGGATAGGAACCATTATTTATTAAAAATCGAGCAAATACTTAACCATATTTGGAACTGCAAATGATGTAGTTTTCAATTATTAAGCAATTTCGAAGGAAATCATAGAGTGCACAGTAATTATGGAAGTTTGAAGAGCTTCAGAAATAGAGAGTAGATTAATATTGAGAATGAGACAGACGAGGACATATTTTTAAAGATTCTGCATATTTTAAAGTGTAAATCTGAAACCGTCTAGTTTAAAATTGAGTCGAACACTGTGAAAAGCTTTAATCAACTGTTAAATATTGTTTAAATCACAATTCAAGTTTATTTATACAATCGGATTGGAAGCAGACAGACGGTATATGGCTCAGATTATTGATTCATAATTTAAGAGTTGAGACAATTGTAATGGGTACAAGAAAAAATTCTAATATAAGAAATATTCGAAAATATTCTGGAAGGATACTGAGTTCAAAAGCGATTATGACTCTCCTATAGATGTAATAAACGAAACAATTAATTTGTTTATTAATCATGATTCTGAAGGATTTTATTCGCAAAACTCATCAAAGAAACATAAAATAGAGCACTCAAAGTTAATTTTTGTTAAAAATTTTAGTTTCTACAAAAACTTAATTTTTTGAAATCCCAAATATTATGATTTTTTTCAACGCTTCTCAAATAATTAAAAATAATTTTACCTTAAAATCATGAGTAGATGCCTACTATAAGAATATTTCTTCGAAAGAAATAACTAGCAATATATTTTCAGAAAACAGCTTTCTCATTCAAGTATACTCGAAATTATAATAGAATTAATTTACAGCTAGAATTTACATCATGAATTTTTAGGTAGAGTCAAACAATGTGGTGTTATAAAACAGTTACTCTATGTAAATACGCTAACAACTTTATTGATCCGGCTAATTTCGTTGACCAGAATAAAAACGTATTTGAATAGAGTAGGAGAGGAATAAGCAAAGAAAATATTTCATATAATGATTAAAAAGAAATGATCAGCCTCTTTCTCAGCATTAATGTATTTTTTAATGGAAATGGATTTCTAGTAACTTAGGCAAAGAAATCATTCTGTATACCTAAATGATTTTTCCACTGTAGACAAATATGTTTGAGAAAACTATGTTTTTGAAATAAAGAAATTCCTCTAAACTGCAATGATTTTGAAATTCCTTGATTATGAAATTTAGATTTTTATTTACTCTTAAAAATGGTAAATCCTCTAAAAATTCAATTATTGACTAGTGAATTTCAATTCAACATATTTTGCCAATCGATTAATTAGTGTAAGTATAGAGTCTAAACTTCATTATGAAAACACAACTGGTAACTTTTTTTTAATTCTCAGAAACAGGTAACGATCTCTGAGCCTGCTTAAGGTACAACATTTATTTTTCAACAGCTTCGTAGTGATTTTAAGAAATTGTATTTGAATCAGTAAATAATTGACCAAGATATTCAGAACGAGTTCAACAAATATGTTTTCTGTATAACATTTCCGTGTTTGTACTAGGCAGAAATTGATAAGTATTAATCTTCACATGCCTATGTCAAATGCACTATCATTACCTGCAATTAAGAGCAAAGATATTACCAACATATATGTCTTCTTTTTGCTGCACGTATTCGACTGGAAGTTCTACTTTTTACACATTAGTATAAAATTCACGAAAGTTGCTTTGAAGAAATCTCTTAGGGAAACTGTTTTCTAATTAAATAGGCAATCAAGCAAGGAAACAAACTTCATTAAAATCAAGCTGGAACTCGAACGTATTCTTGATTTAATTCTCTTAGCCTCCACTCGATTGACTTTGTAAGATTGAGTTTCAATTTCCCGAGGCAGTGATTCGATATGCAGTGCAGATTTTTCGCGTCGGGTCGAAAGTTAGATAATACTAGCCGAAAGGGCACTAATAGGTACAGTTGTTCTGGGAGTGGTTCGTAAAGTTGTGTGAATCTCATAGAAGTAGATTTACACTCAGGTCACGTCGCGAATAAATCTTAACCTACGCGCACGATAATGCCCGGCTGGTCGTATTAAAAGCGTCGTACCCTGGAATTGGTAGGAGCACTACAACGCCGACATGGTCGTCTGGATGGCAACGACAAGGAGAACTTGGAATCGTAACTTTAAATTGGCTATCGAACGCTACGTACCTTCTTCATCGTGGTCTACGTACAGAGTATCGAGGAAAATGACCCCCGAGTGCGATCCTTTCTCCACGAGTTATTACCCCTTTGGAGACTTCGGGAATTTCGCAAACTTCGGCTGCATTGTTGTAACGAGCTATAATATCTGCTCGAACTTTACCCGCTCAAGCAGCGAACTATCGAATGTTAAGTTTTTGATCTTGCATCCGGATTGGATCTGCTCAATATCTATTGAGAACATCTTTTCGCAGTAGTTCAGATATATAATCCAATTTGCTTGTAGCTTTGTTTAATCTAACCCGTAGAGGAAATTGAATATGTGTCTAGCAGCTGACAATAGCAAATCCTAGAACTGGAAAATTACAACCGTAAATCAAAAACCTCAGCAGTGGATGAAAAATTATGACATTTGACAATAGTCAAAATCAACATTATCAACAAATAATAAATACCTCAGCAATGATCAGTAAAACTCATATCTATAGTAGTTAATAAGCACCGTTGACACAAACATTGAAAATCTTCCGCCTAGGCCTCGGAATTGACAATAACAACACTGGCAATTGTCAATCAATATGCCACATTATCAACAAATAATAAATACCTCAGCAATGATCAATAATAACTCCTATCTATAGTTAATAAAAACTATTGTCAGAAACATTAAAAATCTTTAGTCTAGGCCTAGGAATTAGCAATAACAACATTAGCAATTTTCAATAAATATTCCTAGCAATGTGCAGTAATAAACTGCAAAAAAGACGAATAATGAACTTAGCAACGTGGAAAATAAACCACAGAACCAGAAATAGGAACCTTTAGCTACAGTAAAAAAAACTCCCATCCAATGTCAGCAAGAGCCTGTAGCAGCATTGAATAACAACCTGTAGCAAATTTCAATTATAATCATTCGCAACATTCAGACGTAAATATGACCAACTTTTCTTGTGGATGTATTAAATTTAAACCGTGAAGAAAATAAAACATGTGCTTAGCAAAAAATGAGAACGCTTCACGAAAATTAATTAAAACCATTATAAAGATGTTATTTTTTGTTGACTAGTGTGCTATTAATGTTGTTTGTCGGTAGAATGACGGCTTTTGATCTATTAGTCTATTTTTTACAAAAATATATTTATTAAAACACGAGCTTTCGCTTAAAGACGTTAAGCCTCATCACGAATGAATACAATTTCGGAAAGGTATATATATAGTATCATGGAGTTAGATTTGTTATATTTTATAAAAAAAAGATGACAAATTTAAATCCACGTTACTATATACCTTTTGAAAAAAAAGACTAGTAGATAAAAAACCGGCATCCCAACGACAAACAAAATTAACTGAAACCCCTGGAAACTGACAAGAATTACCGTAAGCAAAAAATTCTCAGCAACAGTCAATAACAATCCCTATTAAATGTTAAAAAGAACTTTCAGCAACAGTTGATGAAACGCCTTATCTTCGGGAATTTCGCAAACTTCGCCTGCATTAGTAAACGTCAAGGAAATTGAGCATGTGTCTAGCAAACAACAATAACAAATGCTGAAATCGGAAAATTACAACCGCAAATAAAAAATCACAGCAGCGGATAATCATCACATCTAGCAATTATTAAAAAACAAAATCAGCAAAGGTTCTCTCACCAAGTCATAGGAATTTACAATAACAACATTAGCAATGTTCAGTGAATATCCCTTGCAATGGACTGATAGGAATAAATATTACTTAATGACTATCAACTCTAAAAAAAAATCCTCAGCATCATATAATAACAACCTCTATCAACTGCCAATATGAACTTCCAGTAAAAGTTAATAACAACACCATATCAAATATCAATGAGAAACTTTAGCGAACAATAAAAAACAGCCCACTATCAACTATCATTAGAAAATTTCAGTAGAAGTAGATAAAACCCCCTAGTAACTGTCAAAAAATTCTTAGGAATAGCAAGCAGCCCCAAAACTCTGTCAAAAAATAACCCTTCGTGACAGTTAATAAAAACCCCTACAGGATCTGACATAGTGATGCATATCGATCATTTTAAAATTTTTCAAAAATCTCATCATATTAAATTAAAAACTTGAACACCATACTCATCACATCGAGACGAACGATCACTCAGTCGAGATGATCGTCTCCTCTCGATCGACTTTTTTCATTGCATATTCTTGATCTCCATTACATTTCAGTTCCATCCAACTATGTTTCAAGCAAATCTCGATTTTGTCCAAAAATGATCGATATGCATCACTAATCTGACAAGACAAGCTCCAAACAAGAGTGAATAATAACTTCTAGCATATGACAATAAAAACTGTAAGTTAATAAAAACCCCTATCAACTGTCAATAAGAATCCTTAACACCAACAATTAACAACTTCAAGCAATTTTCAATAAAAACTCTCAGAAATAGTTAATATAAACCCCTAGGAACTGTCAGAAGAACCCTTTAAAATCGTAAGTATCAAATCCTAGCAACAAATAATAACAGAATCAAACAATGGACAATGAAAACCGCAGTGGCATTGAATAAAAACTCCTGGTAGCAGTCAATAAAAATCAGTAGAAATGGAAAACTACAATCTATTTCAATGAGAAATAACAACTCAAGTAACGGAAAATATCAAACCCCAGCAATGAACGATAGCATCCAAAGTAGCGGTCAACAACAATCATTAGCGACGCTTGTATGGAGTTTATAGGGAGGATATATAATATTTTTCGATGAACAACATTCGAAATCGAAAAGCTATCCTTAAAAATGATTGGAATCTGATATTACCATCTCTCAAGACTTGATGCTACATCATTGTACTTTCTAGTTTTTAAATTATGTCTCAGGAAAGGAGTAGATTCTTTAAGGATGTATAGCAAAAATTTGTAATTTCGGTGTATTTTTAAATCTGTAATATCATCTGAAATATTTCGAATTTTTGTATGCTCCTTAGCCCATTTTGAAACTGAATTCTCACTTATTTCTTTAATGTACGACGGAAATTGTACAAAGTGTTCCCTAGTTTTTCTTGAGTTGGAGCTCAGAATGAGAACTTTCAAACAACGCGTATACTCACATAATATATTACGATTGATGAGAATAATTGAAAAAAATTAATAAGCTTGTACTCTTCATGAAAGTTTCTTGAAATATAAACTCCGTTTATTGTTAATGTTGTGTTTCTTAATGATGATGTATTTTTAATCTTCATTTAGTATACTTTGCTGCAAAAATTTTAATACTGATATAATATTCCATCAAGTTTGTTGGAAGAATAACAAATTAGCAAATGATAACTATTCCTCAATAGTTTGAACTTACAGTAAATGCAATCACAATCGATGATGTTAACCCCAACATTTCCTGTTTCAAATTTACCTAGTAGTAACTGCTCGAGCTTAAACGCTTTCAAATTGCAAGTGTCAAATTTCGATAGTTCCGAAATTACATCTATCTAAGTTTGATTGCTTCCGAACTCAAAGCATTACAATTTATCGAGCTTCCCTGTTACAAGCATCAGTGATGGAATGTTCTCGAATTTGAATTGAAATTCTCATTCTGAAAAATTCGTAAATTAGTTTAATGGAAGTTCCATAACATTACTAAGCTTTTCCTTCATAGTAATTCAAACTAATCATGATAAAAAGTTTTATGAATATAGAATATATATCTCATAGTGTTTTCACTAGAGAATACCTAATTTATCTGAATTTGATTTATGTCAAACTTATAAAAGTAGTTATTTTATGAAGATATAAAATTTTTATTTTTATAGCTCAAAAGTTTATATGGGAAAAGTATAATGAAGAGATAGATCAGTAGTAAAGCTTTTAAGAGACCAAAGACCTTCAGAAATCTTCAATGATTTCGAAAAGTTAGTAGATTAGGGGAACTTTCTGAGATTCCGCGAAGTCCAAAAGATTCTGGAAAATCCGACCGATTTTAGGTAACCGACCAGACTATTATACGAAACCCAACTCAACCTGAAAGCGAGCCTGAAAGTTCCGTCTGCTTGCAAACTGTTACTTCCAACACGACTATAACTGCGGTACTAAAGCCACCTTCATCTTTTTCTCTTATCCACTCACTACCCAGGCCATTTTCAAAGTTATTCTTTGGAAGACATGTGTAGGCCGTGTGCTGCCATTTAGGGTCGAAAAGGAACTTTTTTCAATTCTTTAGTTTTTATAGTCCATAAAATGCAACCCACGACACACTACTTTTCATTTCGAACACACCAGGTTTCTGTAAAAGCGAATAGATAGTCTCATTTTTCATCCCAATTCTCGTAAAGAAATGTAATATACACTATATAGAATATTCTTCATGTCTATTTGTTTCACTACAGTTTTAAAACTAAAATCAAACTATGCCAATGAAGAAAAATTAAAAGGTTCTGTGAATTTCACATATGACTGAAAATCAAGAAGGTAATCATTCAATTAATTTTCTTTCACAAGTATTATAGAATAACCTAAGAACTTTTCTTATAATCAAACCATGACAATATTGATTATTTTCCATGATAGAAATTACTTCACTCTATGGAAATAAATTCGGTGTTACTAAATGACAAGGTTATCAAAAAATAATTATCATCTGAAGTATATTTTCACTCACGAACCTAACAATCGTTAAAATTTTTTAGGCAAGAATTGGATGCTTTCATGCGTTTCATGCATTTTTCCAGTAAAAATGGTTTTGAGTACATAAAAAATTACTTCTATCTGAAAATCGGATGTTTAAAAAAAAAAAAAATTTTAACGATTGAGTTTTATAGCATTTTTCACTTAGAATAGGTGTTGAAAGTTGCGGTTTTTTCGGAATTTTCCTATTTGCTTTTAACATTCAAGTTAGTTCTAGGAAATAATAAATTAGATTTGACAAAAATAGTCAAACAAACAATTTGTTATCATTTATAACAATATTATCGTAGAATAATGCTACAAATTTGCGGTTATTTCGAAAATTCACAGCCTTTTTCAACTATTCACCTGCAGTAAGGTGATGATGATTGAATGTTAAAAAACCTAATTTTTTACATAATTTGTTATTGTTTATAACTGTATTTTCTCATAGTCAAGCAAGAAAGTTGCGGTTTCGTCTGAAATTTTCAACTTTTTGTCAACTTCTCACTTAGAGCGAAATAATAATTAATTACAGTTAAAAAACATATTCGTGTCAACAACTTACAATTGTTTTTAACTATCTTCTCCTAGAGTAATGCTAAAAAGTTTTGTAGGTCGAAGGAGTAGGTTAGTAATTATTTCGTGTGAAATACAAGGTAAATTAATATTTTCTAAGTTTTTATTTTCGAATCAAATATCCATAAGAAAGGTTGTATAACAAAATGATTCACTCTGATGTTTATGTATTATTTTTTGATAAGTAAAGAGCCGAAGGAAAGTTGAAAATCTTAGAAAAAAAACCCCGCTACTTTCTAACATTACTCTACAAGAACATACTCATAAACCATAATAAATGGTTTAAGAAAACTACTTGCAATAATTGTAACATTACTTCATGTGAAGAGTTGCGAAAGAGTTGGAAATTTCAGAATGAAGCCTAATCTTCTAGCTACAATTCAGTAGGAGGTAGTTATACACATTAATCAATTTTTTTAAAGAAATCCTTCGTCAACTTTTTTTAATTATCACCTCACTCTAGCTCAAAAGTTGACAGTTTTTATCATACTCTTCTCAAATATATATTTTTTAATAGTGCCATCAGTATCTACAACATATATTTTGTTCACCGAATCTGTCAAGCCGTTTTCAAGAAAAAACACTTCTTTACTTTTCTATTCCTCTCCATAACTCCCACAAAAATGAATTTTTAGGGTTATCACTGGGCGAAATTTTACTTTGCATAGATGTGAACCTATGACAGGAATTTCAAGTTAATATTTGCGGGGGCAGATTTTGTATGCTTACTCGGCCAGGCCTTTTTAGAATAAATTACAAGTTTCTAGTAATATCCTGAAAGAATATTTTTATAAACAATACAAAATTTCTCCAACAATATTTTCGTCAACTTTTATATAAATATTAAAAGATAGATAATAAAATATAACGTTTCTATAAATTTCGTTTTTAATTTTGTTTCAATTTGTCAAAACGTAACAAAAAAGAAACAAAAGATTCGATGCTTTTTGGATAACGTAACCTAACGAAATTAAATTTGTGCACGCGTTTCTGCCTTATACTGACGATTCTGTACAAAGTTTACAGAAAAGTATTTTTTTCTTATAGGCAATCTGTATTAAATTTCATAGGTTTTTCGGAATCTCTAAGTATCAATTTAAAACAAAATGTATCAATTGATTTTTGGACTTCAAAAAATTCTGGGGGTGAGAGCATGAAAACAAAAACAAAATAGACCATCATAATGAGCAATTATGTTGCTATTCTATGTAAACATATGATTCAATACATTGTGTTATTATAAATTTCCTTCAAAAATTCACTTTACGGAGTCCAAAAAGAAAATTTTTGTCCCGGTTATTTTAGAACCCTATTTTATTTTATTTTATAACGGTAATTGTACAATTATTTTAAAATTAAAACCAAATGTTCAATCCGTGGTGCAAGGCCCCTAAACTCTAAACATTTTTTATTTTTTTACGCAAGAATAAACAAATATATTATTTCTGCCATAAATTAATTAAAATGACCTTTCAATAGTTTGAATAATTGTCAGTGATAGTAACCTACGATTAAAAATTTTCAAACTACCCTTTAGATGGATATTTTGTTTCTTTCACAGTTCTCAACATCAGTTCTTATATGAAAAGTTCGAAGATGACTTCAGAAATATTGTTCGAATATTTCAGTTTTTTTATAATGCCGAAGACAACATAAGTTCCATTCTTTAGCCTCGAAACTACCCTTAATAAAAAATTGAAAAATACTCCCTTTTTGCGAAAATTGCGTGACTATTTTTCTAAGATGTCAAAAAACGAGGCTGGGAATATGAAGAATAGAGAGTTATATTCTGCTTGTTTTGCTTCCTCATACAGCAGCCTTTGAAATGGTAAAAGTTTTGGAAAAAGTTTATTCATTTAATTAAACAATCCCAAATTTGAAAGTGTATTTTTTTTTAAATGGGTTACTCATAGTTAACCTTTTTTCATTTACATAATTTTAAGTTGATGTAACAATATAAAAGATTCCTTGACCTTAACGAATCGATTGATCTATTTAATTGATACATTTCATTCAAGAGTAAAAAAGTTATGGCCGTTTTCACTTGAAAAATCTATTTTATCTGCATTAGAACTTTTTGTTATTAATATATAATTCAAAGTCAATGTAAAAACATAAAAGACTCCGTGACTACAGGCGAATCAATTAACCTATAATAATTAAACATTTCATTGAAAATGAACGAAATTCTGCTCATTTGCAATATTTTAAAATCACTTGTTTACAAAAAAAATTCTTCCTTAACCTTATTTGAAGATGATGAAAGAATAATGAAGACTTCTTGATTCGAAACTTTCGCAAAAAGACGTCATTCAACAATTTTTCTATTGGAGGTGGTTTAAAGACCCAAAGTCTGCATTTAAATTTTCTTCAAATTAATTAAGAAACTATGAAATATTCAATCAATATTTCTGAAGTGGAAAGAAACAAGTATCAATTTAAGATTAGTTTTTGATAGGTGAAGGGTAATTTTATATTACTGGTATACATGTTGACTTCTACAGACTGATTTTTAATAATTGAAGACTGGAAACATCTAATGTATATACAAAAAAACACAACAAATTTTCAAACTTTCATAAAGTATAGGTTTTTCACTTCTAGGTGTAGTATTCATACTTATTGGTTTAGCGTAAGTAATTTGTCATCCTTACAAAAAAATTGACACTTCTTAGCGTTGAAGGGCCTTGGATTACGGATTGAACATTGAACATTGAACAAATCTTGATTTATGAACAATTGTACAATAATTTTAACAACAAATGGGAGGAAATAGGGAGCTGAGACAAAAAAATTATATTTTTGGACTACCCTCATGAACTTTACCTTGTAATTTAATTTTCTATTAAATTTCACTACGAAAAAAGGCTTTTTTTGTTTTATTCCGTTTATGGTTTGTCGCGTCAATCGACTCGAGGTTAAAGGGCAGGACGTGACGCCTTTTCTGAACGGTGCTACTTACCACCAATTGTTCCCGTTTAATTACTCCTTACCTTTCTCCCTCCGTTTTCTCTCATGCCAACACCAGTTGGCCAGAGGCCAAAAAAAAACTGGATCATAATAGTTTGTTCTCGTTCAATAAGAACATAGCGGGGTCGACGATTTTTAATTACGCTACCAGCCGACCCGACGCGACAGAGCGTTGCTCAGAAGTAGTGAAGAACGAAAGGCAATATAAGGGGATAATATAGAACGATATATAACTAACTTTATTACAAAGGGATATGGTAACAGCCTTCGCGGGTAACCATACGCTCATGGGTTGCGCTCAACCCTTTCGCATTTGTTAGGACTTTGAGGGCGATAAAAGCTCCCTGCTGATGTTTTATGACATCAAATTAATCCGGAAACGTTTCTGGTAGTATGACGTTCCATCATGGATAATTTAGAGCTGATATGCTACGACTTACGACTTCCTGTGATAAAGATCATTCATTTCTTTATGGTTATTCAGTCATTATTTGAATAAATTTCCATTTAACCCCATTAAGATCTGCTACAATTTCTACCAGTACGAACTATTTGAGCTGAGTTTCACTTTTACGATTTGTCATTTGACCTAACATTCATTTCTCCGAATCATCATCCGCCAAAAATTTTATTTTCCTGAGTTTTCGTATATGGACGCATTTTTTGGGATACAAACCATCAGAAAATCGGTAGAAGTGCATATGTATATTATTATACGATTTGTTCATTCTGTTCTTATTGAAGCTCCATTTCGTTCGCTTTCCCTTTGTTTTTCGTATCACGACTTTTTCTATCATATTAATAAGACAGTTTTTTTCACATAAATTTGAAAATTAATTCTTTTCAAAGACTTAGTTCCAAGATCCTAATTCAAGAATGCTTCTATTTTTAGACGAAGTTTATAACTGTTTCATTCTCAGCCCTTCAAATTTTAAAAGTTTGAAATAAGAAGCATACAATTTTCAAAGTTTCGAAAGTATTCGAACTTCAAAGGTTTTCAAATTTTTTACTTCTTTAATTTTGATGCGTCAAAGTGACAGTGATTTTTTAAAATAAAAATTGGATTTTTAGAAAAAAAATCTATTCAATAGCTTTGAATGTCAATTGATACTAAATAATAATGTTGACACTCATTACTCGTATCAATAATCTTTGAAATTTCTGTAATTTCAGTTTACCTTTCTAGTTTTGAATACGTTATTATAAAATAGTTTAATTTTTGACTTTTGAAACTAAAGTTTTTTGCTGTAAAAGCAAGGAGGTCAAAAATGGATTCGTTAATTACTATTATGCATTTTTCAGTGAAGACGAAGCGATGATGAATTTTCATTGTTGCAAAAAAATTGCGATCGAGTATTTGCTGTTGAATTTCTAAATGAGATAGTTCAAGGAAATGAAAAATGTGTTAAAAACTCTTAATTTTATTTGTGCTCGTTATGGTATCAAAATATTTAATGGTGCTTCCAAATACAGATCCTAAATTATCTACATTAATAAGGGGATAAAACATAATTTCTTTAAATGAAAAACTATTCATTTTCGTCAAGTATCTAATATGGAGATGTTTATCATTTCAATTGTTAAGGGACACCAAATATTAGGATTGTCAAGGATTACACAAAAACTTAAAAACATGTCTTCGGATTTTATAAAGTTTGAAAAAATCTCAACGTTTCGGAAATACTTGGGAAAATTTTCAAGGATTTTCAATTATTTTAATTTATTTCAGTACGTTTCAAGAGATCTAGAGAATTCCAAGGGATTTTACAACTTAAAAAAATTTTGAGTGATCTTACGTATTTTATGAGGAATTCAAATGACTCAAGGATATTTTGAAAAATTCCCAAAAATCTGTTGAAATCCGATGAAATATGAGAGAATTTTTCGGGATTTTACAGGATTTTTAAAGATTTTAACTTATGTTAGAACACTTCAGGAGATTCATGACAATTTTAACGTCTTCTGAAGAGTTTTCAGTGGGTTCCAGAAAATTTCAAGAAATCGCTTAAAGTATTTAAAAAGATTTTTAGGATCGTCAAAGTATTTTGAAATATTTCGAAGGGATACAAAAAATTTCATGTTATTTCTAAAGATTTGGATAATTCTTA
>CAKNXH010000067.1:449170-512102 GCA_932178445.1 Andricus quercusramuli | reverse complement strand
TTTTTTAAATAATTCAACTATTATTACACTTCTGGGCTGTAACCAAGGGAGACTTTAACAATTGAAGTCCTTGATATTTTTTCAGTTCCCGTATTAAAAGTAACGGAGCTTGAATAAAAACACCACTTCAAACTTTTGAAGCCGGGGTCTTGAATCAAATTTATGTACTTTTCACCTCTGAGGAACTTTATTAACTTTTGTTTCAGAAAACAAAATTTCAAACGTTGCAAAATAGAATATTCCAGTCCCGAGGTGACAAAAGGAAGCTCCGGGATTTTCAGGGAGTCTGCATTTGCAAAGGAAATATTTCCATAAAAGTCGCAGACCTTGAATTTCAAAGAGATGACAAACTTCCATATAACTAATTCACCTACTTTATTTTCCAAAGAGATCTCCATAAAATTGTGAAGTGTTAAAACAAAAAGCAAATTTATCATAAATAAAAGGTAATGAGATATTTTTATTCTGCTGAGAAAATTAGTACCTAACTGTAAGTTTTTTCAATCAACTATTAGTTAACAAACATGATATTTAAAAAAAAAAAAAAAAAAAAAATTTTCTACTATGTCTACGATGGATCATAAAGAAATTTGTAACATCAATCCTTCAGAAATAGGCTGACTTTTGATTTAGATTTGTTAGGAAGTTTTAATAAAAATAATATTCATATAAGGTAGCTAGTTTCCGTATTTTGGTTAAGTCAATGAAAAAAATCTTGCAAAATTTTGTTCGGAAAAATTTTAAGAATATTTTCCTTATATTATATACAAAGTTTTAGATCGTGCTTCAGTTTTTACTTATCCAATGAATGGGCCAATGTAATGTGTACCATCAGATACTTTAATTTTTTATTTTTCAATTTTGTAAACTTTTCATGTAAAGAAGTTAAATTGACAAAACTTCATTCAGAAAGGATTGTACCTAACGTCATGTGAAAGATAATTGTTTGTTTAATGCGAGCGAAAAATTCTGTACGAATAATCGTTTGTCCTCATATTTGAAATTTGAGAAGTATTTTTATCAACAATATTCTTATACTTTTGTGAAATTAGGAATATTTTAAAAATAAGAATTTACAGTTTTGAATAACTAAAATCAAAGAGTTTTTGAGTATTGAGACTGAGGGTTTTAATTGCTTAATGTCGACAAATAGATGATGTATTTTCATTATTTATTATTGCTTAATTCATTCTATTAAATCATTTTTAAGAAAACAATTATAGAATAATCAGCACTGGAATTAATAATACAAAAATATTGAAAGAATTATAGTAAACAGTAGATGAACTACAAAGTACCGATTTATTCTAATCAACTCATAATCTCATATGGAAGTACAAAAAAGTTTAGATTCTTCACAAAAAGCTTTACAGAGCAAAGATCTGTGAATTCCCTCAAAATCTTTAAAATCCATTAATAAATAGAATAAATTAAATAAATTTACTAAATCTCAAATCTCCAAATCTTTGGAAATCTCACAAAATCTCTTAGCTTTCCAAAATTTTTTCGAAATCTCCTAAAGTTCTTTGGAATCTTTTAATATATGCAACATAAATTCTTTAAAATCCGTAAAAAGTTTCTAAATTTTTACATATCCCTTCAAATAGAATTTATTTTATTCAAACAATTTTTCCCTCAAAACACCCTTAAAATCACCTAAATCTTTGAGAATCGGAGACATCCATTAAAATGAGTAGACATCTTTACAATCTATAGATATTTAATTTAATTGAATTTATATTACAAATTTCTGTAGAAAATGTCTTTAGGAAATTCTACAAAATTCCTCGAAATCCCTTGAAATTTCCGAAATCTCTTGAAATTCTTTGGAATTTGTCAGATAGCTTTAATCTTTAACATCCCGTAAATCCATTGAAATAATGAAGATCCTAAACTTGGTGAAATTCTTTGAAATTTCTTTGAATTTTTTTTAATGATTTGGAGTTCTTCGGAATCTTTTAAAATATTTAAATATATAATCGTAAAATCCAAAAAATACGTAGAAATAATTTGAAATCTTAATTTTTAAATCTTATGAAAATAACTTAAATTAAACTTCTTTAGAAAAATACGGCAGATCTTTAGAAATCTTTGGGATTCATTGAGATTCGATGAGACCCGAGTAAAAATCATAAGTATGGTAGTGATCAATCATTGACTTCCCAAAGTATAAAAAATGTATGGTAAATGAGACGATCCCATACTTCAAGTATATTGAAATAGTATACATAAAGCATATCTGAAGTATGGCTGAAGTATATCTAAAGTATAGCTAAAGTATAGCTGAAGTATAGCTGAAGTATGGGATATACTTCATCCATACTTAAGTATAGCTGAAGTATAGGATGTACTTCATCTATACTTAAGTATAGCTGAAGTACAGATTAAACTTCATTTATACTTAAGTATGGCAAAAGTATCGGACATAGAATTGCACTCATTTGTTCTTCAAGATATCCTAGCAACGTGATAAAACACAATGTATCATGAATGACAGCTCGTCTAAAAATGTCAAAAGTTCGGGATTGAAATTGATTTCGCAAGTCAACTCTATTTTGAATATTGTTTGTGAGGATATAAAATATTCAACGGATATATAACGGACTACTTATATGACTCTTATGTCATACATATTGGTAAGAGATCCAGAATATTTGAATCCTATAAACATAATATTAACAGCATTTTACTTATTTTAGAATTTTCAAACAATATCCTTTGAAATTATGAAAATGATGATTCTGGATCTCTATTTTCATGTATTTCAGATAACTGACTTTAGACATGATCTACATACTTCAGCTATACTTAAAAGATATACTTCAGCTATACTTTGACTGAACATCACCTATACATTATCTATACTGCAGCTATACTTTTCAGATATACTTTAAAAATACTTCCCCTATGCTTCAACTATACATTGTTATACTTTAGCTATATCTGAGCTATACATCCACTATACTTCACTCAAACATACATGAAGTATGGGATCGTCTCAAATGGCATACTTTTACTATACTATCTGAGAGATCACTCCCATACGATTTCACAGATGTTTTCCTAGATCAATCCCATACAAAATTTTTTTACCCGGGGATACTTCGTAACTTGTGAGGTTCTTCAAAATACCTTCAAATCCCTTGTAATTTCATTTTATTTGAATTGTCTCTCAAATTTGTCTATAAATGCCCTAATGAAAATCGTAAAAGAATTGAAATTCCTTGAAATTGTTTTAAATCCTTCGGAATCTTTGGAAATCCTAAAAAATTCCTGGATGATTCTCAAAAGTTTTCAAATCTCTTGAAATTCTTCGCAATTCATTAAAATAACTTAAAATCTTTAAAATCTGCAAAGATCCCTTTGAATAATTCAAAGCACTGCATTATGTAAATAAGTAAATCCTTTTTTTCTAGATTCTCTATTTTTGCAAGACTTTTCTTAATATCTTAACATTATTTATTTCCCGTATGATTTTTTAGAATCATTTCTCTAGAATTGAAAAATAATTCTTTACCGAAGAAACATTATAGGGTTATGCTGAATTCCCTCTATTATTTTTTTTTGTAAGCGACCCTGACAGTAAGTTACGAAACAATTGAAAAGTTTTTCAAATTCTGGAAAACCTGTTAAACTAAAAAAACTTACATACAAATATTTGATGCGTTCTTCTTCTGAAAAATAACTGGAGAGGCCGGATATGTTTGGCCTCCCTGGTACCTCAGGCTTGGATAGAAGGTATTGGGAGGGAGGCTGAGAAGGGGTGGTCAGGCAAGGATATGGTTACAGAGATGTAGGAAGGAGTGATTAAGGGGTATGGGATGTAACTCTTCTGGATAAGTAGGGTAATATTTGATTGGTTGAAAGTGATAATTGAAGGAGGAACGGCAAAATATGCAATGGGGAATGGGAGGCGGTGATTATAGGAATATAGAATTAAAGGATGGAGGATGAAATAGTTATAAGGGAAGTTTATAGACCACTGAGGGTGTGAAATATTAGAGAAAGAAGGTGATAGGAGATGGTAAGAAGAGGAGATACTTGTAGGTATATATGAAAAGAGTTGAAAGATAAGGGATATACAAATGATCAATTATGGATATATAAGAAAGCAGGGTTGAAAAAGAGAGATGGTTATTGTTAGGAAAGGGAAATATAAATTAAAAAAGGAAAACGATGATTATAGAATCGTAAGGACATATAAAAGAGGGTAGGACTACAGGCACTTACGAGTAAATGAAAGTAAGAAATAAGTATGAGTGGTTAAGTAGGGGGGGGGGGGGCAACCCGACGCAATGAGGAGATTAAATAGTTATACGGATGTAGGAAGACATTTCAGACAGGAAGGATATGGATATATGAAGGGGAATCGGGTTCATAGACGAGAAACAATTAGGGGTAGGAAGGAAAATATAGAAGCGGGGAGAGAATGTAGGAATATAGTGTGGTAGGAAGAGAGGGGTAACGAGCACATGTTAGGTACTGTAACGGAGGAGGATGGAAGGCAGTAGAACGGGATGTAGATCAGGAGATGTGGGTGATAATAAAGGGGTGTTGGCGATGGACTAAGTGGATTAGAAAGATGAGATGGTGGCAAAGTGCGTATTCCTAAAAATATACAGCCTCTGTTAATTACTTTTCTCTCCATTTTTCGAGAGATGTTCTGTAGAAGCAGCAAAGGTCGTTTATTTGCATATGAAGATTTATGCCCAGAGTTTCATTTCGTGTATCTAACTCAGAGCGAGCAATTTCTCGCTACGTCAGCAGGTTTTTTGTTAAATTTTCTTTTATGATAGCTCGACAACCTCAAGAGAGTCGTATCCCGAGGGCTCATATTTCCGCGATTTACTCCGCACGTACAAATCTCCTTCTATGTAGATACCTATACGTTCTCGCAGCTCCTGCCCCGGGCAGTGGCCATCGCGATAAAACATCGGAAACTGGTGAAACTCGGGTCTAATCTTGGCGGCGATGTTTTACCCCAACCAGCAGCGTTCTCGATTCGACGGAGCGCCTCGTAAACTCACGGAAGATATCACCGTGGCGATTAGACCCTCGTCGCGAGAACACAATTTTCCTGCTTTCCCGTCGAACACTGGAGACATCTCGTTACTCTCCTGCAAACGAAGAAAAAAAAGGAAGAAGCGCAAGCAATTACGATAAAGGAGAATGAAACGTTAGGAACGTGTGGTTCATCTGTCTCCAACTCGAAAGAACGAAAAGGTCGATACCGAGTTACCAATACCGAGTCACCGATACGAGTTGGAACAAGACTATATTGTGATCCGTTATCGACTTTTCAACTTTTCAGATCTAGCGTCTTTGATTCCAGGATGAGCTAAGCGCTGGGAAAATGAAGAAACAGGAAAGGAAAGATGGAAAAGGACGGTAAGTTAATGAAATGAAGACATATCTTTTATCAAACCTCTGAGGGCAGAGTATTCTTTTCTCGCGAAAAATAGATAAGATTTGTTTCCTGTTATCTGTTGCTCAAGATGGTACGTTCTCTTTAGTTTTCTAGAACAGGTGGCCTGAGAGAAGGAAGGATCCTTACTAGAGTAGTTCAGAAAATTGATTTTGGAAAAGATGGCATGTGTTGCCCCTCCGATTTTGTGAGGTTTCGGCAAAAATGTTCCTTCCAAGATGCAGCCAAACCTGTTAATATTAAAACGTGCCGCCAAGGCTTGAAAACCCTCTTAAGATTAGGATGGGGAAATTTTTCTTTTCGGAAAAATAAAACTCACGTTTCTTAGTTTGTACTCTACTTGCAAGAAATTATTTAAATTTGTTGAAGAATCTCCATGAAAAATTTCCGCCTGTTCAATTTGAATTGTGACATACCCCATCAATTTTTATCGAGCCGCAACGGTGTCTCACAAACTAAAATTAACAATTCCACGCAACATTGTAAAGTGAGCACTGTTTTTCCCTTTTTTGACTTACATTGCTTTTACTCGAGAAGCGAAATGTTTGAAGAAATTTTTCAACTAATTTTCGATTTTTCAAACAATTTTAATTTGTGTAAATAATTTGTACTTCCTCCTCATTCGTTGAAAGGAACTTTTTTCACGTTTCATCGGACAATTTTTCATTATTAGGAACACTGATCTTTGTTTTAAAAACTGATGAATTGTTTAAGCGATTGATTATTATTTGCTTGTAGCTTTTTTTTTTAAAGAGGTAGAAAACTCTGAACAATTTTGTTCTAAAGCAAACGTTTGAAATTTATCTTATGCTGTAATTCATCGATTCATCTCCAATCAAGTAATCTTTTATATTGATGCATCAACTTTGAATTGAAAAAAGTTTTAGTATGGAAAACCGATTTTTAAAATATTATTGAGTGCTAAAAAATATGCAACAAATATTTTCAGAAATCCTTCGGTCAGTTTCAAGACATCAGTCTCGGAAAAGTAAGACCGTAAAATTTCATCAATTTATCTGCAACCGTTTTCAAGTTACCGTGTTCACAAAAAAATGTGACATCCATTCTTCCAACCCACACACACACACACACCCGGACAATTGCTTAGAACATTGGATTAGAAATTTTTAAATTGGGGAAGGTTCAATTGAATGAATTTGAAGATTTTGGAAAATGTTACCATTACAAAGCTTCCTCTATGAAGAAGCAAAATTAATTGAATAATTCCAGAACCATAAAAGTGATAGAATGAAATGTTACTGAGAAACAAACTTTTCATGACCAATGTCAAAACATTGTTTGAACAAATACTAATGATTTGGGGAATTTATATAACAAGTACAAATATGTAACAATAGACAAGATATTTAATAAATTACTAAAAAAATTGGGCAATATTTTTAGCATACAATTTTTTCGAACAATGACAAAGCATCGCAATAATTACAGAAAAGAATTAAATTAAAAAATTTACACATTTAAGAACAACAAGTTTGGAATAACAAAAAGTTGAAAAAATAAATTTGTTATAAAGAATGGGGTGGTAATATCTGAATGACGCAGATATTCAATAATAAGCAACAAAAGTAACCAAATTTAAAAGGAAGCAGAGTTTCCTCCCTCTGTTCAAGAAAAGTTACAAGAAAATAATAATTAACTGTTTAAACATTTTAAAATTTTGAAAACAAAAATTAATCTTTCTATCAATGACTAATTGTTCCGTTGAACGAACAAACATTACCTTTTGAAGGGTTACTGAGGAAACAAAACCATTTAAACAAATTAAAATTATTTTAATGATTAAAAGTTATTCAAAAATGCTTGAAACTACTTCACTAGTCGAATGAGAATAATTTCTGTTAAAACTGAAAAAAACAGAGCTATTCTGCGTAGAATTGTATGTTTCACTTTTTTTTTGCATTTTTTGGGTCAATAACGGGGTGGGGGCGTCAAAATTTAGAGTATTTTTAGCGCAAATCATTTGTTGGAAACTTTTCAAGAAATTATAATGATCTTCCTCAAATTGAGGTTCAGAAGCGTGAATCTTAGTTTTTCGAAAACAAAAATTTTCTCATGAGATTTTTCGGGCCTTTTCGGCACGCATTAATATCAATCTATCTCAATGTTAATATTCATCTAAGGAAACAAATTTCAGTTGATATAATATTGGACTACTCTTCTCCTTACATAGTCCAGTCATCTGGTCGGAAAAATGATGCAAATACGGTAATTTTTGGAGGACTCATTTTTTTGCTCTTAAATGCTTCATTCGGGGGTGCATAATAAGAGGTCAGGTTCTGTGAACCAAATTTTGTCCCGGAACACGGAAATTTTATTGGTAAAAGGTGAAAAATATCGCATGGCAGTGGATTGGTGCTTTCCTGTGCATTTTAGGGATAAAAGTGTTCTTACCAACATTAAAGTAGGTAAAATTCTGCGTGAAACTAAAAAAAAAGTGTTCTACCACGAGTAGTCTAGAAGTTACGGTCTTTCGAAGAACCCCGATTTTTTTCAATTTTTTGCCAAAAATCACATGTTTTTTTTTGTTTCTCTGTAGCTCGGATCCTGATCGCCAGATCCAAAAATGGCCAACAGAAGAATCAAAGTAGACGTAAATACCTGTAATTTCAAAAAAAAATATTGTCCTAGCTACAATAGATCACGAGTTAGCACCTGCCGAAGGTGACCCATTTCGACCTGAATTTACAGGTAAATCCCCGGAGTTCAGTTTTTTGTAAATAGCTCGTTTCTGGGTTATCACAAAAGAAAGTTCCTAGAGAATGAATACAAGAGGACTAAATTCTGCGTAAGTTGAAAAAAAAGATGTTTGTACATCCAATAGGTCACGAGTAATGACCTTCCCAATATACCGGTTTTTTGTGCTTTTTTAAACGAAAACACGAAAGTCGTGTTTTTTGGAAATCATTCGTTTTGTGGATGCCAAACGAGAAAGTTCCAACAAGATAAATGAAAGAGGACTTGATTCTGCGTAAGTTAAAAAAAAAACTTCTCGTACCCCTAATAGGTCACGAATAATGACCTTGCAAAGTGTACCCTTAATCAGTTCGGTGACTAAATCGCACGCCGGAACAAAACTATGATCATTTTCTTGACAAATAAGTTTTTAAATAAAGTAATAGTGATCGAATAATTATTCGATTATCAAGTCGATGATAGTCAACCAATTATAATTAATAAATAAATAATTTTTTGAATAAACAAATTTCCATCACCCATCAACTGTTCATTTTTGGGCATTTTTCACTCAAATTTCTATTGGGGACGCTTATTATAGATCAAAAATGAATATTTAATTATTTCTAATCAATAAATAAATAATTGTTAAAATAAATACATTTTCATTATGCTTGCTATGAATGATTCCATTCACAGTCGAAACATAATCTAAACACTCTAAACTCTAGGTTTAGGTCTGTACAGACAGCCTTCAAAGTTTTACAGAATACAGTCATTGTAGAAATGTCCGTGGCATGAAATTACTTAATCAGATTTTAAACAGCATTAAGAAAAGTGATAAAAACGAGAAATTATTAATAATAATGCAATAAAAATGTAAGGAAAGTATTTCTACTAGTGAATTGGTATTATGCTAATTATAATAAACCCCCCTAACGGAAATTGCAGTAAAAAATGCGAAGAACTGCACATTCTATGGGTGATGAAAATGTATTTATTTAAACAATTATTTATTTGTTGATTAAAAATGATTAAATATTCATTTTTGATCTATTCTAAGCATCCCCAATAGGAATTTGAGTGGAAAATTCCCCAAAAAAAAGTTGATGGATGATCAAAATGTATTTATTCAAAAAATTATTTGTTCATTGATTAAAAATGATTAAATATTCATTTTCGATCTATAATAAGCGTCCCCAATAGAAATTTGAGTGAAAAATGCCCAAAAGTGAACAGTTGATAGATGATGAAAATTTATTTATTTAAACAATTATTTGTTTATTGATTAGAAATGATTAAATATTCATTTTTGATCTATAATAAGCGTCCCCAATGTAAATTTGAGTGAAAAATGCCGAAAAAATTCAAATTCGATGGGTGATGGAAATTTATTTGTTTAAACAATTATTTATTCATTAATTATAAGTGGTTGACTATCATCGATTTGATAATCGGATAATTATTTGATCACTATTACTTTATTTGAAAACTTATTTGTTGAGAAAATGATCATAGTTTTGTTCCGCCGTGCGATTTAGTCACCGAACTGATTAAGGGTACACTTTGCAAGGTCATTATTCGTGACCTATTGGGGGTACGAGAAGTTTTTTTTTAACTTACGCAGAATCAAGTCCTCTTTCATTTATCTTGTTGGAACTTTCTCGTTTGACATCCACAAAACGAGTGATTTCCAAAAAACACGACTTTCGTGTTTTCGTTTAAAAAAGCACAAAAAACCGGTATATTGGGAAGGTCTTTACTCGTGACCTATTGGATGTACAAACATCTTTTTTTTCAACTTACGCAGAATTTAGTCCTCTTGTATTCATTCTCTAGGAACTTTCTTTTGTGATAACCCAGAAACGAGCTATTTCCAAAAAACTGAACTCCGGGGATTAACCTGTAAATTCAGGTCGAAATGGGTCACCTTCGGCAGGTGCTAACTCGCGATCTATTGTAGCAAGGACAATATTTTTTTTTTGAAATTACAGGTATTTACGTCTACTTTGATTCTTCTGTTGGCCATTTTTGGCTCTGGCGATCAGGATCCGAGCTACAGAGAAACAAAAAAAAAACATGTGATTTTTGCAAAAAATTGAAAAAAATCGGGGTTCTCCGAAAGACCGTAACTTCTAGACTATTGGTGGTAGAACACTTTTTTTCTGGTTTCACGCAGAATTTTACCTACTTTAATTTTGGTAAGAACACTTTTATCTCTAAAATGCTCAGGAAAGCACCAATCCACTGCTATTCGATATTTTTCACCTTTTACCAATGAAATTTCCGTGTTCCGGGACAAAATTTGGTTCACAGAACCTGACCTCTTATTATGCACCCCCGAATGAAGCATTTAAGAGAAAAAAAATAAATCCTCCAAAAATTACCGGATAAAAGTACCAGGTGACTGGACTAACAGTACCATTGGAATTTATGAGATCTTATCTGTTTTAATAGTTACACAAAATCTCGTAATTTTTAGGGTTTCAGAGCCCGGACAGAAACTCTCATAGTCCGTCCGTCTTATTTCTATCTCAGGTAAGAAAAAAAGTAGAGGAAATGAAAGGAAATGAGGGGAGTTCACGTGGAGAAAGTGAAGAGAAAGGAGATAAGAGAAATTACGGAGAGTGAGAGGAAACGCGGGTTAGGGAAGTGAGAGGAATTGATGGGAAATAAGGGAATGGGAAGAATAGGAAAGTGAGGGGAGGGGAATTGAGGGTAAATTAAGGAAAGTAAGGGGAAATGAGAAGTGAAAAAGAGAGGGTGAGTGGTGAAATGGGGAGCAGCGGAAGCTGTGGGAAATGAGGGTTTCTAAAGTAGAGCAATTAAGGAAAGCGGACGTAGATTAGGAGAGAGGAAAGAACGGGAAATAATGGGAGGGGGAGTAGAGGCAATGAGTGGAAATTTTGAAGGGAAATAGTGTAAGTGAGAAGAATTGCGGGAAGTGTAAGTAGGGGAAGTGGAAGTAGGGCAAGTGAGGGGGGTTATACAGTAGGGGAAGCAAGGGATGAGACGGGGGTTAGGGGCAAATCAGGGAGAGGAAATATGAGAAGTGGACATTAGGGGGAGGAAAGTATCAGAAATGAGGAAAATGAGGAAGAGTGAGGAAAGCAACGGGAAATGAGGATCGGGGAAGCAAAGGTGAGTGATGGGTGAAGAAGAATGGGGAATGAGGGAAAGAGGGAAAGAGGAAGCACGGGAAATAGGAATTCGGTGAAATGAGGGGAAATGAACAAGGAAAGGTAGAAGAATTGAGGGAAAGTATGGGAGATACTTGGAAATGAGGACACTAGTGGAAGGGGAGTGTAAACTAGGGATGTAAGAAGAGGGAGAAGTAGAAGGAAAGAGGGAAAATTAGGGGAGTAAGAGCAAGAATATGAGAAAAAGAGGTTTGGAAGACGTACGTAACTAAAGCGAAGGTTTTTCCTTAAATTATTATGAAAGGTATTCAGTTTCTGTATGAAACGTTTTTTTTTCAATTCTTCGAGATGGCATCAACTGCCAGGGTCATTAGCGACTGTACTATAGGGTTAATTACAAACTGTGAGGTATCTTGGGTGTAGTATACCAAGGGACAGAAGTGAAGATTTTCAAAAATATCCAGACTTGCCTTCTGCTTTGGGAATCAAACCCGCGCCAGCGTGGCTGCCAAGGCATGAGACATAAGACAATCACTATAAACTCTGCGCCACGACGACTCTCTGAAAAGAAAAATGATCAGAGCATGCTAGTACATTTTTCCTTCAGTCTGAATTTGGAAAAAAGTGTGAACATTCAAATTTTTGAAATATGTAAGTCATAATAAAAATACATTCAAAAATAAAAAATGTATATCTGAGCATCTCTAATAGGGGAGTGTCGTAAAGGTTGCAACACTTCATAGGTTGGGACAGGGCGTTTTCTCCATTTCTGTGCACTAGTGCCACCTGTTATTACTGTCACATATCAGTATCGATAGTAGCTCACTTTCTATTTTAACTGGAGGAGATGGTTCATACTTGTTGCAACTTCACCGAACAGTGTGTTTACAAGAAGTAGAAAAATTATCGTATTGATACTATTTAACTTCAACTTTAATTAACTGAATATTTTGCTTCGAATTGGGAAGCTTGACGAATTTGATATGTTTTGAATGACAAGAATCGTTATATCTAAGAAGGATCTTGTATACATTGCATATCGTTTCCTTTTCCCAACAACGAAAAAAGGCCGTTAAATGTATGGGTCAGGACACGTGTACTGTTTAGGTTGGGATATGTTTTTTGACACTTTACGCTATTTTTTACTGAAAATATTCTCGGAACTAACTTTTGAGTATTGATTGTCAAAATAATAGCACTTTCGCTCATTGTCATATTCTTTTCAAACTTTTCGCACAACTGAACAAATGAATATTCACTAGAAGGTTTACTGTGACGTCTTAGGATTATTTTCCAAACTTATTTTATGTTTTAAAAGGTTACCGCACCTACAGTACAAAAAATTTTTTGGCAGATTGAAAGATATTCATGAAATCTGCTGTAATTTTTTCTTATTGTAATTATATATGTTTTGTTCACAAATAGTTTGCTATATGATAAACCTTTGAAACGCTGTGATAAAAGCCGAGAAATATTATCATGGGCAAAAGTTATGGGCTTAAAATAAATCCTGTACCAACCTTCACTAGATTTCCCTATTGAAATTTTATGATTTTTCTAATCCTAAATTTCACGGTGAGCTCTTTAGAATGTAATGATTTCAATACAGCATTATAATTTTTGAGCAATTACAAAATTACAGCTTATATGCTACACTAAATTATACTTCTGGAATTGAAGCTTTCAAAATCCAGCATTCTAATATAAAATATTGATTATTGTTACGATTCAAATTTTTTTTTCAAATTAGGCACTCGAAAAGTCTGAAGAATGAGATGAAAATATTAAAAGAAGGAAATAAAAAGAAGAATGACCTTTACTAAATCTCTGAGTTTAGATTCTTCTTATTTTTCAAATAATGGATCGGATATCCTTAGCCTCACCTTTATCTCCAAGGTTCCATTTTTTTTATATTCCAAAAAACTAGTTTATTGGAAAAGTAAATCTTGTTGAAAGGATTACCACTTTGCAAATTATACTTATAAAACTTGTATTTAAGTTGTACAGAAATACTAATCTTATCAAAAATTTCAAGAAATTTCAATCTTCTCATACCAGGATAATATTTCTAAATCTATAAAAAAAATATTGGTTTTGCATCTTCAATTTTGGTCGCGTCTGCGTGAATTAAAGTGGTAACACCTTTCGTGAATGGCTTATAGGAAAGCAAGGAAAGACAACAAAGGAGTGCTTGTAAATTTAATGTCCGCTAGGGTAGGTTTCCTTCGTGTCCTGAATTTATAATTTTTCCCCAATTTCAATCTAACAGAATTTCAATGTTCTACAATGTTTCAAACTGTTGAATATTTAGTACTTTAGGAATGCGAGAATAATAATAATGATTGGAAAATTCTAATGAAATTGAAATTTCAAAAAACAATATTTCCGTTGAACTTTTTTGCTTGTTAGATTAAATCTTTTTTGGAACATTAAGGGCATTACAGTATTCCATATTTATATGGGATACTTGTAAAATTTTCTTCATTTAAATGAATAATATTTTTTTAATTAACACAATTTTTTTTAGATAAATAATATTCATTGGAGTTACTCTGTATTTTATGTACACTCTGAACGTTCAATTTTTAAAAAAATTTCAACTTTTTCAACAGTTGCTTTCTCGTAGAAATCGCAAAATAGGTATATAATAGAGATGGCTTAAAATGAATGAGATATTGTTATTGATTGTTTTAATAATTTATGAACTGTTCAAACAATACTTACATGTTTACGTGTTCAGCTCAATAATGAAAAAAAACTTTTTTTTGTGCATTTTTTCAATAAATTTCGATTTTTTTATGTACCTTCTTGTTTGTTAACGATCCTTTTAGCCTTCAAACGTATTTTTCATTGTTTGAAGAATTATAAATTTTTTAAATAATTTTTTGTCTGTAAAAATGTTAGTATCGTAGCATTTTATCATGGTGTCTTCTCAGGTGCCAAGAAAACAAACATTTTTGATACAATAAAATGTATTCGATGCTAATTCATGATACCAATTTTTCTAAAGCTAGTGTGAGCAATATAAATAACAAAAATAATTGCATTTTCCTATTTTGAAGAATTAAAATGGTTTATTTTGTTCATTCTACAAACACCTCTAGAATCTTGAATAGTAACATATAACTATCATATTCAACTATCAATTTCAACATTTAAAAAATTTTCGAAACTACACAAATTGTTTAAACAATTTAAAGCATGTATTTGTACTCTGATAAACAAAATTATAACCGGAAAAAAATATAATTTCTTATTCATTTCGAAAGATTAGTAATTATTTAAATAATGTTAAACTACTGACTTAATTTGAAAGTATATTAAACAATATTTTTCGATTTCCAAATATTTTAAGTCTGATTCGGATGAGTTTGGAGAGAATATTGGAAAATAAATAAAAATGAATTACATTCGAAGAAATTTGTAGCGATTTCAGAGATTACAAAGGATTTTAAGGTGTGTCAAGGAATTTCAAAAGATTCAGAGGATTTTATTGAACTTTAAAGAAAGTGAAAGATTTTTAGGGATGTGAAAGGTTTTCTCAGAGAATTTCAATCGACAAGTTCAATTAAATTTACATTAACGAAATTTGAAATTATTTCTACGTATTCTAATGGATTATTACGATTTCGGAATATTTGCATTGATTTTATTATTTGAAAGGATATGAATGAACTTACAAAATTTCGAAGGATTTTATTGAATTTCAAGAGATTTCTAGAGTTTTAAGGAATTCCAAAGAAACATAATTGAAGAATAAATAATACAAAACAAAATACCTAAATTCCCCCTTTAATAGGAGATCAAAAGAAACTACCCCTTCAACTTAACCCCAACTACCACCATTACCTCGAATACCCAACTCTAAATGAGCTCCCAGGCAATGCCTGTCGTGCTCAACCCTGTGGAGTCCTTAAATCCTATACTGACTGCAGTCGGATTTTCATTGGGAGCGCTCAAATTTGCCTGAAAATTTGGTCAGAGAAGTGGAAAACTGCAGAAAACCCAAACTTCTAATTTCAGCTGGTTACCGACATACGAGTTCAAATGAAAACACGATTAAGCTAGAATTTCGTTTTGTCACCCATCTAAAGATTTGAACGAAACTAGGGGAAAAACGAAATTTGATTTTGGAAAATATTTACCCTTCCTTTAATCTCCGCATTTTGAATCTAACTTGCTCTTCAATTCCAATCCACTTGAGTCGCAGTCGAGCAAGAGTAATTATTTCAATAAACTTTTGGCTGTGCTTTCGCATTGAATCGTGGTGACGCTGAACCAAAATCGAACTTGTGAAGTATCTAGTATTACACTTGTGTACACAAAACTGAAAAAAGCTCTCCGCTATCTGCCTTCAGATCTTTAGAGATTTATTCAAGGGGGATACTTGATTCCATTCGAGATACAGGTCCATTTACGAGATTGCTTTCGAATATGTCCTGTGGACGCGAGTCTTCCTCTGCATTACATGAACACTCGAAAATGCGTTCTGTGGTAACTGCATCAGTATATAGGTGCATCCGTACACATGGATGGCGGAAAGTGGAAGATAATTGGAGAACCGTGCGGCACTCTCGGACAGGCGATCGTTTTCCCTCTGTTCCGTGGTCACTATGCTCTCAACTCTCAAGTTTCTGAGGAGGGGGTGAAAGGGGGTGGTAGGGAAACAGAAGGAGGTTCGAGAATCTATCGATCCTGAGTCACTGGCTTCGTTGGTTGCCAGAGAGCTTATACTCTGGCGACTTATTGCAACGACTAGTTGCCGAGTCGTGTAACACTCTCGAAAACTAGTTCGAGTGAATAATGGCCAGGAACAATGTGAAACCTCTGGAATCGCGAGCCTAAGCTTCGTGAAAAGCCGTCTTTGATAGTTTCCAGATTTCTCTTGCAGACTTATTCTTCGTACTTCCACCGAGAATCAAGATCCACACAATGCCCAGGGCATCGACTCTTGAATTAATACCGAGAAGATTGAGGCACTTGAACATTTTCAATTATTTGGCTCAAGGATTAGATTTTTCCTTTTAGAAAACCAGGTAGAAGTAGAGTTATGTATCTCTATTATAAAAAGATTTTTCCAAAATAACCTCAGGTTTCACAATACCCAACGTACTAGATTAACCAATGTGCTACAGTAACCCATGTGCTGCATTAACCCATGTGCCATAGTAACCCATGTGCCAAAGTAACCCATGTTCCACAGTTTCCTATGTGCCAAATTTTGACTCCAGGTTCAATCACATATGCTCAGCCACAGCTATCTGATGACCTAAGCAGCACATCAAATTCCCAAGTATAAAATTAAGCTAAAAAATGGAATAAAAAAGTTACACATCAGATAGTTTTCATTGGTTACATAATGTTGTTGTCAACTGTTTGCAACGCGTTTTATGACTATGGGTTTTTGTGTAAGAGCCACCGTCGCCTATTTATTATAGATTTTAATTCAAACATTATACCACTTCATCCTGACCTTATGCTACCTTTCCCTGATCTTATATAGCTTTTCGTTAACTTTATGTCGCTTTCCCTCCATCTCATGCTACTTTGCCACAGCCTTATGTCGCGCCGTTGAGTTAACCTTATGACCATAACTACTTTTCTTTTTCACATTTGCAGCACTTATCGCCTTTTGAAGTGCTAAACTGTGTGGGGAATGAAGAACCTCCATCTGAACCCTACCCACCACCAATACGTTTACTAAAAAACCAGAACTGTTGGTGAAAAATGTCTGGTTAACGAACTCGTCCTTTTTTGGCTTTCAAAAGTGTGCCAAAGATTAATCCAATCTGATCCCTCTTTTGAAAGTCATCGCGCACATAGGATAATACAGACTACAAAAAGACAGACATCTTCGCAAAATTTTTAGCATTTTTAAAATCAGGTCCACCTTAAGGGGATCATCTCGTGTTACAGCCTTTTTTAAAAAAGTTTTTACGAAATTTTTTGTAGCGAAATTAAAAAAACACGGAGCTTCCAAATTTTTACTATATTTTTATTTAGTCTTTAGTAGCAACTCTGCATTTTTATATGCAAAAATATGATGTTGATCGCGAGTTTTATTGAGCGAATGGCAACCATATAAAAAAGGTAGGTAAACGACAAACATGATTCTGTTGGAGTGGCTTATCCGAAATCAAAGAACAAAATTGGATGTTAATCTATAGGTGGATGGCTATCGCCGGAACTGAGATTTTTTGAAAATCTTGGAATTTCAATTTTTTATATGCTTCTAAACATTGAGACCCAAAATTTCATGATTTTTTGCGCATATTTTTGTATGAAAAAAAAAACGGTTTAATATTACTCAAAAATAATAGTTCCGGCGATAGCCATACGTATGCCGGATGTAGCATCAAAATTTAGAAGAAATCGATTGAACCGTTCTTGTAAAAATCATGGTCGCCAGTTTAAAAAATGTAGTTTCGAGAAAAACGCGTTTGAATGTTCAAGAGTTATAGCTGTCACGCCCTAAACACCTTAACTCCTTACTGCTGTAACTTTTCAACGACTTCGAATTTTGGATAATTACTCTACCAGTATATTTTATACATACTCTCGATTGGATTTATGCAACAACAAAAAAATCGATTTTTTTTAACCATCACACGGGATCACCCCCTTAAATTTAAGAAATGTGAATTTTATCTCGAAAAATTGTACAATTTTCAATTACAATTCTCCAGAGTGAAATAATATTTTGAACTGAAGTGCTGAAAAATTAATAATTTCAGTTTGCTACTTTATAAGTGAAACGATTTTAAGCAATGTGAAACTATACCAATTTCAATTGGAGTAATTTTTAGATTTTTTAGATACAAAAAATTAGATTTTTAACGTAACAAATTATTGAATTTTGAATTGAAATACATTCAAATTACATAATTTTTTAATTGGAAGTGCTAAATACTTAATAATTTCAGTTTTATACTTTATAAGTGCAGCAATTTGATACTATGTGAAACTGAACCAGTTAAGATTAGAATAATTTATAGATTTGAATATTCATAATTTTTTTGTTGAAATTTAAATAATCTTCAAATTGTGCGATATAAAAATAAAAAGCTTTTAATAGTTGAGAGTTCATCGTTTAATGGATGAAAATTTTAAATTTTAAAATACATTTTCTGAATGAAAAGCGCTTCCAGTTTTACAATCTTTAATTAGAGCATGAAAACCATTGAAAGCCTTCATAGTTGAATAATAATTGGAATTCGTTAAAAATGATATAATGTTCATACATATGTTGGAAATTTATGAATAAAACAATTTGAAAATTCAATCCCTTAATGTTGCACACATTTCATGTTATGTTGTTAATAGGTAAACAACCTTTAGTAATTAATTTGTATTGATTGATTTATCATTGCACGGAAAGCAAAACTGTTTCATTTTGCAAGTTTCCATTCTGTTGCATAAATTTCTTTTGGAAATTTTCAATTTATAATTTTTTGCGAGAAAGTCTGGAATTAAAAATGGTTCAAATATAATGGTTTTTACTTAGCGAGTGCACAATTTTCCATGTTCTTCATTTGACGATTGCATAACTGTGAAAGCTTTGAATTTCAATTTATTCAAATTTGTGAACGTACTTCTTAAAAATGGTGTTTAAATAAAATTATTTGACTTCGATGTCTTTCAATTTCTTCATAATTTTCCGCATTAGATTCCTCAGTTCAGAGATCCTACTTTAAATACTTCAAATTATGAATTGTACACATTTGGAATTTTAAATAGTTTTCATAGTGAATTTTGAAGTATAACAAGAATTTTAATCAATAGTCATATTCAAGAAAATATCCAAGATTACTAAAAAATTGATTATATCCGTACAGTTTTCTCACATATAAAGTTGAAGCATCCTATAGAATAATTCCGTCCTGAAAATTAATTAATCTTTGTTAAACAATATTTAGAATAACGTTTTGTGATCAATTTGAATATTTATTGGCTAAGAGATTTTGGCAGCAGCAATGTTGATCAGAGATCGCCATATAGAACTAGCCAATCAGAGAAGTGCACTTTTTGAAGTTTCGAAAAGAAAAGTTTGAAAGTGGAATCTGACAGTTGTTTACAAAACATTCATTTTCATGGTTCGAAATGTGAAAAACATAATAAAATGTCTGTGAAGAGTGTTAAAACGGGGAATATGTTTCTGAATTTTCATCTTATCCAGTTATTTCATTAATTGGAAAACCCTGAATTAATATTAAATTGTAGTAGCTAGAATATTTTTGAAGGAAAATAGCTACATTCAACTTCGAAAAGAAAAGTCTGAAATAAAATAAATTTTCCTTTTATTAACATTAATACTCCTAAGATCAATCAGAATGATTGGCCATGTTCAACCTAATGATTCATTGTTGTATGGAATCAAAATAGATGAAAATTTAGCTATCTGAAATTAATACCTCAATTATGAAATAATTTATTCAAGTTTTATTTGTATACAACCTTATTGTTCTGAATTTTTATGATGAACGCTGAATTTTATGTTTTTCTTTTTCTTGAGTTTTAATTTTGCAATTAGAATTAAAATAGTCGAATTATAAAAAGCATGATAAAAATTGTTAAATTATTATTTTTTAAAGGATACAAGTTCACTCAAAATAATTGAAATTTAAAACGGCTTGAATGTAAAAGAGTTTTATTATTCATTTAAAAATAAAATTTTTGAATTTGCAGCAATCAAATCAAAGATGACACAATGTCAGTCCTTCTTAATAAAAATGTCTAATATTCAAAAATTTATTCTGAAATTTTTCCATTTAAAGCACACAGTATTTCCAATTATTCATTTTTGAGAGCATTCTTTGAGAAATTATGAAATTTCAATCCCTTTTGATTCTGCTTGAAATATTGTCCCTTTTCAAAATTTTACTTATCTAAAATAGTTAGAATGGGAACGTTTTAAACACAAAATCCATAAATACATAGGAGAAAAGTTAAACGCTTCCAATTCGAAATAATTAGTAAATGTTTAAAAAATGTTTAAAATTTATTAATCAAGATTTTTTTTTATAAAGGATTTGCAATTTTTTGAAATGTTTACATTAAGTTATAAAAATCCAGAAACGTAAGTGCTAGTAATACAATAGAATACTGATTTTTTTCTTTCTGGCGAAGGTAAAATAATAGTCTGTTTTTTACAATCCTCTCCCAGGTATAAAAAACTCTTCCGCCTCTCGAGATCTCCTAGAATCGTACTAAAATTACTAGGTCAGACCTAATGATCCCGTTATATCGAGCTGTTGGTCTTCGAAGAAAAATACTTCTGTTCTGGATGGATAACATTTTTTTCGCGATTTTTTATCCTGTTCTACGGACATCAGCAGCAAGTCTGTTAAAAATTCTCTCTGAGATATAAATCAAAGGATCACAAGAAAAATAATCTTGAAATAGGAAACAAGAGGGACAATCGTGTTTTTTGGTTTTTGAGTAATTGACTCATCTATCATTAATCTGCTTACAAAACTTTCCTTAAATTAGGCTGCAGCCTGTTAACTGGCCATTTATTAAATTAGAGGCTAAGTAATAATAAAATATATTTTTATTGTTTTTTGTTTTGTTTTTTTTTTGGTTGAAAAATAAATTTTTGTTCAACTGGAAATTTAACTTTTCTATTTTTTATTAGAAATAGATCGTCTTTACTTGCAAATTTAACTATTCAACTTTTCATTGACAACTGAACTTTTTTTGTTGATGATTCAAATACTTGGTTGAAAGTTGAACTACTTTGTCAAAAATTCATGTTATTGTTGGAAAAAATTATTTTTCAGAAAACTCGTTTTGTTTTGGTTGAAAATTAATTTCTTTTAACTGACAATTTAATCATTCTATTATTATTTAAGAATTGATCTTTTTTGTTTCAAAAATCAACAATTTGGGTGCAAATTCACGTTTTTGTTGTTGTTGATTTGTCTCTCTTGTTAGAAAACCAATCTTTTCGATTACAAATTGTAATCTTTGGTTAAATTCATTTGATAAGAATTGATTGATTTAATAGAGGATCCAGCTATTTCGTTAAAAATTCTATTCCTTTTTAAATGGATTTTTCTAACTGGAAATTTAACTATTCCGTTATTATATGAAAACTTATCGCTTTTAGCTTAAAATTATTCCACTTGGTTGAAAATTTAATTTTTTTTTAACTTAAAGTTTTTGGATTGAAAAATCAACTGATTTGTAGAAATTTCGTCTTTTCAGGTTGAAAATTCTATTATTTTCATAGAGGATTCAATTATTGGGTTGAAAATTAACTGCCAGGTTTGAAAGTTCCATTTTTTTAGAGAATTTACCTTTTTGGTTTGAAAATTCAACGATTTGGTTGAAATTGTTTCTCTCATTTGACTCGAAAATCTTTCATGGTTTAAAATTCGTCTCTTTGGTTTAATAATTCATCTCTTTGCTAGTAATTGTATCTTTGTTTTCGAAAAATGAAACAGTTTGGTCCAACAGTTATTGGCTTTGGTAAAGGATTCATATTCTTCATATTTATCTTTTTGGTAAAATTAATTTTTTTTTCTTCAAAATTGAAATATTTTCTTGGTTGAAATATCAAACATTTGAAAATGAATCTTTTCCGATTGATAATTTAACTACTTTGTTTAAAGTGAAAGTCCTATGTTGGAAATTTATTTTTGTTGAAGATTCATATTTTTAGTTGAAAATCTAACTATTCTGTTCAAAACTTAATCATTTTATTAAAAATTTAATTGCTTCAATCAAATTTCAACTTTTTTGTTGCATATTTGTCTTTTTGGATTGAAGATTCGTCTTTTTAGCGTAAAAATCCAACCATTCGCTTTAAAATGAATCTGGATTTGGTTGAAGAACAATCTATTTTGTTTTAAAATACGACTACTTGGAATAAAATGCATTTTCTTAGGTTAAAAATTCTACTATTGAGTTAAAACTTCAACTGGTTTGTTAAAAATTCTACCCTTTTGCTTGAATGTTCAACTTCTTGGTAATCAATACAACTGGCTGCATGCTAATTATTTATGTATGTATAGGTAAAATTTTCAGTTATTACAAATTCGATTATTTTGTTAACATTTTATTTTTTCTCTTCAAAAATTCTACTAATTTGTCGAAAATTCGTCTTTTTGGTTTAAAAATTCATCTATTTAGGATTAAAATGACATTTTCTTTGGTAGAAAAATTCTTGGCTGGAAATTGAACTTTCTTTGAAGAAAAAATTTGCTTGCATTGAAGTTTCGATCATTTTCTTAAAAATACATTTATTTGTGGTTGAAGTTTATTATTATTTCTTTTAAATTCGACCAATTAGTTGAAAATTTCTGGTTTTTAGGTTGAAAATTCCAATATTTGTTCCAAAATTCATCTCTTTTGCTTAAAAGTTTAACTATTTTATTGAAAATGCAATTGATTGGTCTGAAGATAATTTCTTTGATTGTTGAAAATCCAACTTCATAGTTGGATAATAATAATTATTTTTTTGCATGTGTTCAGGTTCAAGTGTCAACTGTCTTTCAAAAAATTATACTTTTTATCTCGAAAACTCAACTTTTTGTTGAGAAATAATCTTTTTCTTTGAAAATTCAACTATTTTGTTCAAGGTGAAATATGTTTCAGAGTAAAATCTTCAGCGTTTCATATCTAATTCACTATGGCAACTTATATAATAATTTGATTCAATCTTGTGTAAAATTACCACATTTTCCCTGTTCTTATGTTTTGTACTTCGAGCTGTGAGGTCTGTTAAAATTTTGGTATATTTCTGCATTATTTTAGGCCTTCGTCAAATCAAATCAAAGAAAAAAATTTTACATCACATAGGTGGAGGGGGTTGGATTAGGTCTACACATTAATTTGGTTCCTTTACTTTGATGTCTTTTAACTCTTGGTCAAACTTCGATTTTTTTCAAAACGCAATATAGTAGGTAGCGGCACTGCGGACTTACCCTCAAAAATCATTACTGGATACAATGGTGTCCGACAAGGAATGTTTGAGACATTGTATTCTTTTTAGGTTCCAATTGTTTTAAAAGCAGTTGACGCGACGAAAATGATTTGGCTCGCCTCAGGAGAAGCTGCGGTGACACATAAAACGTGTAAAAAGTAGTTTAGGAGATTACACACTAATGATTTTTGAAGTTAAGTCCGCAGGGCCGCCAGCTATTAGATTGCGTTTTCAAGTTTAAGCTTCGCCTCTCAAAACTATTTTGGGACGGACAAAATGTAACTTCAAATGAGAGTTTCAAGATATCAATGTAAACGTACCGATTATTTTGTAGAACTAATATTTGTGACATCACTCGGGGACATACTATGTCACATGCGGCAAGTATCTCTGCGGCTAGTCACACCTGCGGCATGTCACATCTGCGGAGTGTCACATCTGCGGAATGTCACTTCTGTGGTATGTCATACCTGAGGCATGTCACATTTGTGACATGTCACATCTGCGGCATCTCTATCTAGCGGCTTCTCTCACGCGCGGCATTTCTCACAGTGAAATTGACATTTTTGCGGCATCTCTCATCCCACCCCTGTGACTGGCTTTCCACTGTTGAGAGATGCCGCCGGGTAGAGATGCCGCAGTTGTGACATGCTGCAAATAAGACATGCCGCAGATGTGACAAGCCGCTGAAGTTACATGCTGAAGCTGTGACATGCTGCAGTTGTGACATGCCGCAGATGTGACAAGCCGCTGAAGTGACATGCTGAAGCTGTGACATGCTGCAGTTGTGACATGCCGCAGGTGTGACTTGCCGTACGTGACATGATATGGACCTCATCACCCTGAGGGGTTGAAGCTTTGTGTGATAATCTGTGACGAAGAATAGAAGGGGTGGAAAAGGTGTTCATAAAAGCGTGACCCCTAAACATAATTCTACGTGACTAACTTTTGCTTTAATTTTCATAAAAAAAATATAAAAATGCATAGAATCTAAAGGAATGAATAAGAAAGTATTGCCTCATTCAATTTTTCATCCTAAGAACATTTCTCTCCACCTTCTGGCGAAGAAAATTCATAAAAGAGATCCAGTCTCGTGTTTTTTTCATTCCATTTTAGGGTATTAGGAAAACAGGACTCTTAGTAGCGACGCATCCCTCCTCACCAAATTCACGGTTCTTTGCCACTAATGCGTATGCAAACTACGCTCTCTCAACTTTTGTAAAGTATTCCACTGCACTGCGCGAATTTACTGCGCATTTGGAGAATCTGCATACCGTTGAGCCTCTTCACAGACACTTCTCATCGGCATCTTTCCTCCCCCCGAATCCCATGGAATCGCAGAATCTCTCCTGAAAAAATGCTTTTTATATTCTTTTCTATTCTCTCTTTTCCGGTGCATTCGTTTTCCTCTACTTCCTCTCCTTATATTTTTTTCCTGTTAGTCGTCCACGCTTCACTCTCTTGCCACCCTTCCCATCTTCAAGAGTCTCATTCACTTCTTTTGGTCTTCGCCTTTGCTTTTCTGTCGTGCTGAACAGAATGGTAAAACTTTCAGGTTACTGTTCTGGTACGAACGAAGTTTTTTGTTACTAAACTTGTCGAATGAAGAGATGGGAATTCCTGCTCGATGGTCCCATGCTTTTCTTTTTTACATCATTTCTGACGCCAGACGTGATTTCGGCAGCTATTAACAGCGAGAGTGCTGCGAAATTAGGAAAAGTCTCTAAACTAATTTTAAGGGCAGTATAGTTGGATGAGCCAAGAAAAAAATGTTTTTTTTTACGAAATAATGGCATAGCTTTGAATTGAAAATAAGTGAGGCTTAAACTTCTAAACATAAATGCTTTGAATGATCCAAAAGAAGATAAGTAAATTATTTAACAACAAATGTTTTAAAGAACGTCGATTCTTCAACATGATACGTAAAGTTTCAGATAAAAAAGATTAACTTTCATTCAAAAAAGACAAATTTTCAACCCGAAATGGAAGAGTTTAATTTTTGACTTGAAAGAATAATTTGCAAATAAAAACATTGAATTTCCTACAAAACAGTTAAATTTCAAGAAACAGACAAAACTATTTTTCGAAAAATAGTTCAATTTCCTACTGAAAAAATCAATTTTTATCTATAAGGAAGATGCCTCACCTAGAATAGTTGAGTTTTTAGTTAAACAGATTAATTTTCAAGTAATATAAATAATTTTTCAATAAAATAGCTAAATTTTCAACTAAGAAGATGAATTTCCAACTAAAATGATGAATCGTCTACTACAAAAACACATTTTTATCAAGGTTGTTTGAGTGTCAACAAAGAAGTTGAGTTTTCAATGAAAAAGATTAGTTTCCAACAAATAAGACAAGTTTTCAATAAAAGAGTTCAATTTTCACTAAAAAAAATTCTTTGATGAAGAGAGAAAGAACTTTTCGAATAGATGTTGATTTTTCAAGCTAAAAAGGCGAATTTTCTAGGAAACAGTTGAACTTCTAACCTAAAAATATGATATGAAACAAAGAAGTAAATTTTCAACTAAGAATAAAGTTGATCTTTCAGTTAGAAAAATTGATGTTTAAACAAATTGAAATGAAGATTCAACAAACAAATTGAACTATCTATTGAAAAGATAAATTTTTAACTGAAGCGATGATTACTCAACCTAAAAAATTAACTTTTAACAAAGCAGTTCATCCTGTAACTACATAGATTAAATTTAAGCCGAAAAATATGGATTCTCGAAGAAAAATGTAATACTTATTATTTCATAGACACAAATATTTTAATTTGGAATGAAAAACAGTTAGGTTAAATAAAACAGATGAATTCTCAATAAAATAGTTGAACTTACAACCTAAACAGGTTAATTTTCAACCAAAGAGACGATTTTTTAACAGATCATCAGTAAAAAGAGAAAAAACATTTCAACCAAATTGTTGGATTTTGTAACCCAAAAAGGGGAATTTTTTACAAAACAATTGAATTTGTAACCCGAAAATATGATTTTCAACAAAAAAGGTAATTCTCAACAGAATACATAAATTCCCAACCAAGCAGTATTTGGAATTCAAACTGAGAAATACAATTTTCCAACCAAAAATGAAATAGTGAAATGTTAATTAAAAAAATCAAAGTTTCAAAAAAAATTTCATTAAATAGTTAAATTTTTTACTTATTAAGTAAATTTTCAATTGAAATAATAAATCTCCTAGAAAATGAATTTTTAACAAAATAGCTGAAACCTCGAACAAAGCAGATTGATTTTTGAACATAGAGATGATTTTTCAACAGGAGAGTTGAATTTTCAACCAAGAAAGATTTGGCAGTCTAGAGAAAATGTGTTAAAACAAATTGTAGAATGCTCAAGCCAAATAGGCGAGATCTCTACAAAACAGTTATATTTTCAACCCAAAAAAACGACTTTTCTACAAAAAACATTTTAAACTAAAGTGATGAATCTCTAACTGAAATAGTTGGAATTTCAGTCTAAAAAATTAATTTTTAATAACAAAAAACAAACGAATATTTAGTTTTGGAAATTAATTTTTTTCATTTCTAAAAGTGTTCCTAAAAATGTACGTAGTTCAAGTAACCATTGAAATTGATTTTTCGTAAATTTTTTTTTAATTAATTGACAGGCGATTGATTTTAAAAATCGAATCATCATGATGCGCAATTTGTTGATCAAATGAAACAAAAGCTTTATCAGATGACATTGTTCATTAGTATCAGTGACAAACAATGTAAGCTTTCGATTTTGATTAAAGTTAATTAATTCGTTTGTACATTTCATATTTGAAGCGTATTATGAAATTAATCAATTCCCATGTCAACGGGTGAGAGTATTTATTTATTCTTATCAACTATTGTGTTTCTTGCTTTATAAATTATATTTTTTTTCATTGTTGTTGATCAAGAAGTAAAAGGTCCTAGTGAAATTTTTCTGTGATTTTGTGGAAATTTTTAATTTGGAAATATGAATAATTGAATATATTTAATTAAATCGAGATTCTCGGTAGTGAATTGCCGCCAAGTAAAAAAAATAAATAAATATATTTTAACGAACTATCTATGCAGTCAGACCCATTTGTGGATATCTAAACCAATTCTTCATAGATTTGCATGGAAACTTTAAGAAATAATACAAAATTGCTAAAAAAGAAATTGTGTACATACGTATTGTTTATTTCTTGGAAACTGAATTTTGTTTTTGTTTTCATTGAAATTAACCATCTTTTCCCTCCATTTAACTGCAATTCAAAAAAAATTAACTAAAATATGAAACTTGTCGCTATACTTTCTCAGAACTGGGTGACTTTTTTATATCATGATTTTCTACTCCACTTGTTTTGAAGACTGAAAGCAACAAATTAATTTCATATATTTTTTTTTGTAAATTGAAAATTCGATTTTTTATGTATTTTTTCATAACGTCGTGACTTTTCTGATAAACTCTTCGTTCAAACATTATTGATTTTATCATTGATATTGCCTTACCTTTTAGATGAGCTTTAATCGAGACTTCGAGATGATGCTGGTTGAATAGTCTACAATTTAATGCCTTTTTTCTGATTTCTTTAAGGGCGATAAGTCAAAATTCGTTTTTGAGTACCTCAATCGCAAAGCTACTAAAAAGAAATAAAATATCCTCATTTTTGACACACTTTAAAGAAGTCAAGGATATAATTTTGGACATTTTGTTTGAATTATAACATAAAAGAGAGACTTGTTCAAAAACAAATTTATATTTAAATAAAATATCATATAAATTAATCTAATGTATATCAAAATTAGGCAATTTACTTAAAATCTCATCAAGAGATGAAAAAAAAATATTGTGGATTCTTGCATGGAACAGTATGCTTGTTATAGGTATCTTAAAACCCATCTACCAAACCTTTAACGTACAATTTTCTATGTAGATTTCATTAGTAGAATATTTTTTATAAATTTATTATAACTCGAATATCGCAAAATTGTATTTAATTAATATGCTAATAATTATACTTTTTCAAAGAGTCAGAAAATTGAAAACATGAATATTTTTCCAGATAAATTCTTAGTTTATATAGTGATACATACTTATATGTTTAAAAAATTCAGATTTTCAGAAGCATTAAAAAAAGGGTTAAACGTTTTCAAAATTATATTTGTTTTTCTAATTATATAAATTATATTGTGTTGAGTATTGAATATTCTTATTACTTTGAAACGAGTATTTTATTCAATAAAAAATGTTATTCAAAAAGAAGTGAAAGCTCGTTATAATCATCTACGAAGCCAAAATATTCTCAAGTAAGAAGTAATCTATACACTGAGAAAATTAAATCATACCGGTTATGATAATTGATTTTGTAATTCGGGACAGCAATCTTGATATCAAGTTTCATAATCCAGGATTTTAGAAACTAATATTTAGATTGTACTTTATAATATCTGTAGATTGCTGTCCCAAATTGTAATATGAGAATTTACAATCAACATATTTTGTAGAATCAAAGTTGGACAAATAATTCTAAAAGATTTCAAAATTTTTAAGTTTTTTTAAAAATAAAATTACAAAAATTTTGAGAAGGTATCAAAGGGCTAGAAATGAAAACTTGGCGAGATTTTCGTTCTTTTTTTAATAATAATGATCCTTCGAAGTTTTCATTTTTTCTTCTTCCATTAGATTCTGAAGATGTCGGTAATTCCATTATCCTAAACAAATTCCTAAATGAAAATATCTGTCAAAATGACATAATAAACCTTGCTTGCACAAATTATGTTGATTGTACGTATACGCTTCTACTTGGAAGAATTCTTTTCATCTTTGATGTGTTTGGTGAAATAAATTTTTTTCAATACGACGAGAATTTGTAGAATTTCTGGAACCAATGATCTGTTCTCGACTGTAGGTTCTAGCTTTATGTCCGAATTGCTGTCGGCTCGAGTTCGTTTGAGAGAAGCGTTTTACTACAACGTAATTGTGGGATACTGCCAAATTTTCGGACTCTAGAGTGACTGCTGAACAATTTAGGATGGTTTAAAGGGCAAAGAAAATGCAAGAGACCAAGAAAAAAAGAGAGATTTGCTTTTTTATCGAAATCTTCCTCTCTCTCTGTCTCTCTAAAACCTAGACGGCCAAACGGACGCAGAGAATTGCCCAAATGTTTTCCTTCCGAGTTCAGAATTGCTGAGCGAGCCCTAATTATCCCTCTCCGGTATACCATCTAGTTTAGGAGAGAGCCCAGGAAATTCCGTCTGATATATTCGTCCTGAAACTCTTAGCCGAGATCTCCAGACGATTGCATTTCAGAAATTGTAATTTTATCATACTTCAAATGGAAAGAGATGAGTTAATAAAGGATTAGTAAAAAATCTATAGGCAACTTGAAAACCCACGAAGTAGAGAGTATTAGTTGCAATTTTTCGTTATCTAACTGGGACACTAAAAAATGAATGAACAGTAAAATTAATATTAATAATAATCTGAAAGTATTTGCAACTAATACATTTCGTTCGTAACGAGAAGTTGGTTCGCAAAGATGCTTGTTTTATTCCTTTTTTTTTGACATTGGCTCGTTTTATTATTTAGAGTTAAGAAGCTCATTAGATCAATTTTATATCTTTGAAATTGTATACAACATTAAATTGATTTTTGGAAACTAATATTTTTGACTTGATAATTACTATTTTCCTTCAATTCATTTTCAATTTATAAGTTTCTTTCTTCTTTTTTGACTTGAAATACTTAAAATAAGGAAAAAGCCTTTAAACTTTTTGACATTTTGATTCATAATCTTAGATTCAGTAAAAATAATTAAATTCTTGATATCTATCAAAATTACCAATTTTCAATTTCAACCTAGAGTGATGTTTTTAAACTTCTTAGTTTATTATATAGAAGTGTGAAAATAATTTTTTTTTATTTCTTTCCTCCAAATTAAGAGTTTTATATTTAGAGCAATGAGAATATCCCAGATTCTCCTAATTCCTTCAAAGCTGTGAATTCCTTGAATAATCTGAATTCCCTGAATTTCTAGAATCATCCAAATTCATGGAAATCCCTGAATTACTTGAGTTCTCTGAATTTTCTGAAATCCTTGAATATTCTGAATTTCCTAAATACTTTAAATGTTCTGAATTTCTGTCATTTTATGAATTCTCTTGAACCCTTGATTTTTCTAAATTCCTTGAATACTATACATTCATTGAATACTATAAATTCCGTGAATTCTCAGAATTCTTCGAATCACCTGAATTTGTTGAATTTTCTAAATTCCATCAATTCTTTTTAATTCCTTTAATATTCGGAATTATATGAATTCATAGAATTCTCTAAATTATCTGAATTCTTATAATTCTCTTAATTACTGAAATCCTGAAATATTCTGAATTTCCTGAATTCCTTGAATATTCTAAATTCCTCAGACTTTTTAAGTTTCCTAAATTCTCTGGGTTTTTTCAAATGAAAATTCAGGAAGTTCTTAGAATTCCATAAATTCTATTAATTCAGGTAATTTATGAAATTCAGATGAATTTTGATATATCTGGGATCTCTGAGGAACTTAAAAGATTTCAAAGAAGCTAAAAGCATTCAAAAAGATTTTATAGAGCTTAAGAGTATTCAAATCATTTTATAAAAATGAAAAATCATTCAAAACTGAATATTTTTCATATAGCTCGCCAATTTACCTGTCCCTTTTTACATTAATCTGTGAAAAAATTAAAAAAATGTGTCCCAAAAATTAAACTATACCTCTTAAATTAGGTATTATTTTTTTAAGTAATCAAACTGTTCAGGATTATATTGTAATCATAATAAGCTGCTTCTATATTTAATATTAATTGGCAATTAAATATTTCCGGCGCGCATCAGCTCGCGCCTAATGATGATAATTTGCTATAAAAAGTAATTTTTAATTTGAACATAAATCTTTCCATAATAAAATTTCACGGTGCCTGACTATACTCGTTTATTCTACTGAGAATGAAAGCGCTTGACTATAATCTTAAACACTTACTTTCATTTCCACTCTGAATTCTGAATGAAAACAAAAATGCCTGACTATGATGGCACTTTTCCACTAGTAAAAGTTATTTTTCCGGTCGAAGATCCGAAATGCCTTGATATAACGCTCTTTTTTCACTTACACTTCTGGCAGACTATGCTCGACATTTTTTTGTACTTACATTAGGACACAATTGTTTAAGTTTCAACACCATTATTTTTATACCTCTGGAAGTTGTCTTCAATACTAAGATAAAATTGTTGTCTTTGAAATTCACTTTCCTGAATAGAAAGACTTTTTCGAATGAGACAAGATTACTTCTGACGCTATCGGTATACATTCACTTAAGGCAGGCTGTATTATACTATCCCCCTGAAAATGTATGTGTCTGACTATTATATGCTTTTTCCATGTGCTTTATCATGGATGATTTCACTGAAAATTAATATGTCTGACTATAATTCACTATTTTTACTTCGAAATCTCATCATTCAAGTTTATTGTACCGAAAACTGAAAATAATTCAACTGAACATTGAATTCATCATTATAATAGTATATAATGCACCGAGGGGGCAAAGAAGGACTTCATTGACGAGTACTGAAAATATACACAGGGCAATAAAGTCCCTCTCTTCCATGATTCATACGATATTTTATATAACATATACATAAATATCGCTCTGTTTTTCATTCCTATGGAGACGACCTTAAGTGCCGCTTTTCAAGGTCATAGGTATGAAATGCCCTTGTATATCTATGACGTCATGATTTTTGACTTTATAGATATATGATGGCCATAACATGCCTATGAGCTGAAAAGGGGCACTTCAGGTTTACTCCACAGGCATGAGAAACGGCCGTATTCATGCATGGGTTATATAAAATACTTTATAAAATGTATAACTTTGACAACTGTTTTTAAAGTTTCTCTGAGTGGAAATATTCTTTGTACAAAAAACATGCATGGTCTGACTATATCGAAAAATTCTACTTACATATATTAGGTATCTTGAAGTTCCCTTTAGCACTAAAAACACATTTTTGTCTAACCATGCGCGACATTCTCTACTTGAGATTGACCAGTTCAATTGATATTTTTCTAATAGGATTATATTTTCTTTGTTTCTCTACGACATTTTCTTTCTGGAAATTGATGCGTCTAATTATATCATGAATTTTTCACTCACATGGAAAAAACAAAATATAATCTTTACAGCGATTTCAGACTAATCTTTACCTGAAACAAAAATTATCTTCACATGTCAATATTTACCCACCACATGGAAAATGATTACCATTTCAACTCTATGGAATCTTGTTTTGTTTGTATGCAAAAAAATTCAACTTTATCTACTTGAAAATCACCCGCAACGAAAATTCACTTCCATTTTTTCTTTGTTATATTTACTTCATTCCTTCTGCTACGTAAATTTTCACTCTCATGCTCAAAATAATGACAATTGGTTAACGGACAATTGAGAACGCTGGAAATTAAGTCAGTTTCTGAATTTATTTTTTATTTATAAATAATGATCAGAAGGTCACAACATTTTAAGAAATGTGTTGATTTTTATATTATGAAATTAATAAGTGGGAGTGATACAATCCAACATTGAACATACTTATGACTTGATTTTTACATTTTTTGTTTGAAATATACGTTAAAACATCAATGAAATAAGCAAATGCATATCTTGCAAATATACATATCTTGTAAGTCATTGTATGCTTTGAAGACTTTGTTTTTTTTATAAAATTGACCAAAAATTTCTTCAAAATAAATCATATGTATCTACGAATTTTTGAATAACTGATGAAAATTATTAATTTTTAAAATGAATTTCATAAACAAATACAGATTTTCGTCAATCTTCAAGCAACAAATTTCATTTTTTTAAATCTAATTGAATCTAAATAACGTGGAAAAATCCTTTTCTTATGAAACTTTACCAAAAAACAATTTTTTTTTCTTCTTATAAACAATTTTATAAGAAAAATCACATCTTGACTACTTTTCAAGAGATAGATGTAGTATTTTTACGAAATCGACTGCCAGTGGTTCAGACAGGACCAGATTTATTAACATACGGTTTCAGGTGACTCTATTTGTTATTTATTCAAATAAACTAGAAAAATACAAATTTTCTTGAATTCTTATCTTGCAGATTTCGTTTTTTGAACGGAATTTACTCTAAATAACATCGTTAACTTCCCTTTTGTGTTATTTTATCAATAATTAAAAATAAATTTTTCATGGACAATCCATTATTGTTGTTGCATTGTTGCTGGTCAATGAAGTCTTATAAGGATAGGATTTTGCTAAGTAATTTATAATTGATTTGGTGAAAAAAGTTCAATCAATGGTGGAAAATTGACAAAATTGTGTATTTATTGATAAAATTCATTCAACTGACAAACCAATATTATCACCTGACAATGTATTCTTATAAATAACGGCCTTTCTGCGAGTGTTTATCAGGTATTTAAAAATCGTACAAATTATTTATGCCGATGAATTTACAATTAATTTTCTTAAAGGAACGCTGTGTTTGGAGTTTGCAATGGTTATAATATGCATTTTTTATTCAATTTGTTTATGACAATAGAAATGACGTTGTATTTTAAACAAGTGGAAAGCTAGCATTGTGTTTACGTATATCCAGAACAAAAAATTGCAAAATAAAATCTTCAAGTATTTTCAATCTTGAAGTAGCACTTTCACTTATTAATTTTTCTATATAATAATAATTTTTTTCGATTTTGAAAATCTGTGAGCGATCGAAAATTGATAACTTCATCTACTCTCTCCTTTCTCACACCGGAAGAAATTTCGCTCAATGGTGTAATAATAAATAAAAATCTAATGAGATTTATTCAGATTAATTATAATATGCCTCTTTTTCTATAATATTAACGGTTAATTAAACTTTGCGCTTCGATAAGACGTTCAACTAGTTATCTTGTTAACTTGTTGCAGCCACAAACCCAAAATCAACAACTAAATTTATGTTTTAGAGCGTCTACAATTTACTGGGTGAGACGCTGTCGAGACTGCAGCAGTACGCGGAGGCTGAGAAGTGGTTTCAGGCGAGTTTAGCCAGTCAGCCAGACCACGTGCCTGCCCACATCACTTACGGGAAGCTCCTAGCACGAAACGTAAGTTTGACCAGACGGTTAAACGCATGGTCTCCTTACGTCACTAAGACGACCAGCATCTCTCTTCCTCTCTCTTTCTCCTCTTTCTTCTTCTCCTTATCGACAATCCACCCTACTTCAAATCCCTCCATACCTCCTTATCTCCTACCACCATTCCTTGGACGTGGTCTTCGACAACTTTCCAGCCCCATTCTCTCCTACTCAGGTAGGAAATGAAATTTCTCTCGAGCTTTTTCTTTTCAAGGCGAGATGAAAGTGGAGAAAAATGTACTTCTTCTTAAATGGATTATTTTTAGAATTAAAGTCAACTCTTGTTTCCATTTTATTTGATTGTGAGATAAAATGAGAGATTTTTTATATTGTTCTATTACTTTAACTCAAGAGGTGAAAAGTTCTGTGAAATTTTGTGTTGGAATCTTGTCCAGATTCCTGCTAAAATTCCTGGAAGGTTTCTTTGTCATCGCATTGAATTTTCCTGTTATTCCTGTGGAATTTATCTCGATTTTTATCGAAATTCGATGAAACTACTTAATTAATGGGACTTTTTTTATATGAATTTCTGGATGAGAAGTATTTCAGATATTTGTCCATGTCTGATTCTTTATACTCCTTATTAGAGTGGGCTGAAAAAAAACATTTTTTAATAACGGTTTCTAATGGTGAGTAATAGTTATATTTGCCAAACAATAGTAAGCCATCCAAATTTTAGTTCAAACGGATCATATCTTCTGTTCGTTGTATGGATGTAAAAATTCAAAGTTTGGAAAATCTGATGACAATTTTTCTATAGAACAAAAAATAATGTTGAATTATTCTCAAGCACAGTTGAAGGGAGGCAGTTTAGAACTATAGATAACCATCAATTCCGTGGAAAGAATTTTTTGCATAACCAATTTTTCAATAATCAAATATAAATCGTGCTCAAAGTATTTGTTCGAAATCTCATTTTCTGTTATAGTGATAAAAAAAATTTCGAAATTAAAATTTCGGGGAAATTTAAACGCAGTAGTAATTTTGTTCTTCCACCGATGAAATTAGATCCGATAAATAAGAATCTAAAATAAATGAATTTTTAATTCTTGAATAAATTTAAAATAAATTTGAAATAAATTAAAATTTAATATAAATTTAAATTTGAATCGATAAATTTAAATCAAATTCCACCCATAAGTTTCTTTCATTTATTATCATCCATTGAAATAAAAAAGATAGAATTTTCTCATTTTCTTCGGCCTCCTAGAAAAAAAGTATATTATACTGCGATATGGAGACATTCAATCTTGATTTTCTCGGAATAGAATAATTTTTTTTAGATCCAATTTTTTTTTCTCATTTAATATACGTAATATTAATATACGTAAGTATTCATATTTGTCCAAAATCTGAAATTCGATCTTTAATCGCTTCTGAAACCCTTTTTTCAAGACCTGGGAAATTCTACCCTCACAATTCTTAGAAGTTTTAATCGGAATGGGCTAACTTTTTTATATTCAAACTTTTTTATCCGCATTGAGAAACTCACAACCTCAAAAGATAGCTTTCTACGATAGCAAAAATAATGGCATGTTTCTTCGGCTCAAGATGAAGAAATGTCAAACACGTCTGAATAATATTCAAAAAATGTGCAGTTAACACAGAATAAAAAACTTTATTTTCTGTACATTTTGAAAACAATTTTAACACGCAAAATGTGTTCCTAATTTCTGATATTATATTATTATTAACTGTCAATAATGTATTATAATTTTTTGGCCCATACCAATTTTCAAATCGATAAACAGAACATAAGATATTCTCTGTTAAAAGTGAAATTGGAAGAAAAGTTTAATCAGAAAGTTTTATTAGGTTCCAAGAAATTTCAGGGCGAAGGTTTTTTCTTTAACCGAGGAGAAAGTTTTTTTTAAACTTTCAACAGTAATAAAAAGTCCAATATTCAATTCTAAAAAAAGTGAGAATTTACTTTTCAGTTACCAAGTTTTTAAGTCAATAGAATATAAGTTTGATTAATAAATAGTATCATATTTCCACAGAATGGAGGAGAAACTTTTTTTCCGTTTTGAGGTGCACGCTTGGACCTGATAAAAAAACTTCGGACGCTAATAAAAAATCGGAATTTAAACTTTATAAATGAAAAAAAGGAATTTACTTCTGGCTCCTAAGTTCATCAGCCAATAATCTAATTTTTAAAAATTCAGATGTTTGGCCATTATGGCATTCTACCTTTGAAGTTTTACCCGCTATTAGATTCCACTACTAGAAAGAAGGTTTTTTCTCGACTCACTCCACTTTTTATATCAGAACTTTTTCTGCAGAAATATCCCAATTTGCTTATATTTTCTTCATTCTTGAACTTCTTTGTAATCAATTTTAATAATAATTATGGCGCAGTTTGACCTCATTTATGACGTTGAAGGTTTCTATCAATTCTGAATTGTCAGTCACTTAGAAACAATAGCCTTGCAAGGACAGTTTGTGATTTTATGTAAATCTGGTCTAACTAAGCTCGCACTGTTAACAATTGGCTTGTTCAACGATCTAATCACGCTTGATGTTTGCCTTGCAGTCCAGTCGTGTTTTGGAAGCCGAGAGGTGGTTCCTGCGCGCCAGGAGATTAGCTCCAGAAGACCCCAGCGTACATTATCATTACGGTAAGGACAACAATAGCACATCAACACTGCATGTTCGTCAATTAATTAACTTTGGCCAATTACTTCGATATTTTCCTTCGAAAATTGCTCATGAAAATGTTAAAGAAAAATTATTTTAGTTAGAATACGAATTAACTTTTAATTATTAGGAAAAAAAAGGTCCCTTCCCTTAGCAAAAGATACTCCAGCAGCATATTTGTAAATTAAGCAAAATTGGTTTGGTAAGGAATTTATAGAAAATTTATCAAAGTAGACGCCATGCACCTCGCAATAAATGTTCCGTAACCTATTAGCAGGCTAATTAAGTTGTTTAGAGCTCATTCTCCAATATTTTTTCTCTCATACTCCCCCTACTTGCCCTGCTTCCATAACGTACCGTCTTCCCCCATATTTCCCTTACTATCAGTTCTTCTGCCCTCACTTCCCCATCTTCCCCTACTCCTCCCACCTTTACTTCCACTTAATTTTGCTTTTACCCCCTTTCACTAATTCTCTATACATACCATCCTTACTTCCCCACTCAACAAATTGCTTTCTCTCCCCTTCTCATCCGCACCACTCTACTATCTCTCCCTTCAATTCCCCTCCGATCCTTTCACTTATTTCTTCTCACTCTCCTACATTCCCACCCCTCATTTTTCCTAAGTTTCTCTACTATTTCTCCTTCATTTTCCCCCTTTTTCCTTACATCTCCTCCTCTGATTTCGAATCACTTCCCCTCCATTGTTTCTCCTCACTTCCTATATGTCGCCTGTCATCACTTTCCTTACTTTGTCTTCTCTCCTTTCCTTTTATTGCCCTACTAATTCCGCCTCAGTTTCCTTACATCTTCTCCTCTCACTTCTAATTACTTCCCCTACTTACACTCCTTAGTTTCTTCTCAATTCCCGTACATCGCTTGCCATCATTTCCTTCACTTCCCCTCCTCTCCTTTTCATCACTTTTCCCAAATCACCTCCCTCATTTCTCCTCACTTCCCCTTCATCTCTCCTTTATTCCCTCCCACTTGCCTTACATCCCCTCCCATAATTCCGAATCACTTCTTATAATTTTCCTTCCTCGTTTCCCTTCACTTCCTGTACATCGCCTGCCATCACTCCCCCTACTTTCACTCCCTTCCTTTTCCCCAAATCCCTCAAATGACTTCCCATAATATTTCTCAACTTCCTATACTTTTCCTCCTTTATTTTCCTTCACTTCCATTACTTCTCTCACCTAACCTCTTATTATTTCAGATCATGTCCTCTACTTCAACTCCTTCGTTTAACCTCACTTTCTTCACATCGCCAGCCGTCACCTCCCCTACTACCCCGCCCCTGATTTTCTATCACTCCTTGTCATTTCCCCTATTTCCCTTCCTCACCCGGAGCTTTAAGGGCTTCTGCCCATGAGAACAAAACCCAAAAAAAAATCCGCAAAAAAATTGTTGGTCCGAAGAGAGTATTTACTTCACACTTTACAAAAATTCGGAAAATAAAGCTTCTATTTCAACACCACAAAAATCAGAAACTGAAAATTTCCGCCGTTTACAATTACGTTTATTATCGCTCTTTCCGAAACCTTTTTTTTAGCTTGAAAGTTAAACTTAAAAAATTCAGAGTTTTTTAATCAATCTCAAAATCATAACAAAATGCTTGAAGATATTTTTTTACTTGTAAATTTTATAGCATAGAAAAATATGACACTATAGACAATGGAATCAGATCTGAATTTAGACTCAATAGTTTTTCCATTTTTTCCTAATTTTTCAAGCTTGAAGTATACAATTTGGGAGAATTGAATTCGATATTTTAAAACTTAAATATCTCCTGCTTGAGATCATATAATTGCGTATCAATTCAGAGTTTTTAAATTTGCAATGTTTTTAATTTTAATTTACACAATATGGAACAATTAAATTAGAAATTAAAAAAGGTTGATGAATTAGTAAATGTTGCATTAATTGTAAAATATTTATATTAAAAACTGGATCATTTTGAACTTTGATAGGGCCTGCCTCTAGTTTTTAAATATTTTAACCTTCAGCACTCGTAGTATGTAATTCTGTAATTCGGAACGTTTATTCAATATTGCACAAAGAGGAATGATTGATTCAATTATAACGTTTTGAATTCCTAATTTCTACGGTTTCTATAAATTCAAAATATCAATTTTTGAGGATGCGACATTGGTAACTGGTCAAGCTGAAGGGTTTTCATTGTAAATTATTATTAATTTCAAGCAATTACAATTGAATTAGTTTAATATTTGCAGCCTGATTCTGAATTTAATTAAATGAAAATATTTCATATTCAGAATATTCTTATTTTGACTTTATATAATTTACATACTATAAATATAGATACACATAATATAATATCATATCAAGGTGTTGCCAAATAGTTGACCATTTTAGACAAAGAGATTTTCGAAAACAACAAAATTTCCAAGCTGCTTAAAATATGCTTTATATTCCTTTTTCGCAGAGAGAGGTTTGTGATAACCTAATTTTTTTAAATCTTCTTTCTTGACATATTTTGATATAAATTGACCCCAGGAGCTTGGAAATGCAATTAAAAAAAAAAGTCCGTATGTGCGTGCCAATTGATCTGCAGGCCTAATAGGAGTTTGAGCTGGATCGCCCAATTAGAAGTGTTCTTTCTCGCGTTTAAAAATTTGAAGCCAAAAAAATTGGAAAAACAGAATTTTACCATTTTTATATGCAAAAAACTTTGATTGTCATTCAAAATAAAACAATTCTGTGTCTGGTGTATTTATTCGCGTCTTCGAGACACATCGATCGACCTATTCTGGAACCTGTTATGGCCTACTAGTATCCATTTATGAAGTTTCAAATTAATAATTTATTCCGTTTGTATGAGAAACACATTCTTGATGTTATGAGTTCTACTATAATATGTCTGCAATATTTTATTACGTCTTCAAGATGCGTCCATACTTATTTTCAATTTTTTTAGATATATTTTTCATTTTATTTATATGAAAATTACTTTTTTAATATTGGTCATACAGCGTTTATGCTTTATTTGTTCGCGTTTCCGAGACGCATCGATTGACCTACTGAATAACTGTTCATGTCCTCTAAAAATCCAGAAATACCTATTGTAATTTTTTTTCGAATATTTTAAATTTTGTTTATGTAAGGAAAACTTTTTTCATTATTGGGAATATATAAATACTGAATTGATATAATTATCCGCGTCTCCGATACGCGTCGACTAACCTATTGACAAACCTTCAATTACATTAATTTCATGATCAATTAATAGCGACTTATAAAATTGAAAAAAGGATACATTGTTTATGTGAGCAAAAAATTTTTATTCAGAACATAATAATACTGTAAATTAAAAAGTGGTTCGTTATAGCAGAACACATTAATTGAGATTTTGACGGTCTCTCTGAGTATCGCTAAGACTTGAGAGGAAGCTAAGTATTCATAAATAAGCCCAAGTAAATAAATACACCCAGTGGTACTTCATTTTAATTTGACTTCAGCGTTTCAAAACATTAATTAATTCTATAGGATGTTAAACTAATATAGAGCTACAACGGACATTTTATAAAATAATGTTTTGTAAATTCTGAGTTTTCTAAAGTGTTGCAGCATAATTCAATCTTGCATTTAATATCTAAATGATCCAATCTATAGAATCAAAAAAACGTACGAGCCCAACTTCACGATCCTAGGAAGTCGTGTTGTATTTTTTCTTCAAAAATCTCACCAAAGACAAATTCAATATTTACGTCTGAATGTTAAATACTTTTGATTCTAAATCTGGATTATTTTAATCGAATGAGTATTACTCTGCTGCAAATCTCTTTGATCAAACCTCAATACCAAAGTAACCCCAGGATTTTCGTTGCAGCGAGCACCACACATCTCTTTTTAATATTACCTAATATTTGAACGCTTCCTAATTAAGGTTATTGAATACCCAAGTTGAGTTAGTAGTTTTCATTATTTATTTTCCGAAAACTAAAATCAAAGTTTGGCAAACAGAACATTTGAAGCAGGTACTTATCAAACTCAAGCTATCGCAAAGCCGCGTAAATAAAGTAAAACTATTTATGTGGGTTGAATAGATACCCTTTTAGCCCATAGGAAATCGGTGGCGACTGACATATCAAAAGTCTCGTAGTGTCTGGTTTTTAGTGGTAGGTTCAGAGGCGGTATCGAAATTCCATATGCAAATATAAATATAACTTAAATACGCTCATACGATTCAATATCGATTGTATATATTTTGGATTCGTTAAGCATTCATATGCGTATAAGTAGCTGAATAGCAAATTGGGATGAAATTTCATTTGAGGACATTACAAATGTTCTGTTTCCTGTTTGATTTAATGATGGTTGAATTTCTGAAAATAAATATACGACACGTCAGTTGCTAGTTGACAATAACTTGCCAGATTTTCCTTAATGAGAACTTTCCCAAATAAGACATTTTATTACGGAATTTCAATCATCAGTAATATAATTAAAGCCAGACTTCATCTTAATATAGATTTGATTGCCTTTCATTTAGTGAACTTGATTATATAAGAGAGAAGATATTATAGAGCAAAATTGCCATTTTGATTCTCATTAATTGTGCTCTTATGTGTTAAGGTGCAAAATATTTCGAGATTTGCAATACTTTTTTAATTACATATTTTTTACTTATGTGGTAGAATTTCTATAAGAATATATATATATATATATATATATATATATATATATATGTGTGTGTGTGTGTGTGTGTTTGTGTGTATGTGTTTTATAAAAAGCTTTTACTTGGAAGGGTGCGAATTTCCAATAGAACGGCAGCTTTACCTGACACTAGGGATCCCCATGCAAAGTGGAAACATAGACATCCATGATATAAATTTTCAGTAGTAGGATAGCATCTTAAGAAGAATGGAGAGAAAATGGAAAATGATCAGACAGGAAAAGTATTTCTTGTGGAAAATATTCTTCTTGACACTGGCAACTGAATACAACATTTGGCGCAGAATAGTATTAATTTCAGCATAAAATAATCCTTACCTTGTTCACATTTTGGAGAATACATTTTTTTTCTAAAATATAAGAAAATTGTTCGTATTTGGGCATCGTTATTACACAAGACATTAAGGTCTAAAGTCAACTCTTCGAATGTAATTTAGAATTCTGAATTCCAGTGAGGGAGGAAGATTAGAATTTTCTTACATTATGCTATACATCTCTATGCTTCTGGAAATTGACTTGTTTTTTCTAACAGTTTTTCTTTAAATTCACCTAGTTTCGACTTCCACTTTTGGAAAATTCACAAGTTCTTAGGACAAACAGAAAATTTCTTAGACTCAATTGTCAACCAAAAATGAACTAGTGTAATTTTCAATTAAAGAATAGTTTTCCTCTAAAAAAAAATAACGAAATAGATATAGATTTTCGAGCAAAAAGGTTCATTTTCAACCTAACAATATAAATTTTGAACAAAAAAAAGATTAGTTTTTACCCGGAAAGGGAATAGGTGAATTTTCAGCTTAAAAATGAATTTGAACAAAAAGTAACGAATTTTTAACAACATTGTTCAATTTTCAACCAGACAGATGTAATAGTTAATATTTCATTCGAAATCTTTTTTTTTTATTTGAAAACAATTGAATTCAATAAGAGATATGATTTTTCAACAAACTAGTTGAATTCTTAACAAAAAAATGATTAATAATCAACTAAACAGTTGCATTTTCAGCCAGAAAATATGAAATTTCTACTAAAAACCATGAATTTGCAAACGAATAAGAAGAATTTTCAACCAAGAAAAATTCTTCAGTCCAGTGAGAAAAAGAATATCAACTGAATTGTTGATTTTTCAAGCCGAAAAGGTTTATTCTCTACAAAAAAGTTATATTTCAAATCCGTAAATATAAATTTTGAACAAAAGAGTTAATTTCCAAACAAAGATTGAATTTCCAAATGAACGAGATCCATTTTTTAACAAAAATGCAATAGTTGAATTATTATTTGCAGTAAAAAATTCTTTACCAAAATGAAAAAAAAACAAGTTTTCAACTGAATAGTTTACAATTTCGATATAAAAAATGAATGTTTGAAAAAAGACTTCAATTTTCGATAAGGAAGAATAATTTTCGACAAACGAGTACGAATTTTCAACAAGAAAAGAAGATGAAGTATCAACCAGGAATGGAACGGTTACATTTTTAGTCAGAAAATTAATTTTAAACCAAGAATAAACGATTTTCAACAAAATACTTCAATTTGTAACGATAAAGATGGATTTTCAACAAAAGATGCAATAGCTGATATATTCTATTCAAAAAAGATTTTTGTTTTAAATCAAAAACAATTGTGTTCAGTCAAGAAGACGAGTTTTCAACAAACTAGTTGAATGCTGAGCCAAAAGTGATTCATATTGAAACAGTTGCACTTTGAACCAGCAAAATGAATTTCCCACCAAAATGGAGAAATTTTCAAACAAAAAAGCCGAATTTCCAACCGAGAAAGGTTATTTAGTCAAAAAAGAAACAATTATAACCAAATTTTTGAACATTTTGAACAAAAGAGTCAACTTCCAATCAAATAGTTAAATATTCAACAAAAAAAGTTTAATTTGCAACCAAAAATTTAATAGTTCAAAATATAAAGATGTTCTTTTGGTTTTGGCCTTTGCTTTTGCAATTGAAAGGTTGTGAAACAAAGGCGTCCTCATTCAATAAAAACATAAAATAAAAACGAATTTTCCGAAAGAATAGCTAAAAGATGAATTTTCAATCAAAAATATAATAGTTGATATTTCATTTACAGAAATTAATTTTGAATCACCAGCAGTTTAATTCTGCCAAAAAAGAAGTATTTCTAATCAATAAGATAAATTTTGAAGCAAAAAAGATAAGATTTTGAATAAATAAATAAATTTCCAACAAAATAGTTCAATTTCAACCAAGAAGTTGAATTTTCAACCTGAAAAGACAATTTCCAACTGAACCGTTAACTTTTCAACTAAATGATAAAATTCTTGACAAAAAATTATGAACTCTCTAAAAAAATTTTATATTTGACATTTCAAACAGAAATAATTACCTTTCAACCAATAATAGTTGGATTTTCAACCGAAGAGTCGAATTTTTCACTAAAATGATGGACCCTCAACCATAATATCACAATATTCATTTAAGAAAATTATATTAAAAAATAGATATCCAAATATGAAAATTATTTTTGTTCTATCTTTAAGTATTGCTATAGATTTGCCGAGTTCCAACTCGATCTTTTGGGCACATTCCCAGGACCAACAAGTAATCTTTTTGAAAATTTTGAATTTTAGGATGGGGGTTATTATTAAAATACCCGATACGTTCAGGTTAAAAAATTCTGAAATATTTATCACCCTCTGGAGATAAATTACCATTGTCCTATATTAGGCTATAAATCTGTATGGTCACAAATTATTATATATTAATTATATGAATTATATGATTATGTTATAAAAATTATACAAATAATAATTATTATAAAAAATTATTTTTCTTTTACCTTCAAAAAGTGTTTTTCAGATTAACGTAGTTTATGTCAAAATCAGAAAAAATGGAATTTTGCTCGTTATTTTTTACCGAATAATTGTTTTGTGCTCCGCGTGAACCGAAAAAAGTTGTATATTATGATTAGCTGATTGCCTATTTAGTATACACCTCATCATAAATTATTTTATACTTGCAGGCTAAAGTACCGATAAATGGCGAAATCACGAAAAATGGTATTTTCTTCGTAATTATAAGGGCAATTGCATTTTTTGCCTAGCTCAGATGTGTCATGAAATTGGCACATTATGATAATATGAGTCTTTATTTAGCATAGATCTCTTTGAAAATTAACTTATGTTTACACACTAAAGCTACAGTAACGAAAATGGTAAAAATCGTGATAAATTAAATTTTCCTCGTTATTTTTGAGCCAACAATATTTTTTTCTGATCCGCGTGAACAGCAAAAGTTGTATACTGTACGTATGCTAGAATAAGTTTCTATGCAGTATAGACCTCATGAAAATGATCTTATGTTCGCACACTTAAGTTAAGGTGCCTGTCATAAGATCATTTTTGATGAGGTCCATACTGCACTGGCGCTCATATTATGATAGTATATAACGTTTACGGGTCACCTGGATTAGACAAAAAAATTTATTGACCTGAAAATAACGATGAAAATACCATTTTACGGTGCTTCAACTAAAGTCCACGAACATAAGATCATTTTTCATCAGGTCTATACTACAAAAGCACTCGTATCATCATAGTTTACAACTTTCAACGCTAACCCGAATTAGAAAACAAATTATTTCCTTAAATAATGAGAAAAATTAAATTTTCCCAGTTAATTAATGATTGGACTTGAGAACCGGTTCATTCTGATGCGAAATCTTTCAGTCAAATTTTGGCACTGAATTGATAAACTAGCATGTACTGACATTTGAAAAAAGTTTTGATGCATCAAAAAGTTCTTCTTTTCAAAAATATTTTTTTCTTCGTTTCAGGCCTCTTCCTGACGTCACAAGGGCGTTTGTCAGAGGCAGCAGAGGAGCAATTACGTGCTGCCGAGTTGTCCCGCTCAGATTACGATCTAGCTGTGGCAGCAGCGTCGGCCCTGCGACGAGTGGATCGTCGCGAGGAGGCTGAGCTTTGGTACAGGCACGCAATGGGCCTGAGGCCCCACGAGGCCCGAAGTCACACGAACCTCGGAGCCATTTTGCATCTCAACGGCAAATATAAACAAGCAGAAGCAGCATACCGAGAGGCCTTAAGGTTGCAACCAGGTGACGCCACAACCATGACGAACCTTCACAAACTCGCCGCTCTTCTTGCGTGACCCAAAAAAGCCCAAAAATTCCGACGCTTTCCGCGTTTTCAACAAACACATTCTCCCCTCTTCTATACCGAGAGGAACAAAGAGAGCGAAGAGTTTCGATGACAGGGGAAAAGGCCATTTTTCACTTCTCGTGTGAGAGAAATCGATATCCGTTGATATTCTGATACATAAAAGCAAACGGAATATTCATCCGCGGAATTGCCGACGTCACTGATCGGCTAAGACAGCCGCTGTATGGAATGTAAAGAATAAAGCTTCCTTTATTTTTCTCTAAATATAATCTGACTTTCTTATTCACTACATTTCCTGATGTAAAAAATATTTTTATATTCTGCACTTTCAGAAATTTGTGTAGGAATTTTCAGAGACTCGTCGATAAAACTTTATGCAGAAACCGTTTTCACATTTTCCTGAACAGGAACGGACATTTCAGCAACGGGAACTGCATAGCTTCAGTCACATTTGAAGAGATTGAAAAATTATTTCATTCTATCAATTTTAATATAAGATGTGTAGTCTATAGTTGTCCTAGCAATTTAAATAGTACGCAAATATGAGTGAAGTTAATATAAACACATTTGATTCAATAGGTGTATTATATAACCTAGATACATACGTAGTCATTTACATGTCAAATTTGCTCACATATAGTTTTACTATAATTTATACTGTTGAGACAAATATATACTGCAAATTTATATTAAAATTATGAACCAACGGAACCACTCAAAATTACGGATACAAACCATCTAGCCAAGAGGGCGTCATTTGACGTAAACAGCAGACTCACCATTGAATTGAAACCTGGATTATTTATTAAATTACGCAGCTGCTGCTAGTCACTTGAGGTCCTGATGTACCTTTTTAGAAGTTCATTCATGAAGCAGGTCATCGCAGTATCTTCTAACTATTTTATTGCAAAGATGATTTGCTTATCATCCTATTTTCTAGGTCTTTACTAGCGATTTCAACACTTTTTTCAGTTTATTCTTCTCTTGCAAATTTTGGATCCTTTTTACGCTTGTGATCATTCAATATCGGAAAAAAATGTACTACATTGTTAGAATTCAACGAAACTTTTTGCAGTCCATTGTCGCCCATGACCACGACCACCATGCTTTGTCCGATTCAAACACGATCGACAAGCGAGGAGTGCGCAGTTGCTAACTGCGCTCTTCTTTCGTTTGCGATAACTTATATTTCTGTTACTATTTAGGAATTTCATGGAACTATTTGTAATGCTCAGACACTGTTTTTGAATATCAATAAAAATTTGATAAATTTATAAAGGTTACTGAATTTCTTCTTCAGCAACCTAGTTTTGTAAATTTCAATTTCTTGAGTATGCTAAATGTGTTGGAATTTTCCGAACATTTCTAACAGTGTGTATATCACATACATTATTTAAACAATGTGCTGATTTTTATAGAGCAGGCTTTGTAAAGAAACTAACCTTTTTTCTTAAGATGGGAGAATATTGTTTCTGAAGCAGATAATGATATAAGAAATCGCCGACTTTTGTGAATAATATTTAAATCATTGAGGTTTTAGTTTGAATTATTTGGATAATATTAATTGTCCAAGAATGTTTATGTTCATAAGATAAGTTTTTTTATTTCAAGTTGAATCCTCTCGAGATCTACAGTAATTTTAGATGCATTTTTTTTGCTAAAGATCAATATTTTTCTCGAAAAAAAATAGGAATCTGTGTTTCTGTGAAATTTTTTTTCTCAAATACTACAAGTTTGGTCAACGTCCTGTTTTACGAACTTGGCACCAAAACATATTTTGTGAGAACATTGAATGATCCGGGATAAAAAAAACCCTCAATAAAAACAAGCGCTATTTCGAAAACTAAAAAAATAGTTGAAGTTAAAAAATTTCATTTTTGACCTTGTTATCGTTGATGGGAAATCGATGATCGCAGCATGAGTCTTTTCGACAATTTGAAATATTTCTCTATTAAACCAAAATTCTGCATCAAAGCATATGTGTGGACAGTTTAAAAATGTAATTAATAATTTATTAATTGATTAATAAAAAAAACTCCTGCTCAATAATGGTTTTTGCTGAAACTTTCAAACTGATTTTACATAATTATGAGATTTTTTTTGCAGTATTGATTTCCGTAATTGTAAAATATGGCAAAAATTTAAAGTATTTCAAAGAATATCTTTTCTCTGGTTGAAATTTTCAAGTATTACGTACCTTTGAACGCTTCATTTGTGGGCGACGAACACCAGTATCGAATTTTGGACAGAATAATGGCTTCACCGTTGTTCTTTTTAGTTGAAGTGTTCTAACATATTTAAATAAAATGAAAGTCTGCATTATGAAATAATTTTGCTTTAAATTTCAAAGGGCTAATTTTCTATAAAGCAGTTGAAGTTTCAACCGAAGAATGTGAATTTCTAACCAAAAAATTCATTCTCAACCAAATAATTAAATTTTCTACCAAAATAATTTAATTTTTGACACCAAAAGATGATCTTTCAAAAAAATATTCAAATGCTTCATTTGAAAAGATAACTTTTTAACAAAAAAGTTCATCCTAATCCAAATAGATTTTGTAACTAAAAAGATGTATTTTTCACCAAATATTTGAATTTCCTATTGAATAGTTGACTTGAACCAAAAAAGACACATTTTCACATAAATCGTTGAACGATCTTCTAAAATAGATTTATTTTCAACCAAACAGTGGCATTTTTGACCAAAGAAGATAAAACCAGTACGAGAGAGAATAGTTTTCAATTCATAACGACAATTTTTCTACAAAAAAGTTAATTATCAATCAAGTGAGAAAAATAATGTAATTTTCAACTTAAGGTTAATTTTTAACGAAACAGTTTAACTTTTAACGAAATAATCACATTTTTCAATTAAATAATAAAATGATACAATTTTTTTTAACCAAAACAGTTACATTTTTAACCCAAATATACGAATTAAAATTGAATTTAAATTCAATTAAATAAATTAAATCAAATTAAATTGTATGTATACGTTTCTTTATTAAATTTCTTTATTAAATTAAATCTAATTGAATTAAACTAATTGAATTCATTAAATTGATTAAATAAAATTGATGCAATTAATAGAATAAATTAAGATAAATTAAATTAAATTAAAATAAATTAAATTAAAATAAATTAAATTAGAATAAAATGAAAAATAAATAAATGAAAATCAAATTTAAATAACAAAACAGTGAAACTCTAAACAAAACAGGAATAATTTCAATAAAATTGACGATTTTTCAACAAAATAATTGAATTTTGAACCCAATCATTAAATTTATAACCAAAAAGCTGACTTCGAACCAAGAAGATTCGTTTTCTACCAAGAAAGCCGTATTTTTAACGAAATTCATGAAATTTCAACCTAATAGTTGAATTTTCAAGTAATTATTCGAATTTTCAACTGAAAAATATATGTTCAAATAAAAAATCAAATATTTAAATATGGAGTTGAAAAATACAATTTCAAGCTGAAAAAGGAATTTGATATTAGAATCAATTAATATTTTCAACCCAAGTAGTAAATATTTAACTATAATTATTAATTTTTTCCACAAAAAATAAGAGCTTTCATAAGAATAGTTAAGTTTTCACCTAAACCATATAAATCTCCAACTTGAAATGTAATAGTTGAGTTATCAACGAAAAAATAAATCTTCAACCAAACGAAATGAATGTGTAATTAGTAAATAAATATAATTGATAAATTTTGAACGACATAGTTCATTTTTGACCAAATTATTGAATTGTTTATTGAAACTTGCTGCCAGAACAGTTAAATTTTTAACTCAAAAAGACGCATTTTCAACGAAGCGGTTCATTTTTCAACCAAAAAGGATGACTTTTCAATGAAGATGTTTGATTGTCTACAAAACACTCAAGTTTTCAAACAATAATAATTGAAGTGCAAAGAAAAATAGTTTGATTTGTTCATAGGGTTCTATTAATTCTGTACGCATACAAGTAGAAGAACAAAAAGGAAGAAAAAATATGTGAAGCTTGCATTACATAAAGAGGAATTTCTATAATTTGCGTATTGCAAAATAATAGTTGAAGTAATTATTGAAGTTTATTTTTATTAGTTTCAAAATATGAAGTATTTTATCATTTTTTGTTTTGAACTACACACTTTTAAATCCTAACTACATAAATTGTGTCAGACTGCGCCACCTTTTAGGCACTGAAAAAATCATAAAATTATTTTATATATTTAGTTGATAAACAGAATTTATATGTATGTTCGTTTTCTAAGTTTATAGAATCTCAATAAGATTTGGTTGGAGTAGGGGGGGTTCAGAAAAAATCATGCAGTGTGTTACGTGGGGGCAGGCTGATTTGAAAATTGCAGAAAACCACCTCACATAATTTCCCAATGACCCCATAACAAGAATTTGGAAATCGATAAAAACAGGTTTTGAGGGTTCAAAAATAGGTGATGAATATTCAGGAACTGGGGCAGAAATCATCCTAATTGGATTGATTCGCAGTAGATTATCTCGAAGCACGCTTCGCCGTATCAGCGCGTGGCTTGCGGGGTTTCTGCAGGTACTCAAATATAACGTGCCACTCGACCATTCTATCCGGCACGAAGAGCCGCTCCATTAATATCAAATCTATTTGCACGAAGGTACCGACTGGAATATTTAAGTTTGCACTTTAAATCACGCTCTCCGTGGGAGCGAACCCCGGCTGCGGGCCACCTGTCGCTCGCGACACTCTCAAGGCAAACACTCGGGCCTTAACCTTTGTTCTCAAATCTTAAGTTACTCACTTTCGCCCTTCCTCTTCGTTATATAAGTCCTTAGAGCGACGGATTCAGCGATACAGACTTTTTTTTAGCGAAAAAAGAACGAAGAAATTCAGAGGTGTCGTAGTGCAATTAGGAAGAACCTTGGGAGAGGAATTCATTTGCGAGAAGACAGGGATTTTAAAATAACAAATTAAAAAGAGATTTTATTCGAGGAAAAGAATATAATTAAGCGGAGGGAATTGAAACTGGGAATTAAGGAGATCAGGTTTTAAGTCTGAAGAATGGGATTAGGTTTATCTTTTAATTCTTTTTACAATTTTAATTATATAAAAATGAGACAAGTTTTTATGGAAGAAAAATTCAATTTTAGTTTGTGTTATTCTTTTACTAATAATAATCAACAAGTTCACACAGCTGATACTTTCCGTACTCATATCATATCGGAACAGAAAGTCCTGAAATTAAGGAAAAATTAGCTCTATCTTGTACGTTGTAAGAACAATAAATCTGGATAAAAGTGCTTTTGACCATGCCTAGATTTGGTAGGTACACTTTCAGTACTTCCTAAAGTCTCAAAAATGTCCGGAAATATTGGCGGAAATTTAGGCGGATTACCTGTCTATTTGTGAATACAGCCAAACTTTGAAAATTGAAAAATATTGGAAATTGTGGTCCCAAGAATTATTAATACAATACGAAATTATCTCCGTCTTGAACGGAGATATCAAGACGGATAACAGTTTGAAAGATGCTTTTTTTTCTTCAAGTCTTCGTCAACTTTTTTCTGAAATGATATTCCTTATGAGACTTTAGCTCATTAGTGTCCAACTTATGCGAATACAAATCTTATTATTTTTAAATTTTCAAAGTTGGTCTGCATTTATATGTAGACAATTAATCCACTTGAATTTTGACCAACTTTTTCGGGCATTTTTGAGACTTTAGGAAGAGCTGAAATTTGACATTCCAAATTTAGGCATGGTGAACAGTAATTTTTTAATGATTTGTTGCTCTTACAACATCAAAAAGAATTTCTCTCGAGAGACGAGAAACTTCTTTGAATAGGTCGAAAGATTTTGAATCAGCTTCGCTCAATGCGAACTTAGTGCGATTTTTTTCACTAAGATAGATAGTTGGTTCGCAGAGATGCTTTTTTCATTACTTCATTTCTCTATGAATTAAAATACATAGAAGAAATAAGAAGCCTTTACCCTTTTTGATTTCTTATATTATTTGTAGTAAAAATAATTACATTGGTGAAATCTATTACAGTTTCAATTTTTAGGGTCGTAGCTTAGGGCAGACACCCTTTTAGTTTCAGTCGGGTGTCCATCCGTCCGCCATACTCTTTCTAAGGAGTGGAAGTTAGAAGAATGATGGAAGGGAAAGTAGGGCAAGTGAGTGTAAGTAGGGCAGGAGAGTGGAAGTTGGGGAAATGAGAGATACCGAAGTAGAAGGAGTGAGGGAGAGCAAGTAGATAAAGTGAGGGGAAATGAGGGGAGGCACATATAAGAAGTGACAAGAAGTAAGGGCGAGGAAGTAAGGGAAATAAGTGAAAGAAAGTATGAGAAGTGCGGAAAATGAATGAGGGGTGGATGAGTAGAGGAAGTAAGAGGAAAGGATTGAAAGCAGAATAGGAGAAGTAGGCGAAGTAGGGGAAATTAGTGAAGGGTAGGAATAGCAAGTGAGAGGAAATAAGCGATTGGGAGAATAGTAGGGAGAAGAAGGAAATTAGTGTAAGAAACGTAGGGGAAATTATAAGACATTATGCGAGGGGATATAGAGGAAATTGGGGAGGAAATCTGAGAGGAATTTAGTTGATGGAAGAAAATGAAATGATGGAAAATAAGAGAAGAAGTATTATTGGAATCAAGGGAAAGTGCGTAGTGAGGAAGAAGGACAAGTAAGATGAAATTAGGGAGAGAACGTAGGAGAAACAAGTGTAACTGAGGGAATGTAGGAGAAATTATCAGAAATTATCGAGATTAGAGGAGGGGAAGTGACAAATGGGGAAGGGAAGTAGAGGAAGGGGAGTGTTAGATAAGAAAGCAAGGAGAGGGAAAAGTAGAGGAGAAAGAAGTTGTGGTAGGGGGTGGCGAATGGTGAAGTAAAGGAGTAGAAACGGGAAATCTAGGACGAGTAGGGGTGGAGAAGGGAAGAGAAAAGTATATTACTCTATAATAACTTTAATTTGAAATTATCCACGATTGAAAAATGCCAAAAAGAACATAATGAATGAAGTCTTTTTTCAGGTAGCTTTTCAATATCCCAAGCCCATTTCCACATTAATCTGAGAAAAATTGGGAAATTTTCGTACGTTAAATAAAGCCTTCCATATTATTTGCTTAAGAGTGATCAGGCTGTACAATTGAAAATTGAAATCATAGTAATTTAGTTATATATTTGCATATTGTTAATTACCAACGCAATATTTCATGTGCGCTGTAGCGCGTATTAATTAATTGGAAACTAATATTTTTTAAACAAAAATATTTGTCGTTTTGCTCAGGTTCTTTGAATTTCTTTTCCAGTCAATAGTCTTTTCCTTTTTTCATGCGCTAAAATACACGGAACAAAGAAGAAGCCTTCAAATTTTTTGACATCGAATATTATTTTCATCAAAAATGAATCAATTCCGAATATTCATTGCAATCTTTAGTGGAGTCTTCAATCTCCTCAGTTTATTAGATAAAAATTTTATTGTTTAAAATTGATTATATTCTAAGTTAGAGCCGCTGATATCAAACAACATGTGACTGCTAAAATGCTAAAAAAAGGCGTCATGCTAAAATATGTTACATTTTCAATACCTCTTGAGATGGCTCCTACGTGCATGTAGTTTGATATTTTATTCCACTTATCTCAACTTCAAAATGGTCAGCCCCTTTCTTATTGCACCAAACTTCAGATAATACACTTATAAATCTACAGTTCTAATTTAAGAAAAGTCTTTAAAAAATAATTTTATCCATATAATACCTTAAAAACATAGAAGCTATAAAAATGAAGACATTTTTAGTTTCAAGCTTACCAATGTTGATAATGTCACTACTACGCATTTAAAACTGCAAATTAATAATTTTGCGACTTACACGTTAACCATGATCAAATTTGAAGTATTTTACATTGAAATTTTTTTAATTGAAATTTCCAACAAATGGTAAAATATCAAATTCATAGCTTTTACATTTTCAATTCACAGCTTTCAAAACGTAAAATTCAAAATTGTCATTCCATTTGTCAAAGTTAGAGTTTTACATTAAGAGCAATGCAATTTCGGCAGATTTCCTGAATTCATCAGAATCACCAAATTCCTCGAATTTCTTAAAATAGTTGATTTATCTGACTCCCCGAAATCGTTAAATACTCGAAATTCTGTGAGTTCTTTGAATGTTCTGAATTCCTAAAATTCTTTCAATTTTGTCAATTTGTAGCACTACTCAAATACTCTGAAACCCTTGAAATTATTGGAAGTTCTCGAAGTCTTTCAATGTACTTAATTTCTTCAATATTGAAAATTTCGTGATTCAATTCTCTGAATTTTCTGAATTCAGCATGTATAAAGAATTCAGGAAACTCCTGAAATTCTATGAATTTTCTAAATTCCTGAAAAATTCGGTATTCTTTAAAATCCCCGGATTCCCTTTATTCATCCGAATTCCTTCTAGAAAATTTAAGAAAGAGAAATAAATCGTCCCATACTCCAAATAAAGTCTGACACGTATTGACTCTTTCCCTGACAGTTTTATTGAATCTACCTCGCGAAGTGAAAATCACGTAGGAAGCCACATGAAAAACTATCACATTCTCATTTCTTAGACAAAAGCTTTATTAATTATGTCAATGAAAAACAAATTAGCTTGGTTGATACTTTAATATGCGAGTGAAGGGAAATGGTGATTTAAAAATATATTTTTTCCTGTGAATGTTCAAAATCTGATCTATATCTCTTCACCTGTGACCACTAAACTCTGAGCTTTCTTTTTACACCCCTGATCTCTGATATATGATCGCTAAAGTTTGTCACATGATCGCTGACCTGTCATTTTTCAAATTTAAACTGTGACCTTTTACTCCTGACTTTTGATCTACTGACCTCTTAACATTTTACCTTTGACCTACGCTTTCTGAATTTTTTTCTTTGACCTTAGACATCCCATCTTTTCCACAAAGTTCTTCTAAATGAGTAAAGCATTAAATAATAATTTTATTTTATTTTGGTGAAAAAAATAAGAATAAAGAATTATCATTATGAAGGAGGATAGAAAAATATAGATAGAAGATAGCTTGAATTTAAGGTCTTGGCATGTAAATTTTTATTAAAGAACAAAATTTGACGGCTTTCTCTCATTCAACATTGAACAATAATAAAAATGAGGAAATCCCGTTTTTTGGTCGGTTTCATATCGCCACCCTTTTTTACAGAGTTTGTCATAACACTGAGAATTATCCAATTTTTCATAAGATGGCTTGAATTGAAGGTCTTAGCATGTAACAGATCACGAAAAGAAAATTTGCAACGCAATACTGATGTTTGAAGATGTGCATAGAAATACACAATTTAGATGTCCATTAGAAAATGAAATGTTGGAGTTTTTCTTTGAGTTCAATTTTCTTCCAGGATATCTCTATTAAAAGATTTTGGCTTGTAGATATACACAAAGAATCCAAATTACTTTGTCACAGTATTTCTTTTTTGCTATCAGACGGTGAAAAATTAGGAAAATGAAGAAATTTCTCCTTTTTTTAGACCACTAGCAGCGATCATTTTTTTTGTTTGATATTCTTTAAAGATGACCGAAATTAAATGTTGCTGCATGTAGATTTTCATGAAAAATTTAATTTCATGTCCTCATTATATTTTTGTTGTTATTAGAGGTTATAAAATTAGAAAAATGAAGAAATTTTTTTTTACCCCTGTATGCTGGAAGCTTTTCTATTTGTCCAATTTTTTCGGGGATGGCTCAAATTGAAGGGAGTACGGCTTTCTAGTATTACTTCATTGTAATTTATTGTAATTTATGTAGACGTTCATTGCTTTTGAAGATCTGGATGTATTGCTTTTTTTTAACAGATGTTAAAAATGCGGAAATTTCTTTTTTGAGTTCTTGGTTTCTCCTTATTATCACCTACATCAAAATATTTATTTATAAATGTGCTTTTTCCATTTATTAATTTCTTTTTGTATTTTTATAATTATCAAAACAGTTTGTGTGTACGCATGAAAGAAAAGTTGTTTTACAAAAGCATGTGATGTTACCTGGAAAGAATATTTTAAAAAGTGAAGTGCTACAATGATAGAATATTCTTCAGTTTATTGTAGAAAAATTAGGGATTCTAGTCGATATACAACAGGCTGTGGCCTTCCATTGCACCTCTAGCCCTTTTATAAATTGAAATGTTTATTTTTTAATATCTTGAACATTGAAAAATATATATGAGTATTTGTAATCGTTTGCTGAATTTAGAGAGAACTTAAACCACGAAAAATTCAAAAACGCTATGGCTGGTACCCTCATTCTTGGCTTTTGATAGACGTAGAAATGATTTTATCGGAATTGAAACGTCGCAGACTGTGAAAGACCAGAAATAAATTACCTCCGTCCATGATAATTGCAAATAAAGTACCCTGAGCCGTTATAACCAAAAGACAAAAGTTAATTATACGAACGTCAACTTCTTCCAACTGGCGCCGCGACTCTTAAATCTGTAGAAGGAGAGATAGCGGTAACAATTCCGTTCAAAAAGACTTCGGGCTACCACGAGTCCTTATCTTGATGGGAAGAAAATTCCATATTCTATTATAGAACTCTGAGACTAAGAAAAAGCAGATAGACAGGATTGAAAAATCTTAAAAGTTGTACGAATATTTTCCGAAGTCAAAATTTGTAGAAAAAAACACTAAATAATGCATTTATTCATGAATGCTGATTAAAGGAATATCAAGTTATTTGAGGTTAGTGTAGAAAATTTTAAAATAATTATGACAGGCTATTGAATCAAACTAGGCACACCTTTTTACCTTAAGTAAAGTCAGATCACTGAGAAACTTTCGAAAACGCAGGTAGTGGATTTCACGTCGTACTTACACAAACTAGACCTTTACATGATCTATTTTTTGTAACTTGAGCTACTTTTTTGTTCAGTAGAGAAAATATAAATTAAAGAATTTACTTAAGTTTTTTTTCAAATAACAAACATAAGCCCTAGAAATCATAATCTTGCACAATAATATTTTCAATTTATTACATCGGTTTTTCTAATTGATTTTATAGATTTTCGCTATTATGACTAATTAAGCGACATTCACATGATAGTTAGTTCGTTAGTTTTAATACGGGCGGGAAGCCCATGGAGAACTCTCCTGGCGCTCAAGCTATAAAGTCTATTGTGCCACACCCTTACTTGTTCACTCTCAGCAGTCGACCCCAGACCTCTTGACGAAGCCCAGTATGTCGAACACCGATCGCGTTTCGATTTCCTCTATTTCCATAAAATGGATGCCGAGGGTCTGTTGCCTGAGCCTAGCTAATGCCGGGCACTAGCATAATACATGCAGGGATGTTTCACCATCCCTGCCGCACCTCCTGCACTCCGTCGTGGGGCTATACCCCATTTTGTGCATGTGATAGTTCAAGTGTTTGTGCCCTGTCAGGGTCCGTACCACTGTCCTTATGTCTTTCTTGGGCAAACTCAGGATTTCCCTGGCTCTGTCCATCCTATAGGTATAACCCAGTATGGATTTCGCCTCACGGCAACCCTTGGTTTGTTCCCAGTATTCTCTGTATTTTGTTCGGATCCAGTTTTTAATGGCCATCCCGACACTGCAAGACGCTATTCCCAGTAGCGGTTTCGGTCCTACGAATTCGCTCGCTGCGCCGCCCTTTGCCAACTGATCCGCCTTTTCGTTGCTCTTGATCCTGTGTGACCAGGGACCCATATGAGAGCCACTTTGTTCCTTCCTGCAAGTTGGTTTAATGCCTGTTTGCATTCTCAAACCAGTTCTGATGTTATGTCTGGTTTCCCTATTGCAGTTGGTGTCGCTTGGCTGTCCGAACAGATCCTGTTTCAGCACAGCGAAGGACGGCCAGGAGCTCCGCTTGAAAAACAGTAGCGTGTCTTTCAAGTGTGATCCCTATCCCTTTCCCTCTCTTACTGTCATAAATTCCTGCTGCTACCCTCCCTCACCCCTGGAGTCATCCGTATACCAGCTTTCACCTTGGAGGAGCTGGTTACAATTTTCTTTCCACAGATCCCGGCCTGGGATGTAGACGCGGAAAGCTTTGGCAAAGTTGAACCGTTTTGTTATTTAATCTTGCCTCATCTGTAGAATCGCCAGTGTGCTGATATCACTTGGGAGTCTAGTGTGTTCAGTTCCCGGAGTCCATCTATTTGCTCTTGCCAGGCGGCCCATCGCGTGAGCCGCTCTGGCGGTTATTGCAACATGTAGGTGTTCCTCACAGAGCATGTATCCTATCGCCGCTGTGGACGCAGTCCTCATTGCTCCAGTCAAACCCCTAAATGCTAGCGTTTGTAATCTTCGCAGCCTGTTCTGCATTGTTTTAAATTCCGCTCGTGGCCACCAGACCACGGCCGCGTGTAGGAGCCTGAGTTTCAAGACAACAGAGTAGAGACATGCAAAAATTTTAGGCCCTATCCCCCACGTCAACCCAAAGGGTCTCCTGCACCTCCAGAAAGTAATGACAAATTTCCTGCATTGGGTCTCCAGGTGCTTTGCCCAGCTGAGCTCACTATCCAGGATTACTCCTAGATATTTAACTGAATCTGAAAACGTCAGCTTCCCACCACAGAATACAGGAGCGTCAGCTTTCGGAACTTTATAATTCCTCGTGAAAATGACCAGGATAGTCTCTCCCGGATTTACCGAGAGTCCTGTGTTATCGCACCAGAGCTCTACGATGCGCTGCGCCGACCTTATAAGACCCATCAGCGTTTCCAGATGAGCCCCCCTAACTAGGATTACAAAGTCGTCCGCATATCCTTGGGTATAGTACCCTTCTTTATTTAGCCTTCGAAGGAGGCCGTCCACTACTATGCACCACAGGAGGGGCGACAGGACACCCCACCGTGGCAAACCCGCGGAGCTATCCCCCTTACTAGGCCTTCACCCCATCTGGTTTCAAGTCTTCTTCGGCGTAGCATGCTTCCTATCCAGCGTACTAGCTGGTCCGGCACGCCACATCTCAAAGCCTCTCGACAGATGACTTCTGGAGGAATATTGCTGAAGAGAACCCTCTATATCCAAGAAAGCGCCCACAGCGTAACACTTTTGTTCCACCTGCTGCTCCAATTTTGCTACAAAAGCATGAAGCGCAGTTTCAACCGAGCAGCCTGCCTGGAAAGCATCCTGCCCTCTATGCAGCGGGCAGACTAAAAGCACCTCATTCCTGAAGTATCTCTCGACCAGCTTCTCTAGCGTCTTCAGGATAAAAGATGTTAGGGTTATTGGTCGGAAATCTTTGGCAGCAGTGTAACCTTCCCTCCCAGGTTTGGGTATGAAGGCCACTCTGCCATCCTTCCATGCCGATGGCACGTGTTTAAGGGCTGTACTTGCCCTCAATAATTTCTTCAGAGGAGGGACGACCAAATCCATGCCTTTTTGTAAAAGCACTGGATAAACGCCATCCACCCCTGGTGATTTAAAGGGGCTAAAGGATCCTTCGGTCTATTGCACCTTTTTGTAATCAATTACCTTAGTGGCGAAACTCCAGTCGGCCTTCTCCACCCCCTGGCCCCGGTGTTCCTCCTCTTGGTCGGTTCGGATTCGCTGAAAACCCGGGAAGTGAACTTCCATCAGGTGATTCAGCGTTGCTATTTCATCTTCGGAAAACTCACCATTATCGAGCCTTATGAGCCCGAGGCAAGCTTTCAGATTTTTCGCTAGGATCTTATGGAGCTTCGCTGTTTCCGGAATGTTTTTCGATTCCTCGCAGAAGCCCGTCCAATCTTCCTGCTTATATTTCCTTATGTTTTTATTGAATTTGCACTGGGTCGTCTTATGGATGTCCCAGTCCGAAGGCAATTGAGTTCTATTTTCCCTATTGCACGACATTCTTCTCTTTCTACGGAGTCTCTCCAGGTGGGTGTTCCACCATTCTGCTCCCTTTCTAGACTTGACAGTACTTGTAGGGCAATTGTTCTCATATGATGTTGTCAGTGCCCCTTCGCAGAAAATCCGCAGTGTGCTCCAACTCATCAATGGTACCATAGCTTGTGGGGAATTCCGCAAGTCTCCCTTCGAGTTTCTCTTTATATGAGTCCCAAAGTGTATTTCTAGGGTTTCTAATATCAGATACCACCGGTTTTCCTAGGGTTAATCGGAACACGATGTCTTTGTCGTCCGAAAGAGACTCCTCATCGGAGACCCTCCAGTCCACTTCCCTGCTCCTCAGTGCACCTGACCATAAAGTCAAATCGAGAACCTCACTCCTGTTTTTAGTCTAGAATGTGGGAGTATCACCCCGATTCAGAATCTCCAGCTCTGTGCCTGCTATGTATTCAAATAAATCTCTCCCTCTGTCATCGATGTTTGTGCTTCCCCACACCGTGTGGTGAGAGTTCGCATCACAACCCAACAGTAGAGGAATCTTGTTCTCTTGAAAATACCGAATAAGAGCCTCCACCTCTCTGGGAGGCGGGGATCCCTCGGCATCGCCAGGATAGTAAGCCGAGGCAATGAATACCCCTAGGCTTTCTCCGCTACTGTCCCTGAGTCTCACCTTAATAACGGTGAGATCTCTTGAGCAGAATTTAGGCATCAAGATCGCATCCATGCCCTTGACGGCTATGCATGCCCTTGGCGTTTTTTCGCGTGGCCTCTTGTATATGGAGCCACATCCTGACAAGCCAAAAATCCTTCCCCTGTATAACCATGGTTCTTGGATTGGGGCAAGCCCTGTCTGCACCACAGACATGCGTCTGGCTAGAACCGCCGAGGCGTCTTTGCTGTGGTGCTAATTAATCTGCGTAATGGAGATTCACTTCTCAGCCATTAAGAGGCTATTTCGGGACATCTCCGGACGCTTCTGGGACCTCTGCGGATCCCAGTTAGGTCACCCGGAAGGTAACCCTACTCGCCCCTAGATAGGGACGATAATCTAGAGCCGCAAAGGCTCTGATTGAGGATTCAGAAAGTCCAGCAACCAGAATTCAGCCTCTCCCCTTCGGCCTGGATCCCTGCCCGTCGGAAAATACCTTTTAAGAATCAGTTCGCACGGACGGGTTCTGAAAGCTCAGGCGCCCCAGAACGGTCGCCGCATTCTCGGGGTTACCGAGAATCAATACGGTCGCTCTGTGGTACCTCTGGAGACACTCCGTCCCCTTGACTTCCAAGTTCGGACCTTCTTTTAGTATGAAAATTGGGGTTTTCTCGACAATCCAGTCTCGCGACTAGATGTCAGCGGCCTCTACAACGATGGCTCCCGACCTGATGAAGATGTTGTTAAATCTGGGGGCGCATCCCTCGCGAGGTAACGCGTCAATCCCTTTTGAGATTTCATCCTCAAACTGTCCAAGTCCTCAAGAGTCAGACAGTTATCAGGATACCCCGACGCAACGACAACCCTCACCAGGGAGATGTTGGCCATCTGTGCGAAAGTAAGACCCTGTGTTACCAGGGGCCCTCTGCCGTTTCAACTTCCTGTTTGGGGGAGTTTCTCCGGAGCCCTTCTTCCTCTTGCCTATAGAATAAGCCTGAGGAGTTGCTCCGGGTAAGTTTCCCGCAGCTACTGCTCCCTGTGAGGAGCCTTGGCTGCTGTTTGCGAGCCGCGCATTGCGGTCTCTCTTCCTTTGTGCTCCTCAACGGCGCCTTTTCCTTACGAAAAGTTTCGTTAGTTGCATTCCCGCGGCTTCGACATTATTGTCTACACCATCTTCACTATTTCGCACCGCCTCTGGTTGGTTGTCCCTTGCGGAGCCTCCCACGTTTGGCGGTGGTTTGGGAGAAGCTAGGGAAATAAGAAACACTCCCCACAGAGCCCCGCTTGCAGGGGGCGGGTCTGTATACTAAGGCATTCGACCTGGTGTCCCAAAGTCCCCGTTAAGGCACCATCTTCAAGACCCCTGCCTGTCCACCTCTGCTAAGGGCGCAGGCCGGGATGTCAAAGGATTTGTTCACCCTGGTACCATTCAGCTGTCGACACGGCGATCATGTTAGCTTGGGAGCATGAGAACTCGTGCTCTCTATGTTCGAGTGGGCTTTGCCATTACCCCCTGAAAGGACCGCTCCTTAGTTTGAGTCTCACCGACCAGAGTCCGTCAGTTCCCCAGAGTAGCCACACCTCGCGATATAGCCCCGAAGGTTCTGCTATTTCAGATCTGTGGCCAATGACGAGGATATTTACTAAACATTTATGTCGTGTGTCCAGAATGAGAAAAAATGTCAATAAAATTCTCGAATTTCCAACAAAAGGAACAATTTTCAACAGAAACAGACTTACCTTTACCATGCAGTTGTATTTTTAATTGAAACATATGTAGTTTATACAAAAAAGTGATACATTTTGCAACTAAAAAGACAAATTTTCAACAAAAAAGTTAATTTCCAACCGAGACAGATTTATTTTTAACAAAGAAAAAATTAACATTGTACACAATGAGACGAATTTTCGAAACAAAAAGACAAATGTTCAAAAAAATAGTTGATCCTGCACCAAAAAGAAATTTTCAAACAGAAGAAATTAGAAGCACATTATTAAATTTTCAACAACAAGAAAAGTTTATTTCCAACCAAACCAGATTAATTTCTAACAAGACAGTTAGATTTATGGAAAAAGATGACATTTCTACAAAAAGAGATAGATTCAAAAAAAGAAATGTTCAGCCAAATAGTTTAATTTCAAACCAAAGTTTTTTTATTCATGGATTGAACAAACGTCAATAAAATTGCCTAATTATCAACAAAAAAGATCATCTTCGAACAAAACAGATTATTATTTGAACAAAAGAGAATAATTTTCTACGCAAAGAGATAAATTCCCAAACCAGAAAGACGAATGTTGAACAAAATAGTTCAATTTTCAACAACAAAAGCGACGTCTTGGAAGCTGTTTAGGGACTATGAACACCTGGAAGTTGCATGTAATCTGGTTAACCACTCCATTAATTAGTTTCATTCCTGAAACAATTGTAAATATTTATTATTATTTGAATAATCATGTCACCTGAAAAATCTCATACTTCTAAACCAATAGTATAAACGTTATATTTGGAATATGAACACAATGTTGTACTAATTCCAATCGAATCTTTCAAAATTAATCATAGGATAAAACAACATAATCTGTCTATTGATGCCAGCAGATTACATCTCTCAT
>CAKNXH010000067.1:415514-442679 GCA_932178445.1 Andricus quercusramuli | reverse complement strand
TATATATATATATATATATATATATATATATATATACATAAACGTGACGTACGCGTATACAGGATCGTCGCAGCATGCCGGAACGTCGGCATAGGCCCTATAAAAAGTGAATGGACCAACATAGGTCAGTTAGTTTTTAGTCAAAAAATTAGAAGTTACAGTTCCGCACAACTCTTCTCTATTTCCTACGGTTTTCCCCGATTCGACTGTCCAGCGTCTAGTGTGTCAAACCGGTATCCTTCGCGTGTTAGTGTGTGTGCCCTTGTGTCAAGTGTTGTGCACCGGGAAACCCGAATCTGGGATTTCCCATCTTGGATTACTTCGTACCCATTCAACCCTGAATTGGAACCCTTATTGTTTACATCAAGGTGCACAACCCCTTTCTTTCACACCACTACACGGAGACCATCTAGATATCATTTGATTCTTCAATCGAATCAATAAACCGGTAAGTTCTAATTTTAATAAATCCAATTTCATTATCTAACTCCTTTTGGGCCATAATACATGAGTCTCCTTTATTTTAAAGGTCCTGGCCAAGGATTAGAGTGTCTACATGCCTTCCTTCAGTTTCTTGTGCTAAAGCCTTAATAAACAATACGTTTCAAATGTAATTGATTATAATAAATTGTTTAAACTAATCTATATTTATTTATTGGCTACTCTTTCCTCTTCCCTGTGCGAGATCTTCGATCTCAACTAAAACGAGGAACCTAATTAAAAAGGAAAGTATTTTACGTTTTCCATGACGTAGCAATACTACAAAATTGAAAAATTCTTGAGTATTAAAATACCCGACAGATTATACTGTTACTCAAAATACAAAGATGAAAAATGTTATCAAAGAAAGAAAGTTTTTTTAATGATTAGAGTTTTCAAAAATTATTGTATTATAATTATTATATTGTATTAGATTTTTATGAGATGAATCATATTTGTTAACAACCAAGTTTTCAATGCTTCAAATTCATGAATTTTATAAGTCGGCAATTTTCTGTCGGGAATCTTCAAATTCGATAATATTATAAACTGTCGGGAATTTCATAGTTCGTGGATTTTCCAATGATAAGATTGTGTATTTCAGCAATTTTATAATTTCGAAAAATTCATTTTTTGGGATTACTCAGTAAAGTGAAGAACAAACACAATCAGGTTTTCAATAACAATGTACGTTAGATGTCATTCCAGCGAATTTTCAAGAAAATAAAAATTCTGCAAGACAGACAACTTTTTTCCCGTGCAATTTTGTTTCGAACGTGCTCAAAGTAGATAATTTTCAAAAAGCGTCTATCGTATGAACGTTAACAAGTTGTGAGAACTGTGTGCTAAGATAAACTTCAGAAAAAAAGTTAATCCTAGGAAAGGAACAAAATATCATTCGACGCAACGAACCTGTTCCGCACTCGTTGAGGCACTTTAATTCCTTTTCACCAACACTCACATAGGTATTACCATATTTTGCGCAATAATTGTCAGCTTCACCGGTCTAAAACATTTTATTTTAGTTAGATATTTTTGGAAAAACCAATCGCTTTCTGATATTAAAAAAATGCGTAGAACTTTCTTTACTTACAGGGCATTTATTTATACACTTGAGATATTCTTCATTACTCTAAAAAATATATAATTTCAATTAGCAGAGGTACTATTCATCAAAGTTGGAATAGATCAATAATGTGAAACTACAGTCAAACTAGGACACTGCGCGCCCGGAGTTAGTCCTTCCGAAATTGACGCCGTGCCATGGGTATGGGAGAGGGTAGCTGCGGGGGATATGTGGTGTTCACTCAGGCGTGAAAAAACAGGAGCGTCGCGATTGGGTGCTGTACCCTTACGGCCTACCTGTGTAATTGCGTCATGACGTTCCGACAGTTCACTCGAAGTGGGAAGTACACACATAGCGAATGAGCACATTTGCGAGCTCGCGTCGACTAGCAGAGGGTTTCCGATGCCATAAGCCAACTGAAGCCGCTGGGACTGATCGGATTATTTCGTGCGATCCAATCAGCCTGCCTTTGACCTTGACAACAATGCCATCTGACAAGCGAATATATATCGCGAAGTAGTATCTCGACGTTATTGGAGAAATGATAAAGAAAAAAAACAGTAAATATTTATTCTTTATAATCAGAAATGTTACACTGCGGTTTACAATTGATTATTCGCTATAAGATTTCTTGTTATTATTTAATTCAAATTCAAATTTCTTCTGAATTGGTGACGCTCTGGTTGGCTGCCGCCAACAAGATCTACGATTCGACAAAGGAAACAACGAAGAAGAAGTGCTGGATGGACAGAGAGAGAGAGAGAGAGAGAGAGAGAGAGGTCCGATCAACTTCAGGCATCAGAGTCCCACTGTAGTGTTTTGTGATGTCAAACTGTCAAGTTTTGACGTGAGAATAGTGAATATTGTGTTTGTCGTGGACATTTAATCTAATATTTATCAAAGTAAGTGCTTTTCTGTTAAATAACTTCTTCGTGGGTCTGGTTATGAAACTGCGCAAAGTGTTATGCGCTATACGCAAAAGTGCGTGCTTCCGACTTCAATTATTGAATGCTGTTGTCTTCAATAGCAACAAACTTTCTTCCTTATGCCTGTTGGATATTCAGTTTACCCTTGTGTCTGTATTAGAAAAACAATTTTGAAAATATTTTTTACCACGCAGTAAAATCCACCGAAAACGGTTTACACGCCCCTGACTGTTCATATCCGGAGTCGACCTTTTTCCAGGTCAGTTTTGTTAGGTCAGGTCCACCGTCAGCCCCAAAACCGCGACTATCTCTGAGTTTGACTGTATTTGGTTGAAAATTAATCTGTTTCAGTTAAGGATTCAAGTAGATTATTGCAAATTTGTATTTTATTGTAAAACTCTGTGGTTTAAATATCAACTTATATCTTTTTGGTTGACAATTAATCTTTCCGGGTTGAAAATGCAACTCGTTTGTTGAGAGTTGAGATGTTCACTTCAAAATTCACTCATTTCGTTGAATTAATAATTTTTTTAAATGTTTGGTTAAAAAATCTTCTTTTTAGCTTGGAAATTCAACAATTAGGTAGAAAATTGGACTATCTTGTAGAAAATTTAAATATATAGAAAATATTAATAAAATTGACGTATTTTGTTAAGAATTCGTTTTTTGTTGTGAAAATTAATTTTTTCGGTGTTAATTGAATTATCTTGTTGAAAATTTCAACTTTTTTGTAGAAAGCTCCGCTTTTTGGCTTGAAAATTAGATATTGTAGATAGAATGTTTTCTCCTCAATGACTGAATAATCTATCCTGATTGAACATTTGAATATTTTAAAAAAATAGCTTCTTCGAATTTAAAATTAATTTCTGTTGGTGGTCATTTCATCCCTTTTTAGTTAAAATTGCAACTGCTTGATTGAAAATGAATCTTTTTCCGCTGACGATAAAACTAATTTGTTGAATGTTTAACAACTGATTTTTTCATCAAAAAAGAAAATCTATCCTCGTAAAAATAACGCATTTAAGGGTGGTAACGGTGAGAAATATCAGAACTTCACATTCAAAATTTCCGAAAAAATGTTGAGTAATTTGTGCAGGAATCCAAGGCGACATACTGTTACATTTCTTATAATAATTTGTCTGTTATAAGTAAAGTGAAACTCACCATCTTGTGGGGTGCCTGAGCTGCAAGGGTGGTCGAAAATAAAGTTGCGCCAACTTTAAAGATAAGAAGACATTAACTAATTTATTTTAAATTGAATTTATTATAAAAAAGATGAGATTCGCTTAAACAGCCACACAAAAGAAATCTTTTTCGGGTCTGGAGGTCTCAATCTGAATCTGAATCCGAGTTCCAAAAAACCCAGCACGTCAGGGTTCTGACATATCCTCAAAAAACCTCATAAGAAATTTTTTTCTGGGTCTGGAGGTCAGACCAGGTTTACTTTATGTTCTTGGGGTCGCTAAATCCGAATCCGAGGTTTAAAAAACCCTAGCATGTCAGGGTTCTGGCATAACTTCAAAAAACCTCATAAAAAATCTTGTTGTGGGTCTGAAGGTCAGGCAATGTTTACTATATGTTTTTGGGGTCGCTAAATCCGAACCTAAAGTCCAAAAAACAATAGCATGTCAGGGTTCTGACAAAAACTCAAAAAACCTTATAATTTTTTTTTTAGTCCGTGGGTCAGACCATGTTAACTACATGTTTCCGGGATCGATGATTCCCAACCCCAGGTCCAAAAACCCCTAGCAGATTAGGGTTCTGAGATAACATCAAGAAACCTCACAAAAAATATTTTTCGAGTCCTGGGTCAGCCCATGTTTAGTATATGTTTTTGGGGTCGCTAAAAAAATCATCTCTTTTTCACGTCCCTGACGTGCTGGAGTTTTCTACACTACGGATTCGGATTAAGCGACCCCGAAAACATATAGTGAACATGCTCTGACCCCCAAACTCGAAAAAAATTTTTTGAGGTTTTTTGAGGTTATGTCAAAACATGACTTGCTGGGATTATTTGGACCCCGGATTCAGATTCAGCGACCGAAAAAACATATAATAATCATGGTCTGACACACAGGCTCGAAAAAAAAATTATAAGAGTTTTTGAGGTTATGTGAGAACCCTGATGTGCTAGGGTTTATTGGACCTCAGATTTGGATTCAGCGACCCTAAAACATATAATAAACATGGTCTGACCTCCGTGGCCGGGAAAAGATTTTTTTTGTGTGGCTGTGTTATAAAACGATAGAAAATATAACTAATCTAGATGAATGTTCTATCTACACTTTAAATTACACGCTAACTTGAAAACTATATAATAAATTACATTGTTCAAACAAAATATGTAATCAGCTGGATCGCACAACTGTGCTTTAACAGACTTTCTATAGTTTAAAAAAAATTAAGCAACGTATCTGGCTTAGATTAAAAATAGGAAGGTGGAAAGAAGATATAGAATGTTCGGTAATCCGCGACTGTATAGAATTTGCACGTTAGCGAACTCAATAAATAAGATCGTAATAATTCAAAGTAATATATTTTTTTTGAGTCGTGAAATGATGATTTTCGGCTAAAAACTGAATTTTCTGCGAACAATAAAAGTCGTTCTTACATTGACCTTGTAAAATGTTTGTGAAGATTTGTCCAGTACATGTTCAAGGTCTAGTGAAATGGTAAGTAATTTTAGGATCTCGCAATATGTAATAAATTATTATCTAAAGGCACTAAAAAGCTTAGCAATAATGCATGAAATAAAACTAAGTATTTCATGGTGATTTTATATGTACCATGCACTTTTCAGGTTTAGTGTAAATGCAAATAATTTTAATTTTTAAAACAAGATTTTAATTGGATAGAATTATTTTTGAACCAAGGGTCAATAATCATATTCCTTGAGTTTTAAAAATGCTAAAACAATGCATAACTCATTTTTTGCAAAAAATGGATTGAATGTAATTAAATTTTTTTAATGAAGAAATATTGTTATATAAACAATTATAATTTATATAAATTAAAACAAACTTCTGCGAGGAATGCATATGAACTCTATGAGGTTCAAAAATTTTGTAAAAAGATATATAAAAATAGTGACGATTTGAATATTACAAACCGGACAGCAGATATTTTATAAGATTCCATAGTTGATTGTAACTAATAATATGTATCTTCTAAATCTAACGTAGCCATAAAGCAATTTAACTTTACACGCCAAAGAATCCCAGTGAGTGAAAAACGAACCTACGAACAACAATTTGAAAAAAGTGAGGGAATGATAAAAAAATCTTGCAGAAGTCAGGGAATTTCTATAACTCTGAATAACTGTCAAGTCAAATAAATTTGAAAATGTCCAATTTTTATTTGAAATTGTTTTATTATGTTTGTAAAAGATGTCAGATCAAAAATGTTACAAGTAAACGATTCTGCTCTTTGAATATCAATCGTTCGGCAAAATGAAAAATCGTTCAGGGAAAAATAAGAGATTTTTCACAATAAAGTTTTGCGGTATACCTGATTTAATATTCTTGCTATATGAATTTATTTGCCTGGTATTTTATATTTCTTTTTTTTTTTGGCAGTTGCTTCCTCCTAAATACTATATTTCGAGTTATGAACTTTATCATTTGTTTGGTAATAAATTGAAAAATTCTGGTAAAAAAATCATCCTTTTTGGTTGAAAATGTATCTGTTCTGTTGAAACTTCGCCTTTTTTCGTTGAAAATTACAATATTTTCCTGGAAAAATGTACCTCTTGATTAAAAGTCATATTTTTGTGTTAAAAGTCAACTGAAATCTTTCTCGGATAAAAATTCAACCAATTTTCTGAAAGATCTTTTTATTAGTTCAAAAATTCAACTGTTTTTTTAAAATTCCTATTTTTTATTAAAAATTCGAATATCTTCGTATAGAACTTAAATCTCATTCGAAACTCATATTTTGATGTTGAAAAGTGAAAGTAAAATCTTTTTCGGATAGAAATTCAACTGTTTTGATGAAATTCGTATTTTTGGTCGAAAGTTCGAGTATCTTCAAAGAAAAACTTACTTCTCTTTCAAAATCCATATTTTCATTCTGAAAAGTGAAACTGATACATTTTTTCATCAAAATTCAATTATTTCTTGGAACATTTGTCTTTTCAATTTGAAATTCATCTATTTCAGTAGGGTCTAGCCGGATAAGATAGTCAAATCTGCCTTGTAGGGAACCTCTATAACTAAATACAACCTCATATTCGGCATGTATAGAAACCCCTTTTCCTAGATTTTCAGACCCCTAGATCCCCATGGGGCAACATGGGACACCATTGAGTGCTGGCGAGGTTTCTTGCAATATCTCGGTCAATTTTTGAGCTAGGAAAAACAAAAAAAAGCAAATTGTAGGGGTTTTCAAGCCCTGTAAACCTATAAAGCCGAAAAAATTTTTGGCGCGAAATTCAAATTTTTACAGGCGTTTGAAAGCTTCAAAAATTTTTATATCGGAAACAAAGACCGACTCCTCGCTACAAAAAAATTATGTTATGTATTTTTGGCTCAAAAATTTCTGTGATTTTTTTCAGATTTTTAAAAGTGGTGGAACGACCTCAAAAAAAATAAAAAGCACTAAAAACGGCGTTTTTTGCCTCTAGCTCTTTCTACATAATTCCTACGATGAAAACAATCACACCATCGTATTTTACGTAAAAAAATACAACGAAAACGTTTATTAATTTTTTGAAAATAATTTTTGGCAGCCCTTCAAAAATTCAGCATATAAAAACGATGAGCCCGGCCCACATGTAGTGCAGACATTCCAGATTTTTATTTATTTCAATTGCAAGGGAAACCCAACGTAGAATACAATGGCGCAATTAGTTTCATCATAAAAATTATCCAGAAAGCGTCAGAAGCGAAAAAATACAGAAAAGTTCGGTTTTTGGACACTTAACGCTCTATAGAAAAATATTACGATGAATCCGATTGCGCCATCGAATTCTACTAGAAAAAATATATCAGGAATTATGTATTTCTTTTGCTAAAGTAATTTTAATAGACCTTCACAAATTGAGCAAGTAAGATCATTCGACCCGACTCACAGTGACAATAAATAAAACGATAAGCCTCCCGCTCAGTCACCTGGCCCTGAGGGGTGTATGGCTATTTGGGAGGGCTCTGTAACACAGTTCATACATTTAGATTTTCTTATTGCAAAAATGACGTTAAAAATTATCAGTCATTAAGGTCTACCAAAATTTATTTCCAAAAAAATAATATACGTTTTTGATGTATTTTTGTATGTATAAATACGATGGCGTGGTTGGTTTCATCGTAGGAATTCTGTAGAAAGAGCTAGAGGCGAAAGGCCATTCAAAAACACCGTTTTTCGTCTCTAGTTCTTTCTAAATAGATCCTGCGATAAAACCGATTGCGCTATTATACTCTACGCAAAAAAAAAGACATCGAAAACGTGTATTACATTTTTGAAAATAAGTTTTGTGAAATGACAATAATTTTTAATATTGTGAGCCGAGCCGATCGTTTTTATTTGCTGAATTTTTGCATAAACGATTGGCTCGGCTCACAATATTAAAAATTATCGTTTTATTTATTGTCACTGTGAGTCGGGTCGAATTATCTCAATTGCTCGATTTGTGGAGGTCTATTGAAATTACTTTAGCAAAAGAAATACATAATTCCTGATATATTTTTTCTAGTAGAATTCGATGGCGCAATCGGATTCATCGTAATATTTTTCTATAGAGCGTTAAGTGTCCAAAAACCGAACTTTTCTGTATTTTTTCGCTTCTGACGCTTTCTGGATAATTTTTATGATGAAACTGATTGCGCCATTGTATTCTACGTTGGGTTTCCCTTGCAATTAGAAGAAGTAAAAATGTGGAATGTCTGCACTACATGTGAGCCGGGCTCATCGTTTTTATTTGCTGAATTTTTGAAGGGCTGCCAAAAATTATTTTCAAAAAATTCATACACGTTTTCGTTGTATTTTTTCACGTAGAATACGATGGTGTGATTGGTTTCATCGTAGGAATTATGTAGAAAGAGCTAGAGGCAAAAAACGCGGTTTTTAGTGGTTTTTATTTTTTTTGAGGTCGTTCCACCACTTTTAAAAATCTGAAAAAAATCACAGGAATTTTTGAGCCAAAAATACATAACATAATTTTTTTGTAGCGAGGAGTCGGTCTTTGTTTCCGATATAAAAATTTTTGAAGCTTTCAAACGCCTGTAAAAATTTGAATTTCGCGCCAAAAATTTTTTCGGCTTCATAGGTTTACAGGGCTTGAAAAACCCTACAATTTGCTTTTCTTTTTTGTTTTTCCTAGCTCAAAAATTGACCGAGATATTGCAAAAAACCTCGCCAGCACTCAATGATGTCCCATGTTGCCCCATGGGGATCTAGGGGTCTGAAAATCTAGGAAAAGGGGTTTCTATACATGCCGAATATGAGGTTGTATTTAGTTATAGAGGTTCCCTACAAGGCAGATTTGACTATCTTATCCGGCTAGACCCTTTGTCTTTTTGGGTGAAAAATTCAAATCTCACCGTAGATTATTTACTTCTTATTTGAAACTTATATTTTGATGTTGAGAAGTCAAACTGAAATCCTTGGATAAAAATGCAATTTCTTTATGAAACACTCAACTGTCTTGTTGAGATATCAAGTCTCTTCGTGGAAAATTTATTTCTCGTTCAAAAATCATATTTTTATTTTGAAAAGTCAAACAGAAATCTTTTTCAGATGAAAATTCAATTTTTTCTTTAATTTGTTCTTCCGATTTAAAAATTCATCTGTTTCAGTGAAAATTTCACCTTTCTTGGATAAAAATGCAGCTATTTGGTGGAAAAGTCATTCTTTGTTCCTAAGTAAATTAGAAAATTTTCAACTTGTACATATTTGAAATAACTTTTTATTCCGTTTATTGAATATCCCATGTGTTAGTCTTTGAATATTAATGGTCAGGAGAAAACAAGTTCCGAAATTCGGATTTTACAGGTGGAACGAAAAACTGTGCAACTTTTGGATATTTAATTTATCGAAAACATTTTAAACTTTTCTATTTAACCGCGAAAGAAGTTCCTAGAAAAAAGCGATTACCTCCAAGCAAACGTTTGCGAAAGGATGTAGTACCTCCTCGAAGAAAATGCTTTTGATATTTGAAACCATGCACAAGTTTCGCGCATTTGGCCAAAAAAAAGAACTTTTCAGTGTCAGAACCCGCGAAAAGAAGATCCTCGAAAAAAATACTTATGAAAGGTTAAAGCAGACTAAATTTTGCAGTATTAAAAAAAAATAGCAATTCTTAAAGCTTTCTTTCCTATTTTTGTTTTTTGTGGTTTTATACCATTAAGCCATTTCCTTTTCGGGGCAGGCGTGACACTACCCGATTCGGGTAGTGTTTCTATGTGGATTATTCATTACTAGTACTATTAGTGTGGGCTCACCACATCCACGATGGGCCAACAGTACTCAGTATTCCCGAGCTGTCACCCATCCAAGTACTAACCGCACCCAACACTGCTTAACTTTAGTGATCTCACGAGAACCGGTGTTTTCAGCGTGGTATCGCTGTTGGCTAAATGTGAATTTAGAAAAAGGAAGTAATCAATAAATGAGATATGATTCATATAATGCAATGTAATGTGCTTCATTTTATTAATTTTGTCTTAACTTCTTCTTCATTAATATTCACTGTATTTTACGAGAATGAATTTTCACGAACCTAGCATTTATGTATTCTGATGCTCGAATAAAATCTCTTCATATCAAGTTTTTTTTTGTATTAAATAATTACTCACACAGTGAGTAAACGAATGCCTTCTTTCCTGTCATATTGAAAACTAAGGTTTAAGATATTTTTTTCCAAATCAAAATTTACTTTCGAAAAAAATCGTGTAATAACAAGGTTTGACAAGAAACCTTATATTTGAAGAATGATGACAGACCTTGTTATTTTGGCCTTACACATACAGAATCTGCGTAGCCATGGCGAACATGAGTCCAGGGTCTGTCTCATGAAAATTAGTTTAAGGTCGTGCAGTGTGAAATTATTTTCATCCAAAAAATCAAAACAAAAAAATAAAGTTTGAATCAAAAGAATAATTCTTTTAAAAATATAGATTTTTTATTATATTTTAGTTCATATTTTCTATATCCAACTTTGGAACTTGTTTTTGAACACCATTTCAGCTCCCAACCTAGTGGTTAAATTTTCAACAAAAGAAGATTAATTTTTAAGCAAACAGTTACATTTTCAACCAAACAGATGAATTGTTCAGCAAGAAGATCACTGTTCTAACAAATAAAGCCGAATTTTCAACAAAATACATCATTTTCTAAAAAAATTGTAGAATTTTGAGGCCAAAAGGATGTACTATTCACAAAAAGGTTGAATTATTAACCAGAAAATATGATTTTTTATCAAAAAAGTTGATTTTCTATCAGAAATTTACATTTTTATTAAAATACTCGTAGATCAATTTTTAACTAGATGGTTGAATTTAATCTGAAAATATAAGTTTCTGACATAAAGTTAATTTTCGAGCAAATAATTTAATTATCTATCAAACTGTTGCACCCTCAACCGAACGAGAGTAATTCTGCCGTCATGAAGAAGCGGTACAAATGCATTTGAAACGAACCGAGATAATAAATAAAATGCTGTTGCATCTTCACCTTTTAACGTATGAGAGTTTTTGAAAAAAAATACTGTTCTTGGGCAAATTGCACATGCTGTATTTATTTTAAAAAATTGCGAGTTCCAATTATATATATATATATATATGCGAAACTGTAGATATGCTAGATTTTAATGAACAAAGTCGCCGAGAATCCTTACTAATATACACATCTGCGCAGATGTTGTGCCGAATACAGAAATCAGCCTTTAAAAACCTCCGACTTTCTTGCTGGAGAAACTTAGCAACTACAAGTTTTCCAAAAATTGATGAAAAAATAAAAATATAGTGTAATTATTGAGTTATCATTGAATCACAATTAACTGTTCTATTAGTATTTTAGATAATTATTAATAATTATATTATTAATTAACTAGAATTATTTTAGCTTGACAAATAAAAAATTAAGATGTGCTATTGTAAAGAAGGATCGGTGGCTCAAAGTTACCCTCGAATCCGGGTGAAGAAAATTAATATGTACTTGTGCTATTCAATTTCAGGAAATCGGACTGCAGAAAGAAAAAGGATACTCATGAGCAAAACACATCTGCGCAAATGCGTTTTTTTTTATCAGGATCTGAGGGCTCAGCACTATCCCGCATCCTGGAATTCGTGTAGATATGCTACAATTACTGCAGATATATAGTTTCATCAGGAATTCTCGAAAATCGCTGTAGATATGCTAACGGAGACCTAATTGTCTCGAGATTTAGTTCCAGTTTATAATAATGATTAGCACAGTTAAATTCGTCTTTCTGTTAGGAATACAACAATATAAAAAAATCATTTCCGACAGAAATTCTGTTGTACATTTTCTTCATCAGGACGGCAAAATTCAGAACCAAACAGATGTATTTTTAACCAAAAAGGATGAATTTTCAAACAAAAAGATTAATTTCCGACCGAAGAAGACAAATTTTTAAAAAATACATGCGTTAGGTTATTAGAAGAATGAATTTGCAACAAAAGAGTTCAACCCGAAATATGATTTTTCAATCCAGAATTTCAATTTTCTAACAATCAAATAGTAAAATTTTTAACCGAATAGATGAATCTTCAACCGAAAAAAAAAAAAAAATTTCAACAAAGTAATTTAAGTTTCACGCAATTAGCTGAATTCATGACGAGAAAATATTATTTTTGAGGGAAATCATTGCATTTTCAACAAAATGATAAAATTTGCAACCAAGTACTAGAATTTTAAACCAAACTAGATTGATTCTGATTTCAAAATTCAAAAGTACACTTCTGAATAAAAAAGAGTTGATTTTTCTTTGTGTTCTATTAATTTAGTTCGCATTTGAGCAAAAAAACACGGGAAAGAAGGGAAAAAGCGTGAGTTTTGTAAAAACAGAGTCGTAACTTATAACTATTTTGTACTAAATGTTATCTAAGTTGGAAACTTTACTTCCACTGGACCCCCTCCCTGTTGCTAACTGTAGTTTTTGACGTGAGCCCGGGCCCCCCGGTCCACAAATTGTTAACGTAGTTTATTGGCGACTCCTAGGTATGAATTTTTTTATTTATAGGTACTTACTTAGTAAGAAAGTGAATGACACTCTTTCCTTCATCCCCAACATGGTAGTTTGAGATAATATTTTTTGAGTCATAATTTTTCTGACAAAAAAAGACTAGTGAAATAACAAAGTTTGACAAATATAATGAATATTTAGAAAACGATTGTCAGTAGCTGCTGCAAATGCCTCATAGCATCTACGTAGACGTGAGGCAGCACCTTCTTAAGGTCTGCCTTAAATGGAACAAATTTTAAGATCACAAATGTTTAGTCATTCATATGTACCTGAAAACAAAAGAGAATTTAGAAATATATAACATGAAATGACGATAAAGTGCTCTATCATTATTGTGATGAAGCTTGTAAATTCTTACTGATTTAAGAATATATAAAAGTATCGTTATTCTACTTCAAAAATGCAGAAATATTTTCATATAAAAAAATATATAATTCTGCTCTAAATCCATAAAAAACAGTCACGATTTTATATCTATTTGTTTGTCTGTGATGAATATTATTGATGTTGTAATAATGAGGTTGAAAATTATAAACAAAATTAGGCGTCGAGGAAGCCCAGTCACTATAAATTTAGATAATTTCGTGAGTAGATATTGCAAAAATAAGATAATTTCAATATGTTCTCAAGTTACGAATATGTTAAGTAATCTCAAATATTTTTTCTAATTCTTAGGATCATTTGAGAGATTAAGTTTTCTTGTACATAGATACTGAATCTAAGAAAGTTTGCAAAACTGTGAACGTGAATCAACTCGATTCACAATGAAGAGACAATTTATTTGTTTATTTATTTATTTATAAAACAGTGCACCGAACATTTACAGAGAGCCACTAGCAGGGTTAAATATATGCATATTCTGCTTTATGTACATGCACATCACGCACAGAAAGAACTATAGATTCAATTTTGTTTGTCAGATTCATTTGTCAACAAAAATATTAACTATTAACAGTTATTTACAACTATTTACATAAAATCTCATATCTTGATTCCAATTCATATTTTTTACGATAGCGCAATTTGGGAAATGTTAGCGAACGATCTACTTATTCTATTACATAACGATACTTGCGAACTTTCATGCTTCTAATCTAGGCAGCCTCCGTTTCCTTTTTCTTCCATTTCACTTGTACCTTCATTTTGCCATTTTTTCAATTCATTCTTTTATTCTTTCTTATTCGCTCCTCTAGTCCCCTCCTTCTGATCTCTCCTTTTCCCAATACATTCCTTCACTTACCTCATTGCCTAATCTAAATCTTGCTATTCTGGTCCATCTTCTCTCTCTCCATCCCATCTCTCTTAATTTCTTCTTTCAAGTCTGATATTAGTATATGAAATTAGATTAGGCTTTTTGTGTCTCTAAACATTTCCGATACTGTCTTTATTAATTTCTCTCGTATGCCCTTTTTCACCATAACTTTTTCTATCTCGCCCACGTCTAATGAGTCAAACGCCGCCCTCAAGTCCACGAACGTTACTATCATTGTTTCCTTCCCCCTTTTATTCTTCTTATTCACTAGATAGTTCAGAACATATATGTTATAAATCCCTGTCTGATTCGGTGGCTCTATCTTTTTTTCCTCAAGATCTTTTTTTAGCCCCTTCGATGAAACAGTCACATATACTTTATACAATGTTGGTATTAGTGTCACTTTCTCTATAATCTTTAACATCCTAACCTTTGCAAATTCTTCACTATGAGTACCACTACTCCTTCCTTCCATAACTCTGGCCACCCCTCTCCTCTTCACACTCTATTACACAATATCCATTCCTATTCCTTTAGTTCTGTCTCCTCATATTTCCAGATTTCATTTGGATTCTCATATATACCAGGTGCCTTTCCATCTTTCATTATCCCTAATACCTTGACTATTTCCTTCCTTGTAATGCCCTCCTCCTCATCTGTTTCCCGGCGATAGTTTCCTCCTTTCCTAACTTTTCTCTCTACCCCTCGTAGCAAATCCATGAAATATTTTTTCCCATGCTACTATTTTGATATCCTGGTTTACTCTTTTTCTTCTCCTTCTCTCTCTATTTACTACCTTTGAAACCTCTTCTTCCATCCTAGCCTTCTCCGCCTCTTGCTCACACCTTTTATTCTCCTCCTCTTTTTTTGATCACACGACTCAGTATACTCCTTCTTTTTTCTCCTGTATTGTTTTCCACCACTTTTTTTTCTCTATTCTCTTGATTCCTTTCTGACTTTCCTTTTCTCTTCACATTTCTCATGTCATCCACTTCTATTCTCTCCTGTACTAACTTTTTTTCGCTTGTGCACTCTAATCCTTCTTTTATTCCTCCTATCATTAATTCCATCTCCTCGTTTACATTCTCCTTTCCTATTTTGATATTTCTGACTTTTTCGTTAAACTATTCTTTTCCTTCCATTGAACAATCCCGTTCTCCAGCTTTTTCTACCTTTGCTTCCTTTTTATCCATATTGATATTACTTTTTCCTCCCTCTAATGTCACTATCACGGAAAGTGATCCGAATCTATATTTATTTATTTTTGATAACAGGCATAATGCACACTGAATTTTTGGACAATCTGTTTACAATAGATTGCTTCTTTCTCGTGAAATGAGGATGTTTTGCCACGAACATAATTTTTTTAGAATGTTGTCAGTCGTTCTTACATTTACCTTATATAATATTTGTGTATAAGTGTCTAGTACATTTCCAAGAGCGAAATTGCCATGAATTTCAAGATCTCTCAATATATAAAAAATTAGCATCTGAAAGCATAAACAAGTTTACAAGAAAGGCATGAAATAGCAATAAAAACCTGATTGCGATTCCGCATGTACTTATCCACTTTCTAAGTATGGTTCAAATGCAAATAATCTGAAGGTCTCTGAATGTGTTATAATTTATTATCTGAATACACAAAATAATTAAACATGAGAATTCAGCGAAAAAAATATGTTGAATGCATTCGAGATGATTCCTCAATAATTAGACAAATGCATTATCTCAAAGATACCAGAGATAGAAAAAAAATTGAAATAGTATCATATAGGGAAAATCATCTAATTGGTTATCTGATAATATTGAATTATTATACTCATAAACTTCTGTTTCATACAGTTTTGAAATATATTGAAGCGAGATTTTGATACACGTGTCGAAGACATCTTCAAAGTCTAGCGAAAACGCAAATAATTTCAATATCTTGTAATATGTGATACATTATTATCTGAAAGTACTGGAAGGTGTGGAAGTAAGCTTGCAGTAAGAATAAAAACTTTATAGCGATTTTGTATGTACTTATATACTTTTCAGGTTTGATGCAAACACAAATAATTTTGAAATCTCTTAAAGTTTAATAATTTATTATCGGAGTATACGAATTAATAATCTTTAAGGAGTCAGCGAGATAAACATTATAATTGCAGTTGAGAAGATTTCCCAATAATTAGATAAATGCTGTATCTCAAACATATCAGAGTTAGAAAAAAATTAAATAGAATCATATAGAAGAAACCATCTAATTATCTAATAGCATCGAATTATTCTACCTATAAGGTAAAACCACACGCAAATGATTTTCCTGCAAAGAATGAATTTATCATGTTTTGTTTGCTCACTTTTCAGTTAAAAACTTGAAAAAAACCATGAAAAGCCTTATCATCATGGCAATTTAATGCGTATTTTACGAACGTAAGAAAATATAAACATGCTGTGACTCAAGTTTTGAAATGAAAAAATATTCCTAACCAAAAAATTTTAACATTTCTGAATAATAGTAAGATGTTGCAAAAAAAAATAATTTTCAGTTCTATAAAGTTGGACAATAGGGTGGTCCAAAAATGCATTGCAAAATCTTTTTCCACCCTAGGGGCCCGCCCCCCCCCCCCCCCCCCCCAAAAAAAAAGGTTCCATTTCCGAAGAAAAAAAATCCCGAATTTTTTTTTCTCGAAATTCGAACATTAACACGTGCCACCGGGCACTCCAAAATACCATTTAATTAACATAGGAAAATTTTTGATTTTCGAAAAATTGAACTCATACTTCAGGTTTTGATTGGAACGTGCCAACTTTTTCAGGGATCGAAGACCTATAAAATAGAACCATACTAATAAAATTCATTTTTAACCCACCGTTACACCCCACAGCGTCCTAAATATGACCCAAAAATCGAAAAACCACATTGTTACGTATTATTGTTACTTTTTAGCAATTTCCGTCGCCTCTTTCATACAAATAATCACTAATGGACAATTTAAATATTTCATTGTTTATTCTCCAAGTTTCTAAAAATAGACCTAGAGATGTCCAGTTTTTTCTCAAATTGGTATCCTATGCTACATTTTGTTGGATAATTATATAATTTTGATACATATCTTTTAATATTAATATCTTTTCGGTAACTTGAAAAGAATGAAATAAAATCAAATACATATAATCATTTTTCTGACTGTTGCAGTGTATAGAAAGAATATATCAACTACTTTTTAATTGCTTGAACAAATATTATTTGTTCAAACAATTACTCGTCCAAAAATATGAATATCAATCGGACATACTGGAAGACACAAAAAATATGTATTGAAATATATTTACGAAAATATTTCTATGTGTAATATTTTATGTTATTAATCCACATTTTCTAATAGAAAACTGCTTGAACGAATAAAAATTGTTTAAACAATGACACGACGTTTTCAACAGAATTTACTCCTTCTCGAAATCATTCAATATTATGTTTAACTCAGAAAATGTGAAATTAAAAAATATTTTTGAAAAATAATTGTTCAAGCAAATTATATTTGTTTAAACAATTGAAAAATGGTTGATACATTCTATCTATACACTATTCAGTCAGAGAAATAATTATATGTATTTTATTTAATTTTTTCGAAGTTATCGAAGAAAATTGCTCAAGTAAATCAAAATTGTTTGAACAAATAGAAATTTATCAAATATTAAAATATATGTATCAAAATTATATAATTATTCAACAAAATGTAGCATAGGATACCAATTTGAGAAGAAACTGGAAATGTCTGGGTCAATTGTTAGAAATTCGGAGAATAAACAATAAGTAATTGTTTAAATAATTACATAATGTTTTCAAAAAAATGAACTACTCCAAACAATGACAAACTATTACATTTCAATCGGGAAATACGATTATTTCTCACATTTTTTGGTAATAAATAATTATTTAAAAAATCTTCATTTATTTGAACAATTAAAAATTGTTTAAAAAGTGATGGGAATCATTCAAATTGTCTTTAAAAAATTATTTCTATGAAAAAGACGACGGAAATTGCTAAAAAGTAACAATAATACGTAAAAATGTTGTTTTTTTATATTTGGATCATATTTGGGGTGCTGTGTGTGTGGGGGGGGGGGGGTAAGGGTGGGTTAAAAATAAAGGTTATTATTATGGATTCATTTCATAGGCACTTCCCTCCAATTCCTAGAAAAAGTTGGCACGTTTTGATCAAACCCTGAAGTTTGAGTTCTGTTTTACAAAAATCCAAAATTTCCCTATGTTAATTAAGTGGGATTTTGCAGTGCCTGTGGCACGTGTTGATATTAGAATTAAAAAAAAAAAATTCGGGAGTTTTTTTTTCTCCGGAAATGGAAACTTCTGAAGGGGGGGGGGGGACTTGCCCTGTAGCTCGAAAAGCGTTTTTTTCTATTGTACAATCTTTTGAGAATTCCGCAAGATATTTGGAGGACGAATAACATTTCTGCACTAGATGAATCACGTAGCATCCTAATTGTAAATTTTCCCAACATGAGCAGTGAGCTCTCAGGTCGTACCTATTTATATTTGTGTGAGAATTAAAATGTTTTTTCTTTGTTCATTAATTGACGCATGAATATAAATATGTGAATGCAGCTGTATTTTTCAATTTGGTTGTTACGTATTTGTCAACAGCAGTGTTCCAGTAAATATTATACAAATTTTCTTCAGCTACAAGTGATTTTCATCGTCTTCTTCTGTTTTGTTACAATCTTTCCTCCATAACGAATGATGTCCCCTGATCCATCGTATTTCAAATCTTTAAAAAAAAATTATTTCGAATTTTTATGCAGTTTCTTTTACTGAACTCTGACTCTTATTATATACTGGATTATACTATTGGGTTGTTTTCTGAGCTCTCTATATGATTCCTTAAATTTGTAACAAAATATGAAGTCCTTTCATTCGTAACTAAATGTGGGATTAAACCTTATCCACAACAATGTCACTGCACATAAATTCTGAAAATTTAGTGTTGACATCAGCTAGAATTAAAATAAAAAATTCGAAGCTACAAATTTTGTTGTTATGTATCTTAAAAAATACATAATGACAGGCATTGTTGATAAGTTGATCAATCCCACACACCTTTACTACAATTTTTCACTTGGATATCACTGTCGGTTTTATTCGTCATTTCAACTAATTCTCTCTAATGTTTCGAAATGTTGCCTTTTTCAGAAATCAAGTTTCGTTTTTATTTTATTGACCTTCTTTTCCGAAAACTTGCTGATACATAAACTAAAAGTCAAAACTGAAGAAAGAGATGCACACTATATTACTCAGTAAGAATATAAATCAATTGACACTAATTATAAACTAAAATGTAAGCAAAAAAATAATTATATGTTCGCACATGTATTTTTCGTTGAAAAGTGTAACCTTTTTGATAAAACTATATTTCTTATCATGGATCACCTGACATATGCTTCCTGAAGTATCCAAATTTTCGTATGCTTAACTGGTTATTTTAAATTAGTATTCAGTAACAATGATTCAGGATACTACAATTTTTTTCCAGGTTCTCCAGGTTTTGATGTTATAAAATTTATCGGTAGTACTATTTTAACTTCTGAAACATTTTAAAATATTTATCATGAAGTCAATGATAATCATATATTGAGAGAATTTGATACTTCTGAGCAGAAGGTATGTGTGAAGTGAAAATTGTGAAGCTTTTGCGCATTTGGTTTTAAGAAAAAATTGTTTTTGGATATTAGGTAGTATACATTAATTTAAGGCAATAACAAAAGTCTCCGAAATAAAGCACTCATGCCCTTGCACTGTATCTTCGATGACCGGTCAAATAATCATTCACTTCATGTTGAAATATGTATATATAAGATGTTTTGAAAATTCGCTCTTCAATTCCGTGCTAAAAATAATCAAAGTTGATAAATTGTGAGTATAAGCGTCATAAAGTGATAAGAGACCAAAAACGATTTGATTCTTTCAAAATTTTGTTTTGAGGTTATGATCTAGAGTGACCACCTCCATATTTTACGTAAACATTCCTTAGAAAATTCTTCATAACATATATTTTTGTTGAGTTTTTTGATAAGGTGGAACAATATGAAAAAAAACATGAAAAACCGCATGCAATACCCCGCACCGTTACGGTGTACTGCTTCTAGCCGCATAGTTTGGGACACAACCTTATTCAATTTTTTTCATGGTCAAAAGTAAATATAATATAATAAAAAATAATAATAATAGAAAAAGTCAGTTTAAAATTGCGTTTGCTTAGAGGACACTTAATTGTCAGTCAATAGGGCCTATATTATTCTACAAAAAATATTATTTCAATTAGTAGAAGCACTGTTTATCAACAATAATTTGGTAATTTAAACTTGCATACAAATTCAAGATAATTGCAATTTTTCAATTATACAGATACGCAGTGGCAAAAGCACGAGCAGCACTTGGAGTGACAGCGCAATTTTACTATAAGCAACGTATGTTTATTGTTACCAGTGCAAGGAAAAAGAAAAATTTCAAAAATCTTAAAATAAAGAAGAAAAACATGTGGTCGAGGATGATGTTTGGACGTGTTTAAAAATGAGAAGACATATGTTTATTTATTTATTTAATTTTTAATTCCAAATTCAATTTTAGATAAGTGAGAGAAAGTATCATTCTAAAACTATATAAAATATCTATAAGTATTGAAGCGCGATGAATCGTTATTTCTGCATTGACCTACTATCACTGTTAAAAATTTCTGTAGTAATTTTACAATGAATGTATTTAAAGTTTCTTTCTGAAGCGTAATGTAATTTTATAATGCACGTTTTGTACTTGGCGTTACGGAAATAATTGAAAATTCCTGCATACATGCTTTGCATCATATTTAAATAAAAAAGATTGTTGATCTTAGTGTTTGATCATGTTCATAACTCAAGAATCAAGTACGAAGAATAGGTGAACAATACCTAGAAACACATTCTAAAGGTGAAAATTTCGTACATGAGATACTATTTTTAGGTTAGGTATGTTATTTATTCAAGGATGATTGCCAAAGAGTTGATCACTTTAACCCTTGTGTGCATACCCAACTTTAACTAGGTTGTTACACACCCGGAGTACCCGGGTGTCCAACTCTCTTCTTTTAATTTTTTTAAATAATTGTGCAATATAAATCGTTTCTTTGTGATTTATCCCAATAAACAAATATCAAAAGCAAGTTCCAAATGCACAAAACATATCAAAACAGAATGTAATGTACTAATTGCTAATTAATTGAATTATTACTAATTCTATCATCACGCAGCATATTTCACGTGCATGTATAAAATAACTTGATGAAAAATTGATTATTCTCTTGAAGTTAAATATTTTCATTGTAAATCCCCGGGTACCCTAGGTGTTTCCGCGACATGTGTATGTGTAATTTGAAGTCGGTTATTATTGCAAACAAAACACCTACATAAATTCTCAATACGCCATTCGATTAGAAATGAGCTAAATAATAACGATTCAGAGGTTGCAAGCGATATTTTGACTTTTACTCCACTTACATGCAAAAATGTACCGTGGTAGGTACCTGGGTAATGTTCAGGTATAATGGAGATAAAAGCATGTAAAAGGTCTTTCCACACACATGTCTCAACCTACAAATTAAAAGTTGAAAATTAATGAATAATTTTGCATACATGTTTTAAATATTCTTGAAATATTTTGTTTTATTGAGGTCACATGCACATCCACCTAGAAACACTACCCGAATCGAGTAGTGTCACGCCTACCCCGAAAGGAAAATGGTTTAATGGTATACATTCATACATGCCCTGTCATGCGTCCTTTGACTACATCCCTTGATCTCTCAGTTTTATATTTTCATACTCTTTTGGGCCTCCCTTAATTAAAAAAATATATTTCAGGCGGTTTGATTTTTTTTATCAGAAAATCTTGGTATCGAGATGATCGAACTAACTTTATGAATAATTCACATTTTTCAAAGTTGCCTGGCGAATTGTTCAGGAAGGTCTTTATAGTATTTTTCTGAATAATTTCAATATTTTTTAAATTGTATCCCTAGATTCAACACTAGGGTCGATCTTGGCGCAAAATAGTTGCATAAATTCAAATTAAGATATTTCTCACCACACAATTAAAAAAAAGTGAAATTTTGATATTTTTATAAACATTATTGACATTATTATTCAGTTATTTTATTTATTTATTTTTCATTGGAAAATTATCATTTTAATATTACACAATTTAAGATACTTCATCAAAAGCCCAAAAATAGGCTTGTACAAGATTTCTGCCAGAAGGTGGTTCAAAAATGCACTGCAAAAATTGTTTATCTCTAGAGGGAAAGACATTCCCCCCTCTCCAAGTTTCTTCTTTCGGAAAAAGAATATCCGTTATTTTTTCAAAATTCCAACATCATCACGTGCCAGAGGGCACTTGCAAATCCTATATATTCAAGATAGGGGGTTGAAAATGAAAGTTATTGTTATGGTTTTATACTGCAGACACATTTCCTCAATCCCTGAAAAACTTGGCAACTTCCGATCACATCCTGAATTATCAGTCCAATCTTACGAAAATCCAATATTTTTCCCTGTTAAATATATGGTATTTTCAAGTGCCCGGCGGCACGTGTTAATATTGGAATTTCTAAAAAAAATACGGATTTTCTTTCTCTGGAAATAGAAACATTGGGGGGGATTTTTCATGCCCTTTAGCTCGAAAAACGTTTTTAGGACTACCCTAGTATATATGTTATATAAATAGCGTTTTATGAATCCAGAATTTATATATTCCAATTGAGGAATAAAATCTCTTCACGGAAAATGTAAATTTGTTTGAAAGATAATAACTTAACTAGTAAGATAGCTGTGGACACTCTTTCCTTCATTTCGAAAAATTCTAAATCAAAATTTAAAAAAAATTGTGAGATAAGAAAGTTTGACAAGAAACTGAATATTTAACGAATGATGTCAGCAGTTTCTTCAAACGTCTTATGTATGTCATATTTGCGTCGATGTGAGGCAGCACACATTTTGAAGGTCTGGGTCAAACGAAAAAAAGTTTAAGGTCACGTTCAATCATTCATTTCTGAAAACAGAGAAGAGTCTAGAAGTAGAACATTATATAATAATGAAGAAAATAAGTGTTCACAAATAAAGAAATATAATTTTGGGCACTGACTTGTATCACTAATTTTCTGTAACGTTAGCCACGAACGAGCTGGAACTGGGGTTAGTCTACAGGAAAATTCCGCAACGGCAGATAGATAATTAGATAATCTTGCTTCAAATCAATGAAAAATAGTCGCTTATATCCAGACCATTTTTTTATCTACAATGCGTACCATAAATGTTACAATAATGCGGACAAAAATTATAAACACGTTCTGCAAAAAATAACCCTGGAGACTATAAACTTGGCCAACTTTGTAAGCAGATATTGCAAAAACAATGATTATTGCAATATTCTCTTCAATTACGAATATGTGATGAAATTGCAAACATTCTTTCCTATTCGAAGGTTCATTTGAAAAGTTAATTTTTCTTCGACGTAGATATTTATTCCAAAAACGACAGCAGAACTTTCATAAGAATTGATAAACTCGAGGAGGAAGTGTTAACAAATAAGTTAATTGATACACTCAAGTTTGAAACGTCGATTGTGAATCGGAAATTGAATAAAATAGTTTCATACTAAAAAAAAATCATTTAATCATTACTAAAATAGAGAGCGCAATAGTTACGGAGAACCAAGTGCAAGGCTACATCATGTGGTATCAATGATGAAATGCTTTGACTTGAGCAGTGAGTATGCAGATTGTGTTTATATTTTTTTGAGTGTTTACATAATTATCAGTTGTTTATTAATTTATATCTTGATAGGAAGATGTGAATGTGGTTGCATTTTTTATTGTAGTAGTCACATATTTGGGAATTGTCTCTTCATTCTGCACTACTTTGATCGTAGAACGTTTACAAGGTCCGACGCATGAAAATATTAATTTCAAAGATTTTTTGTTTTCAACCATTTTTATCTGAAGATGCAGAACAAGTCAAGAGCTAAAAATGAAATAACAATCTGTATACGTTCAATATTTAGCGTAAATTCAAATAATATAATATAGTACAATGCTTTAACTTTTTCTCGATTCATTGAGTGAATTTGATGAATTTGAGAAAATTCGAATGGGCTGTTATTCAGTTGTGATATATGAAAATGAACTGAAATTATAAAAAAACTCTGCAAAGTAGCTTGGGCACGTTCATTACATGGTGTATCTAAAATTGTGATAATTTAATGAACACTGCGTGCTTCCTCATAGAGGATTTTTTTGAATTTATTGTTGATATGAATTTCATTTTCCGAAAAAAATTGCGAGAAAAAACCAAATGAAGAATTTGTGATACATAAATATTTATTACTGCTCATTTTTTTTTTTTTTTTGAGAAGTTGTAGGCTCCGGAAGCTTCGATCATGATTCCTTAAAGAAACCAATCCCAAAGCTACTGGAACCTGTACGTCATCCGCTTCTGCTCCTTCTGTCCTAGAAGGTAAGCAAGAGCGGGAAATTTACGCGTGAGAACATTGGGCAACACTGTTCCTTGGAGTCAGGTCTCTAGCCGCGGATGACCTTACGCGGCAGACAAGACAGTTGGAGATGAAGGTTCCACCTCTGGATACTTTTTTAGAGCTACTTATTATTATTACTTATTATTATTATTATTATTTATACATCATAGGGCATTTGGAGGTTTTTATGTAGTTCAATAAATAGAGTTCATAAGAAAGAATAGATTTGATATTAAAATATTGGTGTATATATTTTTACATATCAGAGGTAGACTGAAGAAAGAATAATGGAAATGTGTGAATGAGGCTCTAAAACGAAAAAATATATTTTTAAATACGCAACATGCGACTTCTAGATTGATGTCAAAACTATCCCTTCTCCTACATATCCCTTACTTACCCTTTTTTTTTGTTAAATGATATAGATGCATGCTGACAAAACTAAAACTAGCACTTTCAGTGAGCAAATAATTTTATTCGTACCAGTTTTAGAAAAAATAAAAATGGTGAATATCCTGAATGTGAAGAATAAAGACATGTACTATAATATATAATATAGAAATTTGAAAGAATTGTTTCCAATAAGATACGCAAGAAAAATAATAAAACCTTTGGAATTATCAGACTTGAGAGTTTTTTTACGCGGATTACACTTTCACAATCAATTTTTTCTTAAAAGGTGAAAGATTGTCGCCAAGTGACCTAGTGCACAATTGAGGGGCTACCTTTTGGATATTTATGGACCTTCAAGACCTGGATGTTGCATGGAGTCTGGGTGATCAGTCCGTCTGGTTTCTTCAATCCTAAAACATTTATCAATATTTATTATATTCTAAATTGTAAGAATCTAAGACTTTCAAAAAAATGGTATTTATATTGTATATTTTGAATGAGAATACTGGGGTTGTTCAAAAATTCGACTTTTGATTTTCGCCGACCGATCGATCGGTCGACGATCCCCCCGTGCCCCCTGACTTTTGAAATTAACACGGCATTTTAAGTGGGAAATGATCAGGTTTCGAAGAAAATGAAAAAAGAAGTACTCGTTATAAACTTTTCTTGAATTAAATATTAGTTTTCTCTGCAACAATATTCCATGAATAATTTGAACCCAATAACTTTCAATTTCGACTACCTGATCCCCTTGTATTGAGCCCGGAAAAAAAGCAAAATAGCAGCTCTCTATCAAATTAATGATAAAGATGGCATTCTCTGGAATTTTGCATTTTTGCAAATCGATTAGTCACGAGTTTGCAAGTAATTTTTAAATCATTTGGGTCAGTATACGTCAGGAATATCAGGATCTGCAAGTGGTTTTTCGATTTTAGGTAAACTTCGTGAAATTGTAGTGTTATATAAGAGACATTTGGGGTCCAAAGGATTTTTGAAAATTTTCAAAATTACGGGCGTTACGCCATGTTGAATTTCAGCATCACATTTTTTTGAAATATCTATATTTCTGCAACCATTGAACGAATTTAGATAAAAATTGTAGGTTTTGTAGATAAAAGTATACGCTTTAAATTGAAAATTCCAAAAAAATTTTGGTTTTCAATTTTGACCAAAAAAATGGCCAAAAAAGGTTTGAATTGAGTTTTTCGTCAAGAAGGGAAAAAATTTCTCTTTTCTTGTTAAGACGATTCAATTCCTTATAATTTCACCTTTAATTTGAAAAAAAAAAAATTGATGGTGACTCTTCTAGATCACGAGATAATGGCATTTTAGTGGGACCGTGCGCTGCCACGGCGCTGCTGTCTCAGTGTCGCGAAGTGAGGGAAGAGCACATTTTTGGACAAAACCGCCCGGCACCGCCCGGCACGTACCATTTATTTAAAGACTTTCAAATTGATTAAAACCTGTCATAAATGGATGTAATAACTAACTAAAAATTATTTTTAGTCGGTTAGATTAACCAAAAAATTGTTAATAATGCTATAAAGAAACTAATGAAAACGAAACTCATTTTTTCGTTATTTGCAATGATTAGCTACTTCAAATCCATAGATTTTGTATGACACACGACAGATACTAATGTTCAATTACAATTAGTCAAAAATAGTCGACTTTTAACAACTATTTAAACATTTTTTGTAAACAAATACACATTCCGACCATTTTTTCATGACTTTATTGCGTAATCAACTAAGCCTTTGCATGAAATAATGAAAAAATGTGCAATTTGTCTATAGAAAATATTTACATTGAATAAACAATTTTTTACAAACACTTTTCTAAACAGAATCTTATAATTGTAATTAAGAGCTTTTGAAGCTATGAAAAACATAACAACCAGGGTTTTCGGCAAGACAATACTAATTCATTTAAAACAAAATTAGTCAATTAATGAAAACAATGATCACAATGTGTATTTGTTAACAAAAATTGTTTATGAACATTATTGTTCATAATTTTATCATAAACACTCAGAGAAAAAGCACTCCAATATGTGAGAGACGAGGGGAACTCACTCAGAAAGCACCTGATATGTGAGAGACAAGGGGAACTCACTCAGACAGCACCCCAATATGTGAGAGGAAAGGGGAACTAACTCAGAAAGAACCCCGATATTTGAGAGGCAAGGGGAACTCATCCAGACAGCGCCCCAATATGTGATAGGCAATGGGGACTCACTCATAAAGCACCCCGATATGTGAGAGGCAAGGGGAACTTACTCAGGCAGCA
>CAKNXH010000067.1:405022-415504 GCA_932178445.1 Andricus quercusramuli | reverse complement strand
ATGAAAAGGCTTAGTTGATTACGCAATAAAATCATGAAAAAATGGTCGAAATGAGTATTTGTTTACAAAAAATGTTTAAATAGTTGTTAAAAGTCGACTATTTTTGACTAATAATTGTAATTGCACATTAGTATCTGTCTATGGATTTCAAGTAGCTAATCATTGCAAATAACGAAAAAATGAATTTTGTTTTCATTAGTTTCTTTATAGCATTATTAACAATTTTTTGGTTAATCTGACCGACTAAGAATAATTTTTAGTTAGTTATTACATCGATTTATGTCAGGTTTTAATCAATTTGAAAGTCTCTAAATAAATGGTACGCGCCGGGCGGTGCCGGGCGGTTTTGTCCAAAAATGTGCTCTTCCCTCACATTGCGACACTGAGACAGCAGCGCCGTAGCAGCGCACGGACCCACTAAAATGCCATTATCTCGTGATCTAGAAGAGTCACCATCAATTTTTTTTTTTCAAATTAAAGGTGAAATTATAAGGAATTGAATCGTCTTAACAAGAAAAGAGAAATTTTTTCCCTTCTTGACGAAAAACTCAATTCAAACTTTTTTTGGTCATTTTTTTGGTCAAAATTGAAAACCAAAATTTTTTTGAAATTTTCAATTTAAAGCATATACTTTTATCTACAAAACCTACAATTTTTATCTAAATTCGTTCAATGGTTGCAGAAATATAGATATTTCAAAAAAATGTGATGCTGAAATTCAACATGGCGTAACTCCCGTAATTTTGAAAATTTTCAAAAATCCTTTGGACCCCAAATGTCTCTTATATAACACTACAATTTCACGAAGTTTACCTGAAATCGAAAAACCACTTGCAGATCCTGATATTCCTGACGTATACTGACCCATTTTCAATTGTTCAAACAATCATTCATTGGTAAAACAATATTTTCTGCCTTGATAATCGTGAAAAGTTATTATTTTTTGGTGTGATAATATAAAGTTGATGAATGTCGAAAGCAGTATTTCTTGTTTGAAATATTCCCACCCCGACCCTCCTCTGTACCTCTCCCTTTATCTGTAGGTTTATCATATATGATCAGTATTACTCCAATGCTCCAATGATACGTGGACAATAATGGATATGACAATAATGGATATTGGAAAGTGGTGGGAGCAGTACAATAATAGCCCCATTATTGTTCAGTTCACTGAAGATTTTAATAATTACGTTACGTAAATTAAAAATTAAAGTGCACTATTTCCTGGTTTGCATTACTATATATTAGAAATAACTACATTCTTTGATTTTGCGGACGAGACAACGTGGTATGATTGAACGATTGAATGAACTTACCTGTAATTGAAGTTTGATCATAATTATACTAGTTGCCTTGTCGGAAAGCATCAAACCCACCCACCGCTAATATACATATTAACCCTAACATAAACATATAAAAGTATTTTTTCATGTACAGATGAATTTTATAGGCTTTGAAATCAATTAAGTTAGTCATACGTAATCCCAAGTCGAAGATAAATGTCACTTGCTAGTGGTCTTTTTGGTGGGATTCCAAATGCTGTGATGGATGGAGTATCTGACGTTCCTACATTTTTCGATATTTTCGGAAGAGACAACTAGTATAATTACAATGGAACTTCACTCACAGGTCGTTCAATCGTTTAACTATTGATTGTTTGAATAAATGCAAAATATCAGTAACCAAAAAAATATTATTCCTGAAAATCGTTAGTTGTGTCAAAAATTCCAGATAATAATCACTTTTTGCCGATGTTAATTTCCAATGCCCGGGAGGTGGGTTACCACTAGAAAAAAAAAATACTGAATCTCTTTACGAAAAAGGAACCAATTGGGTGGAGAGGGGGGGGGGGGGGGGGGCATCGATCACCAAATATCGAAAGTCAAATTTTTAGAGGTAGAAATTTGGGTCACCCCAGACTATACATTTTCAAAGTTGAATTATTTTGCAATGAATCTTTTGAAGTTGAAAAATTTTATCTTAAAAACGTTCAAGGTATATCATTTACAGAAATCGTCTAAAAGTGAACCATTTCTATACACAACTGACCTGCTCCGCAGTCATTGAGACACTTCAGTTCGCTTTTCCCCACAGTCACATAAACATCATTGTAACTTGCACAATACGTGTCAGTTTCACCGGTCTGGAAACATATATTTTTTGAGTCAGAAATGTTGCGGAAAATCTATCGTTTTCTAAAGTTAAAAAGACCGTCTAAAATTTTGTTTACTTACAGGGCATTTGAGTGTACATTTAAGGAATTCTGCATTACTCTACAAGAAACATAATTCCAATTAGTATAAGTACTTGTAATAATAAACTATTCAGCAATGTTCGTGTAGTTTGATAATTTGAGATTGCACACAATTTCTGAATAAATTAAGTTTTTGTGAAATTGAATAGACACCCACTAACACAGTTAAGACTAGTACTTCCGGTCAGCGAGCAATTTAGCTAAAAAACAAATTCTTTTACGTAGTTTTTTGATAGTATTTCAATGGTTACCAATTGAGGAAAAAGGAAAAAATTGTAAATATTCTAAAAATAAGGAATAAATGCATGTAAAACTCACCTTATCTTCAACAGGCTTATGTTTTTCAGGATTGGCAAAGATGGCCGAAAAGAAAGTAGCGATGACTTGGAATATGCAAAAAAAATGTATATATTAAATTTTTACACTCTGAATGAAGTCGTATATGGGTAATTGTCAAATTGAAGGCAAACTTGAAGTCCCAATAATATAACATTAACTTAGAAGCTCGTGCCGATTTTTTTTTAAATTTTAATAAACACTTATTATCATCCTCTACAGAATGGGCAGTTCCTTTTTTTCATTTCTGTTCTTATTTACTTTAATTTAATATAAGAACACCCGAAACGTCATTACCGTACGGCGTCCCAACCTCACTTTGCACAAGGATAAACTGATTTTCTCCGTTTTTTTTAGACAGTAACCTGACAAACGCTTAACGTATCAAGTTTGTAAACTTCACATGAACATAAATTTAATGTAGGCACATTTTTTTAATTCAAATAAATAATATTTTAAAAGCCTTGATGTCTGTCCCTCAATTTTTTCCATTTCAGAAGTCATTACCGTACGTCTGTTTTTGTAGTAAAATATTGTAGTTACAGTGGAGTAATAAATACAAAAATATTAGGCGTATTGTTTAATACAAGTTTTTGTAAAATTGAGCTTAAAATATTAACTCTCTTTTCTGTGAATCCGATATTAAAACTGAAAAGTGCATCTTGACAACAAAAACGTCATTACCGTACGTGCGTTAAAAACCATTTTCGGAGTGAAAAAAATTTATGAAAACAATTCCGTTACTTGCTTGGTGGTGTTTTCTTTCATAAGTAAGTGACTTTTGATAATTAAAATTTGTTATTTTTTTTTAAACAATAAAAAAGGTTAAACTTTAACATTTTTCTCGCATCATTACCGAACGGTACAATAGAACAGCGTACGACTGATTATATGCGCGTGCCCATGGATTCATTATTATTTCTTATTTTCATAACTGCCCCTTTTGGATTTGAAATAGTTACATGTGATAAGATCAATTTCCGTTATGAAATATTTAATTCCTAATAATAATATGATTGCCACTGTAGGTGCTGAAATTTGCCTACAATTTGACAATTACCCATATAGGTGAATCAAGTGCAAATATGGAACGATATAATATATTTACAACTTCTAAGTTAAACATCAATGAATGATTAAACATATATAATATATAATATATAATATATAATATATAATAATAATATATAATATATAATATATAATATATAATATATAATATATAATGTATAATATATTATATATAATATATAATATATAAAAAAATAATTAAAATTGAAAACCTTCTTTATATAGAGTTTTCGACTTTTCAAATTTCATTGAACTTGAAATTTTCTCATAAAATTTCGCCGCATACATTAAATTTAGATTATTTTCTTCGGCTAATGTATTGACTCGTCTAGAAAAGTAGAATAGTATTGAGATTTCATTTTCCTGTCTACCTATATTGTCAGTCGATAAATACAAACTAGTGGAACCGCTCTACGGACCACCGCGTAAAGTATCGTCTTACTAAAGCTGGACGCTACCACTGGCGAGCGGTGGAGGGAGTACTCGGCGGTCGTCTTACTGCTGTTGTCCCAGTTAACGACACGGGCCGATCTCTCTTCACCGTCCGCGCACCTCAGGGAGCCAGATGTAGAGATATTAAACAGGTTTTTCATGCAATTTTTTCCTGAGCACAAAAATTATAATTTACGCTACGATATAGGCGAAGAAAATCAGTAACGCAAATACAAATAAAATATTTATTCACAAATTAGGAAAGTCGTGTCTTCTTGAGACCGCTTTAAGAGTCGAGACTTTCCAAGACCGCTTTGTAGTGCCTCTTCGAGAACTCTTGAAGAGTAATACATTTTCAATAACGCTTCATCCATAGAGCCGTGTCCTAACCCTTCATTAGGTGCAAATTCCAGAGTATTTTATTCATAACCTTCAATCTTCGAGAGTGTTCATAACTAGGAATCGATTTCTTCACGACTACAATCGCCAGTCAAGGTGGACAAAATTGAATTGCTGTTGTTAACTCAACGCAGGTGAAAACCGGATTAGGGCGTGAATATCGGCACGTCACTTGGCTGCCTTCCCGGTGGAAACTGGATTTGAGAAACAGCTAGTCACCAGCTGCAATTCCTAACACCAGTGAGGACATTTTAAGGATTCATAAAATGTCGTTCCTCGTTGATGCCATGGAAGTCTAGGCCGGACCCAAAACAACTAACTGTTCATCGGGAGGCCTAACTAGAGGATGAACGCCTGGAGGCTCAGTTCAACAAGAGTAGTCAATCTACGAAGCCTCGAATCTGCCAGGAGAGTAGTCCTCCGTCAAGAAGTCATACATGATATAAAGAAAGTAACCATTTGACTTCAAACATGATTTATAGACCCTTTTAGTCAAGTGGTTGTTGAATCAGTTTCATTAAAACTGTACCCCCTTTCTTCAAAATAAGCAGCGGTGCAAAGAAAAAACTGAGGGATCAGTAATGTTGCGGCTCAAGTGAAACTTGGGATCATTCAGAACTTAGGCTCTGAAGGAACTCTTATTAAGGGTTCCTTTTTAGTTTGTTCATATCCGATAGATGGCCATCGGTGGTTGCCGACGTTTTCCACTGCGCATGTGCCGAGAAGCACGGGCCTATTTGAAATCAATAGATACTATGAGAATAGTCACACATAAATGTTAACAAAACTTTTGTATTCTTATTTAAAACAAATCAAATTGAATTATAGAAATACTTAGCTTCTTGAAAAAAGTTTAAATTAACCTAATATTGCAAGTGCATATTATATAATTTTGCACAGTCCCGCACTTCTTGTGCATGCGCAGTGGAATACTTCGGATTTGCAACAGAACCATTTCAATCCACACTTGGGTTCATTTAGAAACCATTTATCATTTTGGGTTCCTTTCCAGCAAGAGAGGTTCCTTTTTGTTGCAGCTCCTTTGGAACCAAAAATTGGTTCTAATGGAAACCCCAGTTTTTTCTGTGTGGTAAAACAGGAAGAATAGGATGATTTTTCACACGAATAGGTTAATAATAGGAAAATGCGTACTTTTTAATATAATTAATAATAATGAAATTTTTGAAACTGCCTTGAAAAAAAAGATGAACTTTCAACCCTAAAAGACGAATTTTTAAGGAAAACATTTTTTTAAACGAAAAGTTTCATGAACATAAAATAGTTAAACTTTCAAGCAAACAAAACAAATTTTCAATAAAATAGTTGAATTTGTGAACAGGTAGTTGAATTTTCCTGCCAAAAAGACAAATTTTGTGCAGACAGTTGAATTTCAACTACCGTAGTTCATTTTCAATCAAGGAAGAACAATTTTCAACTAAGAAAAATAACTTTTTCTACCATAAAAGATAATGAAGAAAGTTGAATATTCAGCTCGAAAAGTTAAATTTTCAGCAAAAAAGTTCACTTGCAACGAAGACAGTTGACCTTGCTACCATGAAAGATAAATTTTCTACCAAAATACGAAATTTCAGCCAAATGAATTAAACGATAAAAATGAATTATTAAGAGAATAGTTGAATCCCCAACGAAACAGATGAACTTTCAAACAAGAATGTTTAATTTTGAACCAAACAATTGAATTTTCAACTAAAAAAAACAATATTTTTTAGGTAATAAATCGAATCGTCCAGTTTTCAGTGAAAACAAGAAAATTATTTTCTACACGAAAAACGAATTTTTAGTCACTTGAATTCAACCAAAAAAAGATGCGTTTCCAACCAAATAGTTGAATCCTCAATCGAAAAGATGAATTTTGAATAAAGAAGATCGATTTTTTAACCGACGAGACGATTTGTCAACAAAATACATCAATATTCTATTCAATATTCGATTTTCTTTTATATAAAAAATGAATTTGTAACAAAATAGCTTAATTCTATAACCAAAAGAAGAATTTGTCAAAAAAAAAATAAAAATTTTTACCAAAAAGACGAATTTTCAACAAACTACATCAATTTGCAACCAAATTTTTGAAGTTTTGAACCAAAAATGTGAATTATCAAACCGGGAATGAGATTTTTATCCAAAAGGGTATTTTTTCATCATATAGTTAGATTTAATTTATATTAGAAGTCGAATCTTCAACCCAAATATATGAATTTTCAATTAAAATGATGAATTTTCAACAAAAGAAAATCTAATTTTCGAATATGTAGTTAAGCTTCAAACAAAATATGTGAATGAAAAAAAAAGAATTCTTAAAAATATATGTAATAATTGAATTTTCAACCAACATAGGTATTCATTTCAAATAAAAATCTGTTGAATTCAGCAAAAATATACCAAAAATGAAATATTTACTTCTTCCCTTCAAAAGTCATTTCTTGAGCAAAAAGAAACGAGTTTTCAACCAAGTGGTTGAATTTTTTGACGAAAAATATTTTTCACCAAATTTTTATCAAAATAGTTAGCGTTTTCAACTAAATAATTAAATTTTCAATCAAATCGCAGAATTTCGAACTAATTTAGATAGTAGTTGGATTTTCTTATTGGGTTGTGTTTAGTTTTGCAACAAAATTATTGAATTTCGAAGACAAAAAGAAGAATTATCTGCGAAGAGGTAGAATTTTCAAGAATAAAATATGATTTTTCTTCAAAAAAAGAAAATTTTCTACTAAATAGCTTGATTTTCTCAAAATTAGTTGAATTTTCTACCAAAAATATTAGATTCCAACAAAATAGTTCATTTTTAACCAAATAGTTTAATTTTATACAAATTCTGGCGTTTTAAAGTCAAAAATATGAATTTTCTGCAGAAAAAGTTGCATTTTTGACCCGAAAATATGAATTTTCAGCTCAGGTTATAAATCCTTAACAAAAGAAGAATTTTTCAACAAGTTGTGTAACTGTATACGGAGTTTGAAGAAAATCGTAGAATTCAGCTGTTTGAAATTTTATCCGAATTTTCAATCTAAAATAGTGGGATTTTCTTATTGAATTCTAGTCAGTTCACTTTGAAGCAAAAAAATCGAGATTTTTCAACTTATAGGCTATTATTGAACTCTGGCATTTCAGTGCCAACCTTCGTAAAGTTCATCAACTTTGTTCAAATTTATCATCAGCAATCCTAATAAACGTTATCTAAGTTTGCAACCTTATTTCCACTGACCACCTCATCCTAACCGTGTTACCAATAGTATTTTTTGGTGTTACGCCTTCTTTCCCCTTTCCTTGAATTTGTAACATAGGTTTCAAAAGAATTACGGAGAATAAATTTTGAATTTTTCAATGTTTACTTCAAATCTGCAATCAGCAAACTGAGTTTGAGTCGGAGTATCAAATCTCACGGATACTTTGATAACATAAGTTTACTTCTCGAACATGAACATTTTCAAATTCCTCGTATCTTGAAACTGTTCAAGTTCTTGAATTTAACTGGAAAAAATTTTGCTCGAACCGACTTCGAGTTTCAATTTTGCTGCTTGGCGGATATATTTAAAAAAATTGATGGTCTCAAGTTGGAAGTACATCAGTGACAGTATTCAATCTGTACAACCGAAATTTGCATGTATATTCTAATTTTTGAATAAAATCCCTTCACAGCAAGTAATTATTTTCATGTATATATAATTAGATACTTACTAAGGAAAAAATTAAGAGCAACTTTTCCTGTCATCTTGGACACTGAATTTCAGATTTTACTTCCGAACAAGATTCTTTCTAGAAAAAAAGATTTGTAAAATAGCAATGTTTTTTCAGAAACTGAATATCTGGAGAATGATAACAACAGTTGTTACCATGAACTACATAGACTTGACTAGCAAGTTTTTATGGTTCGACTCAGATGCAAACAATTTCCAAATCTCGCAATGTGTAACCATTATTAACTGAAAACACAAAAGGGTTCAGAAGCAAAACCTGGAATAAGAATAAAAGGCTCATGGGATCATGTAATGAAATTATTTTATTCAAACAATAAGGTTGGAAGAAAACATGTGAAAGGAGGATTAAAGGGAAAGACATACTTTTTATTTTATTTGGTAGGGCATCACCGATTACAGATTTTATAGAATTGCACGTTCCTGAACGTCAATGCAAAATCCACTACACTGAAATCTCGAGATAAGCATCCTCAGCGTATGCTATTCCTAGAACTTAAGGCCTCGGAATTTTTGATACGGGAAGCGCGGAAGGGAATGTTTTGATTTTTCAATGTTGACTTGAAATCTGTAATAAACATGAAAATTTTCAACTTTCTCGTATCTCGAAACTGTCTGTACGTCCAGAATTTGTATGTATATTTTAATTCTTAAATGAAATCCCCTTACCGTAAGTATTATTTTTTATAGATAATTAGATACTTAGTAAAGAATATAGTCAATTTTTATCATCTTGAACACAAAATTTCAAGAATTTTTTCGCAATCAATATTCTTTCTAGAAGAAAAGACTCATGAAATAACGATGTTTTTCAGTAAGCTGAATATTTGGAGAATGATAACATTTGTTGTTACCATGACCTGCATAGACTTGACGAGAACGTTTTTAAGGTATGACTCAGATTTTTTGTTGTAAGCATATTGCAAAAGTATTCATAATTTCAATATTTTCTCAAGTTAAGAATACAACATGAAATTTTTGATATTCGTTGTAATTCACAGGGTCATTTGAAGAAATAATTGTATGTAAACAATCAGGTTTGGAGGAAATATGTAAAAGAAGAATGGAAAGGGAGAGGACATATTTTTGTTTTATTTGATAGGGTATACCCATTACAGATGTTACGGAATTGCACATTCACGAACTTTAATATAAAATCTACTAATTTTTAAAATATGTTTCCTTTGAATTTTCTCGACTGATAACCTGTTAATACAAAAACAACAAAAATTAAATCTGATATGAAAGTTCCAGAGATACGTAAATGTGCTAACGTTGAACTGTTGACAGACTTTCATATTTCACAGTGGATGCAAAAATTATGACACTAACCCCAGGTCTGATATTTAAATCCTATAAGCATTCAGTATTTAAAATGATGAAAATCTAATGTTTCCAACTAAACAGCAGACATTGAAGGGAAATATAGTCCTTGCAGAACTGCAACGAAAGAAGCTGTTATGTCGAAAAAATTCCATTTGAAAGACCTGGTGACACAATTACAAATGTTAGTGTTTCAAAAAGATTCCAGTTTTCAATAAATAGGTAATCAAAACAGTGTTGCCTTTTTCTACAAATATTTTAAAATATAATCGTCATGGTTAACAGATATAATTGTACTTGAAAAAAAAAGATTTCGTTCCATTGGTAAATATACTCGATTATACTATTTAGTGAAAATAAAGACGATTTGGCACTACCAAAATTGAAGCAAGGAAAATAATTAAACATCTGGGATTATCACAAGTGAATGTTTTATTAGGAAGATTACATTTCGATACATATGTCATTGAAAAGCATCTATATTTACATATTCCTAATCATTCATTCTAAAATTGTTATTCAGTATCTCCGAATCAGGATATTATCATTTTTGTCCAGGGTTTTTCGAATGACGTGACAGCTGTTCACACTGTGTCGTACTTGATACTGTCAGTCCTAAGATAATAAAAAATATATTAATCATGATGTAAATATGATATATCTGTTGAAGTCTTATACTTCTGGAAAAATGGTATACGTAAAGGGAAAAACACAGGGTGTTTTTTTTAACTTGAGACAACGAAATATCTCAAAAAATACGCATCCTACGGAAAAAATGTCTGAGATAAAAACTTTTTATTTTCGAGGGGGAAAAAAGATTTGTTGAAATTTACCCCACCCCCGCCCCCACAGGAGGCAGGGGTGGGGGTAACTTCGTAATTTCAAATGGCAACCGGGTCAGTATACGTCAGGAATATCAGGATCTGCAAGTGGTTGTTCGATTTTAGG
>CAKNXH010000067.1:334003-395223 GCA_932178445.1 Andricus quercusramuli | reverse complement strand
TTTTATCGTTGAATTCTTGTTTTATTTTCAGGAATTCTATATATTGACTTGATTACTGGACGTTAAATGAGATTTTGAATTTGATTTTAGTCTGATTCAGAATTCTTGAATGTTAATTGGTAAAATAAAAGGGGTTAGGAAGGGAAAATGGACGTAAATCTGCAGAGATGGTAGCTCGGTTCTTGATTATATTATAGTATCAAAAAATGAAGGAGTTTGTCCAATTAAAAGAACGCAGATTAAAACTAAAATAGAATATGACCATCTACCAGTGGATTTCAATCTTGAAATTAATATACAAAATGAGAGGAAGTACTTTAAAGACCGAAATGAAAAGACTATGGAAAAGAAATGGAAAAAGTGTGGAAAGAAGATCAATCAGAGAGTGAAACTTTAGAGGAAAGATGAAGAAACTTTTTGAGCTGCATATGGAAAGCATCAGAAAAAGTAGGTGTAATTATAGATGGTACAGGGTTAAATGAAGCAAATGAATTAAGGGGAGGGTGGCTTGATAAAGAATGGGAGGAACAAAGAGCAGAAATATAGAAAAGCTTGAGAAGGTTTCTGTTAAAAAAAAGGGGAGGAGGAAAGGAAGGCATGGAAGGAGGAAACAAACAAGTAAAAGAAATTATGTGAAGAAAAAAAAGAAGGCAAAAAAGGAAGAAAAGTGGGGGAAGGTATAAATAAGTCGGGATAAGGCAATGTTTTGGAACGCGGTGGGAAATTTTTGATCAAGGAAAATTAGGAAGAGAGGGAGCAGAATCAAGAAAGAAAGATGAAGAAAGAAGAAGCATTTTGAAGGATTATCAGGAGCTGACAAGGCAAATTCAGAAGGGAAAGAAGGGCAAGGGGGAGAGGTACATAGGGTTCACAAAAAAAAGGTGGGGGAGAGAGATAAGGGAGGACCTAAACAAGAATGTTAAATTTGAGAAATTCGTTGAAAGTGTAAAAAAATTAAAAATGGAAAAAGACCCGGGGAAGACGGGATTACAATTGAATTTGTAAAAGAATTACCCGAGGTCTGGGCGAAAGAATTACTTCAGATACTAAATGGACTCTGGGTAATGGGAAAAATGACACCAGGCTGGGAAGAAGCAGGAGAGGTACCAATATTAAAGGGAAGGGAAGAGAAAGATACGGGCAATTATAGGGGTGTTTCGTTCTTAGATACTGGGTACAAAATATTAGCATCCATTCCCGGGTAAAAATATTTGGTCTTAATTTTGTCTTGATTTTGTCTTGAATGTCTTCAATATGTCTTCAGGACCATGATGTCTGGTTCCGTCTCACCAGCTAGACATTGGAGATATACAGACTTTGCTTGCATTTATGACTGTTGACTGAGCCAAGACAAGGCCAGGTTGTCTTGTTTCAAGACAAGAAGTGTAAGTCCTGATAAACATAACGAATTGATCTTAAAGAAAATTATATTGCCAGTTTGTGGCTTTGACATTTGCCAGGGTCAAAAGTAAAGAAGTTTTAGTTTGTAAATTTTATTGTCCATTATACTCCGGCCTCTATGAACTATGGACCCCACCGGCACGGCCTGCCATTTCCAGGAATCAGGTAGCTAGGTGAGGACCAACCAGTTGACATCTGCTGAGGATTGAAATTTTACAACCGATAAAACTTGTAATTTTGTAATAAATAATTTTCAAATGAGAAATTCGGAACCTGTCTGTCTCGACAACTGCAGGCATATAAAATTTTTGATGAAAAGATTAAAACTGTCATTTTCTAGAAGTATATAGTGAACTGTTGGAGATAGGAAAAAATGGACAACATTTCTAGATTCGTCATCCAAACAACATAACTATTGCAGATAAATGAAATTATTAACACATAAACAATAAATACCATGAAGATAAATAATGTAAACATTCTATAAAGTTTGAAGCGGATAAGTGATGACCCTCAGAGGCCTCGGCCGCAAGACATAAATTCTTGTCTTCAAGTCAAAAATATTCGTCCTAAGACATCAAGAATAGTATGGTTCCGTCTCACGAGCTAGACATACAGAATGACTTGGAATTGTCTTGGATTGGTCTTTACCCAAGACAAAATCTAGACCGAATATTTTTACCCGGGTTGTGGATGAAAGAATTATAAATTGGATGAAAAAACAATAGCTATACAAAGAAAGTCAGGCAGGGTTCAGAAAGAAAGATCAATCAGGAATGACATTTTTGTGTTAAATTCCTTAATTAACAATAAACTAAAGACAGGAATGGGTGGGCTTCACGCGGCTTTTATATATTTCAAAAAAGCATTTGATACTAAACATCGGGAATTACTACTTGAAAAATTACACATGCTGGGAATCAGGGGAAGAATGCTTGCAATGGTCAAAGAAATTTATAAAGTAAGCCTCAATGAAGTAATTACAGAACAGGGCGTCACGGAAATTTCTTGAAAACAAAGTAGAGGTTACGCAGGGATGTCCACTGAGCCCCACTTTATTGAATATTCTTATAGATGACATAGATCAAATTTGGTAGCCAAAAATGAGGGGGGAACGATGATCGGTAGAAAGAAAATGTTTGCTCTAAGGTTTGCTGACAATTTGGCTATTGTTTCAGATTTTCCGAAAGGATTAAAGGATATGTTGCAATCTTTGGAAGGATACGTCGTCAAGAATAAATTAGAATTAAATGTTAATAAATCAAAAATCATGATATTCAAGAAAGGGGACAGAAGAGCACTTGTTAAGGATTTCAAAATATTTGGCAAAGAAGTACAGATCGTAGATGAAGTATAAAGTATCTGCGTTTTTTGCTCTCCTCGGGCGGAACGCACAGGAAACATATTAAAATTACGGTAGGTAGAATGCAAAAAACAGCGAACACGGCTTGTGAAGTAATGAAAAGAGCGAGAATAGGTGGGCTAAGTCAAAGACGATATTTAAAGGATGTGCTAGTAAAATCGGGAAATAGAGTCTACCGATGTATGGAAGAAATTTCGAACATGGAGCCTAAAAGGTTACCTGAAATCTGCTTACAAGAGGAAATTAGAGGTACATAAAACAGCAATTCTTCAGTATGGGAAGCGAAATTAAAAGAGTCAATGAGGGAAGCAGTTCATGGGGAAACGTTGAACTGGATTCGAGAGGGTGTTTCAAGAGAGATAAGAGATAATTTGAAGAAAGGTTGCAAAACGAAATGGGGTAAGGAAGTACGCGAAGTTTGGGTAAGGATTAATGAATTTTCTTATTGCTCTTGTACGGGGAATATAAAAAGAAGGTAGGCTTAGAGTCATCAGGCAAATAAAGAAATAGGGTACAAGGACAAAGAAGAATTGGCTAGAATGAGACGAGGAAATGTAGGAAAGGCAGGGAATGAAGGATTCAAGGATGTGAAGAGCAGACTTTGCAGTTCAGGAGATGAGAACATGCTGCACATATGGACGTGTAGTAGAGCGCGAGAGATAATTGATAGAAGTTTCATTTGGGTTGTTGAAATTTGGTTGGCTGAAGGTAATATCAAAATCCAAGATAAACTTTGTAAAACTCTTGCTGAAAAACCGAGACTGAGTCTCTGCAGATATGCAAGGGAATCTGAGAGAATAGCACGAGATTCGGCTGAAAATAATGAGAAAAATCTATACTATCCATTGTTAGAGGGCGCTTATGTGAGATGAAGACGAAGGCAGACAATTTCCATAGTATGTACCTCGAGATGGGCCGTTTGAGTAATCTGTTCTCTTGAATGTTCATGCATTATGTTTAGGTATTTAGGCATCGTAATTGTGTTATTGATTTATGTGTTCATTATGTATGTATTTAGATTTATGCACTGGTAAAGTGAGGCAATGTAATATGGAAACACTCGAAAGGGTATACATGTGTGGAATTAATTAAATTAAAAGTAAAAACTCTAATGATAATTTTGACAAAATTTGAAATAAAAACCCTCTCAAATATTTGAAGTATCAATAAAATAAGAATAACATTTGGATTTAGTACCGCACTTATCTGCATTGATCTCATATAATATAGGAATTTCAAGAAACTATTCTGAATGAATATTTAAAACTCACATTTTGCGTTATGACTGCACAGGTAGCCACGGAGAAGGTTGAGATGGCTTTAAAAGTAAAAATATAACATATTTATAAAGTAGGTATATTAGTTCATTAGTATATTGGTATATGAGTAATTATAATTTTTTTTGTGTGCAAAGAAAAATAGTTCGAGAAACTTCAACCAACTCAGTTGGGTAAGCTTGAGACATATAGACACTTTGATATAGTTCCATTTCTAGTTGTGTAAAACGAATTTTTGCAGTAATTCTTCGCGAACATAAAAGGTCCTTAGATTTTGGGAATATAAAAAGTATATTTCACTGGAAAAGGTTTTCATTTACTCAAAATAATGATTCTATAATAACAAAGAGTAAAACAGCTATATTTAAAAAATGAAATATAATTCTTTAGCTCTAACAGGACTACAGTTATGGCCTCCTGAATCGGACACTTTCTTATGAAACTTATTTAGACGTAAAGTTCCTTTTGAAAACTCTTACTCCTGCTCATTTTTCTTATTCTTGTGAGTAAATATTGTTTATGTCGAATGGAGGAGATGGAAGGAAAATTTTAAAAGAAACTTAACTTCCATATGAGTTCCATAAAAGAAGGTCTAATTTAGGAAGCCATAACTTCAGTTTTATTAGAGCTAGAGCATTGTATTTTTTCAGTTTTTCAGAAAATGTAGTCTACTTAGCTTATGTGTGACAACTCTCAACCATGATGCACAGCAACTAAGTTATTTTTGGAAAAAAAGACTGGGAATTTTTTTCTATAGAAAATATATTTCAACACCTGTAGTTTCTATACTATTTGAGGTTTAATATTTCTTTTGTTTTAGTTTTACAGAGAATGTTCTGGCCTTCAATTTTCGTAGAACGTGTCTAAGTATTCCGGAGTACCAGAAAGGAGCAATTTCAAATGTAGCAAATTTTTTTAACTTTTTCATATATGTTTAATCATATAAGATGTTTAACAATAGAGCTTCATTTTAGACATCGAACTAAAGAGTTTATGCGAACCATTTACAACTTCAGCTTTAATTTCACAAGTATATACTTAATAACCCCTCCAAATAAATCAAATCTTGATATTTTTTTTCAAAAACGGCTCCAATGATTTTTTTTATTTTGGTTCAGAAATAATCATAAATTATTGATGATGATGAAGATGTGATTGATAAAAAGGCATTTTGAATAAAAATGAGTATCCAATTTCAAGGGTAATGCAAAGTTAATACAACATGTTTCTTAAAAAAATTTTCACAATTTGACAATAATTATCCGGATTTGAGCTTATTAGGTATTTCTTTAAATAGTATTGAAAAAGTAATTATAAAATAAATGAAATTTAAGATAAAATACTATAAAATACTATAAAATACTATAAAAAAATAAATCTATATTTTTATTGGTTTAAATTTTAAAGACTTGTTCACTTTTGCAATCAAAATTGTACAATTTCAAATACTGGAGAAGAAAAAGTTTTTCATGCAATACTCTCACAAATTTAAATAGTTAAGCTTAGAAAGCTTGAATTCAAAATTCGCACCTTCTAAATTCAATCTTATTCAATTCTAATTCAATTTTTAGAAAACTTGTAACACTTTCTACATGAAATTGATTTCCCTATGCATCTTATTTGAAATGATTGAAACACTCAAAGTAAAGATTATTGCTTAATTTTGAAAAATAGCATTTGAATTTTTCGTAACCTATACACCGTCATTTTACAGTAGAAATTGAATAAGTCGCGGTCCGTTAGCGTCACTGGTGTTGCCAAATATTTTCCTAACAGAATCAGAGTTTCCCACTAAAAAAGGGCTGTGCAAAAATTATCCAAATGTCCAAATGTTTGAATTCACAACACCAGGTGCATTCATTTTTACTTCTGAAAATTTTTACTGTACATTAGAAAACATCAAACTACGTTATTAAAGTTTATCGAACTGCCATGTTTTCTCTAATATTTCGTACTTCACGAATTATTAAAAATGATGCAAAACATTTTCCGACCTGTCCACATATCCTTATTGTACTGATAAGTTTGGTAAAGTTTCTTGACCAAATTTTCACTGCATGTGTTATTGTTCAAACAATCCAGTCCCATTTGTATTAGACGTTCGGTTATTCAATACATTGTAGAATATCATTTGCATTTTAGAAAAATCAATGAATACAATTTTATTAGCTTTATTCGTTTCTGACAATTTCTTATTAATTAATCATCAGTATATATGTAGATATGTATTTTATAACAAAAATTACTTACTCAATAGCAATGCAAAAAAAACTTTTTTCGTCATCTTGCTAATTAAATTTTAAGATATTTTTTTAACAATAAATACTTGTTTACTAAGAAACGAAACTCGTGTAATAACTACGTTTTGCAAGAAACTACGTAAGTATTTGAAGAATGCTGATGGTCGTTCTCTCGTTGGCCTTATATAGCATTTGCGTTGACATAACGGGTATGTTTGGAGGTCTGGCGGAAATGGAAATGATTTTTAGATTATGCAAATCATTTACAATTCATTTAATACCAGAAAACAATATCTCAGATTCAGGAAGCAGACATTTTACGCTGAATATGCTTAAAATTTTCATTATGTCATAAGGAACGAAATTATACCATAATTCTGAGATAAATAATCATAGGTACTATGGATTTGCCCAATTTTCTGGGCAGATATTGCAAAAACAGTGATAGTTTCAATCTTATCCCTAGTTACGAATATGGTATCAACCTGCGAACATTATAAATCATTCTGATGATAATTTGAAAGATTTATTTCCTTTATCCGTATATATTAATTATTCAAATTACCAGATGGTTTATTTATTTATGCATAGTCAAATTGGAATAATGCTAACAATCTGTCTAAATAAATTAAAATTTTAAACAGTGCATCTTTTGAGAAAATCCAATTCTTGAATTTTCCGTGAACAGCAGCATTTTTTATGTTCCAAAAAATTCATATTTCCTTTGAATAATTTATTAGATGAAGAATTTCTCACGCAGACCGTTACTTTCACGTAAACAATGTATTTGAGTACACATGACATGCATGTTTTCAATGTCTACATGGAAAAAAATAGTTCAATAAGAATATAGTGAGTTTGTATCATAGTATTTGATATGAGAAAAAGTCATTTAAAATTCACAACCTTCTATCCGAATTTTAATCGACAATTCATGAAAATTCAAAACTTGATGCCACAACGAGAAAAAAAGTTGCTTATGGAATTAGTGTTATACAAACTTCGTTCATTATCATTATTAAACACAATTTGCACATACGGTCACTTTGACATATATGATCGCACGCTGGAAATCATTTAAAAATTGCACTTGTTGAGGATTTGAACCCTTCCTGAACGATTTTGGTTGCATCATCTCTGCCAAATATATATTTTTAGATAGCATTGTACCAAGTCGTACGGTGAACCTCAACCGTCTTTACACTAATTTGTTGATCTCAATGTTTCTTTAAAGAACGTATTTTCTGATGATAAGTAAGTAATTCTAAGGCAAATTTAAAATTACGAAGAGACTTTAATAGCAAATTTTTTATCGAAAAATAATTTCAAAATGAAATATTTTTCAAAAAAGGCTTGCAATTATTTTGCATTCAATGTTTGAAAAGCTTACGAACTATCCTGAAGAGATAAACAATGAAGAAAACGCAAGCGTCGACATGCTGCGATATCCTTCATGACAATAAATGATTTTCTGCTACAAAAAAAAACCTCCATAAAATACGCCTGAACTCTACTTACGTAAAATTGACTATCCGGAATAAAATGTACAAAAACGTATTTTTTTTTATGGGACATACGTGTTAAAATTATTTGACTATCCTACTGTACAAGTGAGTAAATTTTAAAATTTTATATGAAAAAACCGTCATTTCGCCATTTTTTTAAATATGTGTATTGAATTGCAATCATTCGACAGAACAAGAATTGCTCCATCGTTTAAAGAAAAATCGAATTGAATATACTCCATGAGCAAATTCAGCATTTAGGGAATCTATAATTTTTTGGCAATAGCAAGGAAAACTTCAATAGTTATCATTTGTTATCTCAATACAAAAAATAGGAACCAGTTGAATTTTCAGGCTGAATTTTCCACCGAAAACCGCTGAATTTTCAAACCAGAAATAATTACTTTTTAGGAGACAGTTGAATTAAAAAAAAGAGTTTATTTTCAACCAAGGAAGATGATCTTCTCACCATAGAAATGAATGTTCAAATCGCCAACTTATATAAAAAAAAGACAAATTTGTAACAAAGCAGCTCAATCCTCAACCAAATAGATGATTTTTCAATCTATAGAGATAAAACTGAATACCAGCAGTTGAGACTTCACTGAAAAATATGAAAGAAAAAAAACAGTTTAATTTTATGGCCGAAAGAACGGATTTTTAACAAAATACATGTATTTTATACGAAATAGTTGGATTTTCAACTTGTAAAGGGTAAATTGGCGAACAGAAATGAAATAGTGAATTTTCCAGGTGAAAAACATCAATATTCAGCCCGGAAAGAAAGAATTTTCGACAAAAAACTATCGATTTTGAGTCAACCAGTGAATCTTCCAAAAATGAATTTCTAGAAAAGTAGTTCAACTTTCAAGGAAGTAGTTGAATTATCAACCGAAACAAATTAATTTTTATTGAAACAAACTATTAACCCAAAATATGACTTCTTCACAGAGAGTATTAATAATAAGAAGATTATAATTAATTTTTTGTGTTCTACCAAAAAGAAAACGAATTTCCAACACATTTTTTCGAAACCAAAAAGACAAATTTGCTACAAAGCGGTTGAATTTTCTACCCAGATATGATTTTTTACAAAAACAGTTTATTTTTCACAAAGGAAATAATTTTTGATCAGAAAAAAGTAATTTTCAACAATATACATGAATTTAAAATTAGAAAAGATCAATTGATGAGTGATAATGTGCATTTTTAACCGAAAACATAATATTTACTTTTGAAATCAAGAACCAAAAAATGATGTTTTAACCGAGGGAACTAATTTTTCAGAACTGGAATAGTTGAATTGCATACCAAATACTAGAATTTTCAACCAAGCGAGATACTAAATGTTACCTAAGTTCGTGAAGTTACTTCCACTGACCCCCCCCCCCCCCCCATCTCTTTCACCAACCATAGTTTTTGGTGTAGTTTAGGGATGGCCCCCAAATATTATGTCATGTTAGAAAGTGTTGTTACCCATGATGATTACAAAATGTTTGGGGTATTTATAAACGAAATTAAGATTTTAAAACATTTTGAAATATCATGATAAAATAAAATCCTGTGATGGTTCACAAATAAAAAAAAAATAAAAAACTAATTGCTAAAAACAAACAATGGGTGACGAAGAAAAAAAATATGTAGTATGTTCCTTAAATAAATGTTGAAGAGGATGATTTGACATTCACGTCAGGAAAAATCAAAACTTATAACGTAAATAATCAAAGCGTTTCCAAAATATGGTAAAAAGGTAAATAAATTTTACAAAGATAAATATTTTGCATTAAATCTATCAAAGTTGATAAAATTACTTTTTAAATCGCACGTTTCAAAAATGAAATTTGTTCTAATTTATCAGCCCCCGGGTAAAAAAATTTTGGTATGGGATTGATCTAGGAAAACGTCTGTGAAATCGTATGGGAGTGATCTCTCAGATAGTATAGTAGAAGTATGGCATTTGAGACGATCCCATACTTCATGTATATTTGAATGAAGTATAGTGGATGTATAGCTCAAATATAGCTAAAGTATAACAATGTATAGCTGCAGTATAGGGGAAGTATTTTTAAAGTATATCTGAGAAGTATAGCTGCAGTATAGATGAAGTATAGCTGATGTTCAGTCAAAGTATGGCTGAAATATATCTTTTAAGTATAGCTCAAGTATGTAGATTATGTCTAAAGTATAGGGAAAGTATGGCTATAGTAGGTATAGCCGTATCATTGCTGATGAGAGATAATCGGTTATCTGAAATACATGAAAATAGAGATCCAGAATCATGATTTTCATAATGTCAAAGAATATTGTTTGAAAATTCTAAAATAAGTATAATGCAAATATGTAAAATGTTAATTGTAACATAAATTATTTCACTTTATGAAATTTAACACTAAACATTTCATCTAAGTGAGAATTTTATTGAACCTTTTTATGCTATTGATATTATGTTTAGGAATCAAAGATTCTGGATCTCTTACCAATATATATGACATAACAGTCACGTAAATAGTCTATTGTATATCCGTTGCATATTGTATATCCTCGGGAACAATATTAAAAATATAGTTGACTCACGAAATCACTTAAGTCGCGAACTTGTAACATTTTTGGACGAGCTGTCATTTGTGATATATTATGTTTTATCACGTTGCTAGTGTATGTTTGAAGAACAAATGAGTACAATTCTATGTCCGATACTTTTGCCATACTTAAGTATAAATGAAGTATATGCCATACTTCAGCTATACTTAAGTATAGATCAAGTATATCCTATACTTCAGCTATACTTTAGCTATACTTCAGCCATACCTCAGCTATACTTTAGATATACTTTATCTATACTATTTCAATATACTTGAAGTATGGGATCGTCTCATTTACCATACATTTTTTATACTTTGGAAAGTCAATGATTGATCACTCCCATACCTATGATTTTTACTCGGGCCTCTATGGTTAAATATTTATTGATTCCAAACGGTAGGGTAAGTCTATTCTTCTGAGCATCTAATTTATAAAAGCAGTGTTGGTTCATATATAAGAAATTGACCCCAGAAAAATAAGAAAATGTCTTTCTACAGAACTTGCCTACTGCGCATTTTGTGAGATAAACGTAAATATTAGGACCCATTTCCAGATAATTCACACCATAGCACTATCATCGCCATATAGAAATATTTTTTCAGTTTAACATTTTTGTGAAAACTAATGGTTTCTATTTATGAAAAGTACCATGTAAAATTTTGTTCACTCACAAAGCCTAGATTGTAACATCGACGAAATTTTACCTTCTGCTGTAAGAAACATATTTGTATAGTTTCATAATTTCAAATTACACACAAATTCTATATAATTTAATTTTTTTCATGAATCATAAGAAAATGTGAGAACGAAAAATAGATCAGGACCAAAAACAAAATTTTATAGGATGAACCAAAAAATGTCAGCACAGCAGACAGGAAAACTTGAGGAAAAAATGTGTTCTCTGTGGTAGTGAAAAAATTATCCTTATCCAGCTGTTCATTTCGTAACTGAAACATTCATTATTTCAAACAAACAGATAAATTATTTTTACATATTTCTGATGGAAGTATCTAGGCACATCGGAAATGTTTGGTCTCCCTTCACCGAATTCCTGTAAACCTAGCCACACCTAGTCCTCCTCTTCAGCTGCAGCAACTGTAAAGATGACAAAAAATAAAGTTTTGATGGTTTTAAGAAGAAAAATGTTATATTTACTTTTTTATTCCTCTATTTTCAATTGAATTGTATTGTAAAATAACCTTGAGCACGGTAAAATATATTCAAAATGAAGCTACATGTATCTTTTTGTGTGGATATGTCAAATAAGACAACGGAAAAGAAACATACGATGGTCGATAATGCCTGACTTTGTAGAATACAATTCGAATGCTATCAAAATCAATAAATAAAATTTTAATTTTCTCAAGTTATGTACAGATTATTGTTCATGAATTGTATTTTATTTCAATATTTTTTTCTTTATTTGAACTTAGGTGATATACTTTAAATAAATTATTGAATAAAATTGGTTTCCATTCTTAATACACTGATAATGGCCCTGGCTCTTCGTAAATCATAATAACCGAATGCGACGCAAAAAAGTCTGTTATGTATTGCTTTTGATATTGGTGCATTGAATGAAATGTAGTGTAGTGATCTCCATAGATGGAGCCGAAAAATTAGGGCGATAAAATGGAGATAATTTAAAATTTATATTGAATAATGGAAACAGAAGAAGAGATAAGATGATTATCAAGGAAAAGAAAGTAGACAAAATGAGAGCTTATGTAGTCCTGGAGTTGTGAACAATATGATAATTTGTTGACTATCAACTGTTTGATATCACTTTAGTCACTTTTTATTGTATTTTTGATGTTGAAAATTCACACGCTTTTATTGAACTTCGCGACATCTAATATTTCGTTCAAAATGAAAAGATTAAAATTGAACAATCATAAGGTAATATTGTCCTACAATAACTTGAGTTACTAAAGACGGATAAAATAATGTTTTTATTGCAAGGGCCAACTGCATCCCCGATTAATGGATTTCCATATATTTAAATTAGCCATGTGACTTAATGATTCTTAAAATTTTAATCTTATGAATTGTTGAAAAAATTAAAAATTCTCTTTGGGAAAAAGGAAGAAGTTAGGGTTGGTGGTTGGAAGTGAATGGTAATTAGACCCGGGTTAAAGATTTGTAGAAAGTAGCAAACTCCAAACCACCCGCTGAAATTTCACCGGTGACGGGATGATAATTAAACGGGGCCGCTAATTAAAATGCCTGAGCAGCCGTGTGGTGAGAAGCGCCTTTTCGTCATAAATTATGTCAGCGGATATCCGCACGCGAAACGAATCGACTACGGCGTTTGTACATGTATGAATCACTTTATTGCCTCTGAATCGTATAACGACCATTTGTACAAGCATTACATACATTCACGGAAAAACACTAGCTAAAAACACCTGGCTGGCTATCATTGCACATAAATCTTTCGCGCGAAATTTAGCGGCGTTGCGACATTTTAATCGGTGTCTCTCAACTTGACGTGCTGAATTAAATTTTGTGAGCTCTAAATTTTCATCAAAGGATTCCTAAAATGCCGGGAAGACTGAGGTGTTTGAAAAGGCTAATCGTGTCATAGGATGATATATGTTTGTAATTAATCCTGTCAATTTTTGTTTGTTTCAATTTCACTCGATGAATGGATCTCTTGTGGATGAATTATCATTTGATAAACAATTCTTTCGTTGAATTTTTATTGATTTTTGATAAGCGTTTCTAGCGACATTATTTCCTCTAGAAAGGACCAAATAAAAAATACACATGATATTTTAACTCTCTTCAAATTGAAGTTTAATCAGTTTTGGTGAAAGGAAAGTTTTCAAGAATAATTGAAGATGTTCACACAGAAAGCTGTGTTCCTATTTTTTGATTATCTACATATATTTAACTTGTATTCTTCATACATAATGCATCCCATTAGGGTTTACATTACTTTAATTTCTTACATGAGTAATTTACAATTGTTAACGTAAATTCACTCTTTCATACTTTCTCATTCGTACCTCTATCTCCCCCCCCCCCTAATTTTTTCGTCTGCTCCTCATTCTACCCATCCTCCCATAAATCTCAACCACATTCCCTTGCCAGCTTTATTTGTCTTCTATTCTTCTCTTAAATCCTTCCCATACATGCCACCATGTTTCCCCTCCTCATTCACAGCTTCTGCACATTTAATTCTCTTTCTTCTACCAATACATCTCATCCTGCTTCTTTCCATCTTGTTAATTCTATCAGTGTCATTTCTCTTTCTTCTACCTTCTATAATAACCCTTTTTAGCTAACTTCTCTCCATTTCCCTTCCTTAGGTATGCTTTAAACATCCATGACTTTCTTCCTGCTCTAGTGCTTAATTTATCCATTTGCGCTTCTTCTCTCGCTACATCAATCAAACTCTTCCCTTTCCTTTTATATCAATATCTCTGCTCCATAGCCCATTATCGGCTATGCAAGAATATGCAAAAACCACATTCTCCTTCCTCAATGTTTTTTGAAACTTCTTTTTCCTATTTCCCATATCTATTCAATTAACCCTGCAGTTTTTATAATTCTTCATCTCATATGAAAATTATGATCTCCATTTTTTTGCACGGTTTATCCCAATCATTTAAACTCTTTCACTTCTGCTACACTCCGTTCCATCTCCCAGTCCTTTCTTTCTTCTTCCTTCACTTCTGAACCTTACTAACTCTGTCTTTTCCTATCTTAATTCCTCCCTATCCTTTTCCCTATCTTTTCCCCTATCCTTCTCTCTTCATTTCTTTCTATAAGTCTGAGAATGATATATTTGATACTCTCTTTATTGAACCCTCTCTTATCCCCTTTTTCATTATTACTTTTTCTATCTCTACTTGGTTCAGTGATTCATACGCCGCCTTCAAGTCCACAAACATTGATATCATATCCCCCCTTTCTCTTTCGAACCTTTTATTTACATGATGATTTAGAAAATATATGTTTTTCATCACCCGTATTTCTTTCCTAAACACTGTCCGATTCGATGGCTTCATTTTTTTTGCTCGACTTCTTTCTTTGACCTCTGTGATGAAACAGTTACATATACTTCATACAATGTTGGCATTATCCTCTCTCCCTACTAATCTTCACCCTCTTTCCTTTTATCTTTTTAACTATGGGAACCACTACTCCTTCTTTCCATAAATTTGGCCACCCCTTACTCTCTCCATATTTTATTGCACATTATCCAAGCCCATTCCTTCAATTCTTTCTCTGCATATTCCCAGACTTCATTAGGAATCTCATCCATACCAGACGCCTTTCCACCTTTTAGTTAGGTGTTAACCTCAAATGTTCCTTCTCTTATTTCCCCTTTTTCGTCCCTTACTCTACCATGTTTTCCTTCTACCCTAGGTTTCGTCTCTGTTCCTCCTAGCAACTCCACAACATTTTTTTTTCACTTTCTCATCTGAATATCCTAGTTTACTATTTTCCTTCTTTTTCTCCCTCTATTTACTAACTTAATTACCTGTACTTTCGTATTAGCCTTCTCCGCCTTTCTTCAAACCTTTTATTTTCCTCCCCTTTTCTACAATCACACATCTCAATATATTTCTTCTTTCCTATATTCTTTTCCATTACTTTTTCCTCTTCTCCATTCTCCTCCATTTCCTCTTCTTTGATTTCTTTTTTCACTTCCATGTTCTCTTTACATTCCTCATCCCATACACTTCTACCCCCTCTTCGACTATCTTCTTTCTTGCTAGTGACCTCGAATACTTTTTTGAATTCTCGTATCGTTATTTCTACCTTTTCTTTTACATTTCCCTCTCCAATTGTAATATTCTTGATCTTTTTCTCAAACTGTTCTTTTCCTTTCATTCACCAATTTAGAGTTTTGTAACCCCAGGCAGAAACCCTTATGTCTTCGGTCGAGTATTCGATTAAGACTCAACTAACGTCTTAATAGGCTACGAAGATTCTTTTGTAGGCGCTCAGCGCCTAATTTGACTACTTCTTATACTTAGTGTTGCTATTCCTTCCTTCCGTCAATGTTACTATCATGAGAAATTGGTTTGAAATTTCTTTCAGTTCAGATTCATTTCTAGTTTCGAAAATTGAGAAAAATTAATATTTTGTTGGAAGCTCTTTCTGGAATTTGTCAGTCTTTACATTCTCTTTTGAAAGTCATACTCATGATATTATTACTCTGTAATAATTCAAATGTAATAAAGTTTTCTAATATCTCTCGTAACTCCTAAGTACAAACGAGCCTAGTTTTAATTTTACGATGCTTCAATTTAAAACCTTAACAGTAAAAATGCTCTTTTTACGGCTGAGAAATTAAAGTGAAGAGCAATTTGCTTTCAAAGCACTGTAGCCTGCAAACACTTGAACTTCGAAAGTCCTCGATTCTCTATACATTCTTCATATTAATACAATTAATTTGGAATCCACTCAAATCCTTTATGCAGATTTTTAATATGAAACAATTTTGCACTGAAAATTTTCAAAGAACTGTCCCGAATTCAAATTTCCCTTACGCTCGTAAATCGTTTTGTCTCCTTTTACAATTTTTTCCTTTCTTCCGTTATTTATATTTTGTGCAGAGTTACGCGAAACTTTTGTACGAACATTGAACCTAGAAACTTGAAAACGAATAAAAAGCTTTAATATATTTGAATATTTGAATCAAAGTTTGTAGAAGGCAGCAGATCTCCTGAAACTTTTCAGAAAATGACGCCCACATAATACTATGCAGGTATCCCGGAATCTAGTGTTCGAAATACTTCCCTCGAAATTTGAGGCGAAAGTTAGCAGAGTACAATAGAATGGAGACAATGGTGGAATAGAATATAATAGGCAGTGATAGAAATTCTATCGGTTATTAGAGCCAACTTTACTAGTGGCTGCAATTTCTGAGGTTTGAAGTAGGAGTAGTCAGTATTATAGACATTTTGGCCCAAGTACAGCTTACATTTCGCCGGCATTTTATGCCCTTGCCAGGGTGCCAAAATTACCTTTACAACCAACCGAGGCAGGCATGGAGTATCTCAATTGGTCAATATAACACAATTTCATTTCCTATGAAAATAAAAAATATGGATTATTACACAAGTTTTTAACTATTAGGAGTTCTAAACATTTTTGAAATAATAATGAACAACTTTGAATTGGAAGCGCTGGAAATTAAAAAATATCTATTGAATGATTTTGGATTGAGAAGTTCTGAATCAAAAAGTTTTATATTTGGTGAGATTTTGAAAAAAAATATTTCGAATGAAATTAAAAGGAATAAAACTTGTTTTAGTTACAAATAAAAACGTTTAAATCAGTATAATTTGAAACTTGATGTGTTTGAAATGTGAACATTTTTAATCAGAAGCTCTCACAATTGCAAACTTCAAAAATAAAAATGGTTGAAGAATAAGAATTTTATCACAGAATAGTTAAAACTGTATCATTCCCAAATAGCATTCAAAATTAAACAATTTTATCTTGAATTGAAGCATCTCGAAATTAAACAAATTTTGATCAAAATTGCGAAAATAGGAAAATTTCGAAATATTCAAAATTGAACAATTTCAGGTTAGAATTTGGATAATTGGATCACTTGAATAGCGAAAGAAGTAAAATTGTATTATTTCTAATTGAAAATGTTCAAAAATGAGAACTTTTGGCTTCAAATCATTTTTAAATCGAAGCGACTGAAAATTAACAATTCGAAATTGAAAACTGAATTATATGGTTCAAAGTCAAAGCTTCAGAAATTCTGAAATTCTAAATTGTTATCACATCGAAAAATTATTATTCAATATTGAAATTGATAAGAAAAGGTCTTCTGCGACCTAAAAATAAATTCACCGTCATTTTCGTTATTCAAAATAGAAAGGCTGTCAAATTTTAAACTTTAAATTGAATTATTTCGAGCAAACTTTGAAACTCAAGTTATTTTCGAATAGGAAAAATTAAAAATCAAGAAATCGCTACTGCCGAATGTTAGAAATTAAGCGAATCTAAATTCAATTTAAAACTAACAATACGTTTAATTACCAAGATTTATTATGTTAAAAATCCTTCATACTTAAACCCTTCAATATTTTAATTATTCTATGCGAATTGAAATAGTTAAAATATAAAAAAATCAATTGTTTATTTATGTAATTAAAAATTGAATAAACTATTGGAATAATCAGGTATCAGTTTCATATAGTTCAATTTGTATGCATTTTGATTTTGAAGAACACAATTTCCAACTTTTTAATTTCAAGTCATTCTATTTTCAGCATTTTATTTGGAATTATTATTTGTTTATCAAATGTAGCAATAAAATATTTTCCAATTTCAAATTACTATTTTTTCAATATTTGACTACAAATTGGACAATTTTAAGATATTAAAGTAAAAAAATGTAAGGGAAAGAGTACAAAATAAGATCGCTTTGATTCAAATTCCTTGAACTGCACAATTTCAAGCATTTCAATTCGAATTTTTTTTTTCAATTTGAGTTTGGAATTTCCAATACTTTGGAAAATTTTGAAGTTAAGAATAACTCAACTCTCAATGTCTGGTTCTTAAATCTTCTGATACTAAAATTTTTTAATCAATAAAGCTATTAATTAAAACGTATTCTACAATATTAGCATTCGAATTCTCAACAAAAATTTAAAATATTTCATAGTGGCCTCCAAAAACAAAATGAAACATTTCGGATAATTTCCCGGTTATGAAACATTTTTCTGAGTCATTAATAATCGTTATGTTAAATGGAAAGAAAATGAAGAAACGTATCGTAACTGTAGTAAAAAGAAAGTTTTTCAAATTGATAATTTACTTGAGACGCCCCTTAACGTGGAAAGGGGCTCGGAAATTGAAAATATACCTAAAGAATAACTTTTTAAGAACTCCGTTAAATTTTCTAATTGTAAAGGATTCTAGTTCAACGTTATCATATTTCGAAATAAGGAAAATTTGCAATATGTATCAGTATTGAAATATGGTAATTTGAATGTTTCATTATTTTGAATTCTTTTCAGTCCAAATTCTGTGCGTTCTGTTTTATTCGTTAGAATTCTTTTAACTACCTAAGAATCTTCCGAATTACTGTCAATTTCCTGATGTAGTTGAATTCATATAAATTCCTGTAAATTTATCCATTCAAAATAATTTACTTGAGCCCCCGCCCCCTTTGCAGAAAAAACCTGAGCTTTGCAACAAGAACTACATTTCCTGTTGAAAAATGATTAATAATAAATTTGTAGCTCTTTTTCCCGTGAGTAACTTTTGTCTATTCATGATTTGTCGCAGCTTGTGTCGTTTGTCCGAAAATTTTTATTTATTAATATTGTTGTTTTTAAAAATGCAAGAAAAACCACGCACCCCATTAAAAATGCTTTATAGCAAATTTATAGACCTTCTTTGGGTGCACAATTTTGGTAATTCATCTTTTTTCGTATATATCTTGCATAGCTTGACCGCAAAATGGAATTTTGGAATTTTCATTACTTTTTTTGGTGTTTGAAACCAGAACCTTTTGTTAAAAAATGCTGCTTAACGAACTCCATTTTTTGTTTGGTTCCCAAAAGTGTGTGCGAAAGCGAAACCTAATCCGATTAGCCTTTCGAAAGCTATCCGGTATACGGACGACAACGGCAGTGACAGCCCAGTGTGGGGTTGCTGATCCCCCATCGGGCGCCTCTCTATTTTGCGGATAGAAGAACTCCATCCAGATATGGGTAGTACCAGAGAATTCGAATACCCAGGGTGGACAAAACCTAGCTCGAGCAAGGAACCCCGTTGAAGAAACCAGCCATGAGTGGGTACGTCAAAAACCCAGTACCCAAGAGAGTAGAAATCTCCCCACCGGTTCCGATCGGGTGCAGGCCCCGGTGGCTGGTGTCCTTAGGTGCGAAGAGAGCCAAGTCCGACCTTTACACCAACGATCGTGAAATCAAGGAGGAGCTGATGTGTCTCCAAGAGATAATCAGAAAGATGGAGGTCTTCTGCAAGAGAAAAACGAACATGTGGCTTGAAATCCGCGACGGTGTGGGTGATGTGGAAGGCTATCTTGCACGGCTCCACTTCAACGTGGAAGCGATCTAGTGTTATTTTGACTGTCGCGCCGGCTATTTGAAGAAGAGGATAGGCTTCAGCGTCACTGAGATAAGAAAGAAGGCAGGGCGCGAACGTGTAGCCAGTAGGGGAATCCTGGCGGAAAAAGATGCTGTGGAAACTCCCTTAACCCAATATGCGAATAGAGCGAGGAAGCCCACCTTGAGTCTCGTAGAGGGGAACACCACTAGGCCAAGAAAGAAGGAGAAGTCGAGAACCCGTAGTGAAGCGGCGACCTAGAGTACCAAGAAGGATGAAGGAGTCGTACCGACATCTGTTCCCAAGGTGACGAGAAGAAAGAAAAAGAAACAGAGACTAGGTCGACCCGAGGCGGTTTTGATCGAACCGGTTGAGGGCTCGAGCCATGCAGAGGTTCTGAAGGACTTCAAGCAAAAGGGAGGACCTGACCCCCTTGGCTTAACAATCAGGGGTGCCAGGGAAACCTGGAGCGGAGATGTCCTTGTAGAAGCAGTACAGAGATTGTGGTATTTGACCTTGACACGACAGCAGATGCGAGGAAAGTTGAGGCTGCCGTCAGAAGTCATTTGGCAAGCAGCTTGCAGGCAAAATCAGGGTCAGTCTCGCGAAGAAGGCCTACAAAGGAACTCTGAAGGCTTTTGTGGAACTTATTGAAGGAACTGCGTCGAAATTGATACATGCAGGACACCTGAAGGTGAGTCATGTGTCCAGATGCGTGCTTTTGAAGGTGCGGAAAGGAGAGGCACATGTCTGCGGAGAGTGTGAACACTCTCGAGTGATACATCTGCGCTGCAAAAGAAGAAAAGCCCCAAACTGACCATCTCTCAGGGTCGATGAGATGCGTGTCATTCAGGAAGGCAGCACCGTTGAGGAAGCCTCCTAGATAACAGTCCAGCCAGCTACACGCAGCCAAGATGTCGGAGGCCGACGAGCCAGATGTGCGGTACTACCGCACTGCTGAGGACGATGCGTACATTTTGGTTGGGAGATGAAGGAGATGACAATGGTGCAGAATATCAGGCACAAAAAACAGGAAAACTAGCAGATACTTATGATGTCAAGTAAACAGCACCCCCTAAAGTGATGTGGAACCGGTTACGGGGGGATTCTGCCAAGGAGAAAGGATGATGTTTTTTAGTGGATCGTTGTTGGCATCACTATAATGATCAAATTAAGATCTTCGTGTATATTCATATATGTCAAGATCATTGTAGTGATGACATCTACATCCCCACACTACCGAGAAGTGCGCACCCTTATTGGTGTGTTATAAGAAGATTTTTCACTAGCCCTCCTCGACAGACAGGCAGACACCAACGTAAACCCTGCTTTTTTAGATTCAGGGCGATGAAAATGTAAAAATGGAAAACGTGTTTTTGGAATGGCGATGAAATTTTTGTCCGGTGTAAGATTCTCATGTTTTATTTCATTAACTTGCTTCCACTATACTTTCACTGGTTCCTTCGATTCATCAAAATCTCGGCTTCAAAACTGTCAGATGATTAGTTCTCCTAGTTTTCATCGGCAATATATTTTACAAATTTTTTCAAGTAGTGCGATTCACTACGAGGTGAATAAATTACTGGTAGGATGCTTGGTTATTAACTTTGATAAAAATTAGCCAGTTAATGCGGTTTACGATCAAATCCAAGTAAAGTCATTCGCAGTTCTTTTTACCCATGATAGTTCGGAGGCATTGCTCTCATGATTGCATGTTAAATACGAAACAGATTAGAGCTTATACAATTTTTATGATATATTGGAAAATAATCACTGCACAAATAAAAAAAAAGTTTTTGAATAACAGTTTTGAAACATCGTTTCATGAATTTATACCCAATATCCTTCAAAACCTGATCAAAAAGGCTTAAAATGAAAGCACTCACTTCACGCCAGGAGATTACCATCTGAATAATATTGCAACTTATTTGAAAAGTATAAAATATAGGATAAATTGAGTAATATCTCTCCACTTGTTCATCATTTGTCAATTTTATCACTGACCAATTTTTTTCTACGCTCCTCCCACTGGTTTTCCTATACTAATAAACTGTGAGATTGACATGATAGAAAAATTCGACCAAATAAAAATACCCGAGAAGCGAGCGGAAACATATGAGCTTCAACATGGACAGAATAAATGAATTCTAGATAAATAAATATATAATTAACTGAGGGAATAATTCTTGAATTTTTTTATTCAAAAATGATAGTTTATTGCAAAATAAAATCTTTTTTGAAATGCACCTGCCACTTTTCCAGTAAAGAATTCTAGAAAAAAAAATGGACAGAATTTTGGCTCTGAGGAAAATATATTTGCGTATGTAATGTATTTTCCTGGCGTATCAGTTGCACGTCCCAGTAAGCATGCTAATCGTTATTTACGCGTAATTTCGTTTCTACCGTGTTAACTCGTAATAATTTATTCGGTCAGGTTTGATTCGTGAAATTGCAGTAATTGATGCTTCTATCGACCACACCGTTTTTTAACCCGAATAATTACCATTGTGTAATTAAACTTGAAGCCATAAATTCCACTTTTACAGCCTCGTTTATACGATGTTCAGTTTATTAAAACCATTTATAAATAAAGGATAGTTAGCATGAACTTATTGTTATATCCTGATGTAAATGTTCAAAATCTTTGAAACGAATACCAATATATAGAAATTATTCAAAATCGCTTGAAAATAAAATTAGTTTGATTAATTCTTTAAAGTTTTCAAGAAATCTCTTGATATCTTTGAAATTCTTGGAAATCGCATCAGATCGCCTACATTTATTGAAATTTTTTCAAATTCCTTGATATCTTTGAAACCCCTATACAATTCTTAAGCATCCCTCTATATTTTTTGAATCTTATGTAAATCTTTGGAATCTAATAGAATAAACTAAAATCTTTGAAATCGTCTAAATCTCTCGAAATACAATTTAGTTTATTTTCTGAGGTTCTCTAAGAATTTTGTTTGAATCTCTGCGAATTTATTGTTATTTTTGTCAATCGTATAGATAAAATTAAATATTTTAAGTATTGTAAAATTTCTGTGAATACACTGAAATCCCTTGAATGTGTGGAATCGCTAGGAATTCATTGAAATTTAATTTCAATTATTTCCGATGCTTCTGTAAAAATCCCTTAGAATCATGTTTAAAATCTTCGGAAATCCTACTAAGTCTCTCGTCATCTTTTGCAATTTTCGAAATATCTTGAAATTCTTTGGGATTTGTTTGAATAAGCTTTTCTTTTAAAATCCCGTGAATCTTTTGAAATAATTCAAGGTTCTATAAAATCCCTCAAATCGCGTAACCCGTGGAAAGCCCTTGAAATAAATAAATGAATAATTCTTTTGTAGTTTATATATTTTTTGCATCAATTCTTCCAATTTAAAAAAATTATTTATTTCTATACTGAATTTCTTCTAATGATTTTTCTAAAATTTCGAAAAAATTGTAAGTAATTTATTATAGGAAAATTATTATAGACCTAAATTGAATTTGTTGTGATATTATTCTGTAAGGGTATAATGACCACAATAGTGGTTAGTTATCGAAAACGTGGAACAGTTTTCAAATTCTGAAAAAAACATCTAATCTAAAAAAACTTACCAAAAAAATGCAATACGTTCTGCTTCTGAAAAGTAAGTGGAGAAGTCAGTCCTCCAGTGCATCCGTATACTCTCAGGTCTAATTGAATTTATGATATTCAATTTAATTAAGAAAAATTATCCAAGTAAGATCGCTATTTTGGGACTTAGCCATTGATTTAATTAAATGTAATGTGAGAGTAAATATTATCAAATTATGCTCTTCGATATGAATTTTTTGTAACCCATATCAAATTTATCTGCTGAAAAGAATTCCATAATTGAATTTAACACGCTTCATTATAATATGATGAATTCCAAGCCAACCAATACTGTTCATTCAATGAAAACAACACTTTCCTAAAAAACGAATCAGTAACCCTTCATAAATAAATGCTGCCGCACCCAGATAACAATACGTGCCGGCACGCGATCGGCCCGACGGGCTGGAGACCAGCGTGCCTGCTAAATGCACGCGACAGGCCGGCAGAGTCGGAATGCGACCGAAAGGCGGACAACGGCAGGCAACGGTCCGGCACATTAGATGCCCGTCGGGCTTGCAAGCAGCGAGGAGCGACGGGCCTGTGATTTACACGACCGCTGCAGGCTGATAGTGCGAGTAGTTTGGGATTGAGAACGCACATGCGCGTTTTGGATCAGCTGTTCTTATCGTGTTTCATCTCGTGTGGCGTTCACACCCGTGAATTTTCGCTCGGATGTGTGCGATTTGCAAACAATAATTGTTATTCGTTCCAGATAAAATAGAAGAATAAGTAATCCACTTGTAAATGAAGTAATCCACTTGTATAACGGAGTTATACCTTTCATCGTTTGCGGTGTTTGGTATTGTTTTGGCTGTGTGTGGAACAAAAAATTTGTTAGCAATTTTTTGCTGTCGGTGTCTTTCAAATCAACAAAATTAGCAAATAGCACGGAAGGTAATGAAATTCTGCGTATAATAATATAAAGTTCAAGCTGAAAGAAAAATGTCAATATTATAAAAAGATATTTTTATAATATTGACATTTTTCTTTCAACTTGGACTTATTATACGCAGAATCTCGTCATTACCTTTTGTGATATTTGGAAATTTTTATTTTATTCACATAAGAAAAGATTTTTTAAATTTTAATCTACTCGCACACTCAGCCTGCATTTTACCGGACCGTCGGGCATGCAGTTCGCCGGACAGCGTCACTCCCGCCTGTCGGGCGGGCATATAGACATCAATGGTGTGCACATTAAGGTGCATATCTGCCGGCAAGTAGGTCCGATCGATCGGACCGTGGGCCGGCAGATCGCTTGCAATCGGCGTGCATTTTGCTATCTGGGCAATATCAGATTCGATGAAAGCTCCAGAACTCCACAGAGAATTCCACCCTCATTTCTCGAAATATAAAATATTCGCATTTTGCGCTTGGACGAATTTATGATTTAATTCATTAACGCCTTCATTTGAAAGCCCTCGTCATTAACTTGAATTACCCCAAAGCCCAGAGGGAACAGGGAAAATTCATATCAATTTCCAAACTCAACAAAATTAAATTTCTTATCGTCAAAGGACCAGAAAAAACGAAGTGTCATAGATGCTGATTTGCGAGGGGAGTCCAAGAAGGAAAGGTAATTTTGTCTCTCCATGACTTTATCATCATTAGCAACTTGTTTGCTGAAACGTGGTTTATGAAAATAAATCGAGGCGTGTCCTCGCGTGGTTCAGAGCTCCACCTCGTGGGATACAAGGTCCCGGATGCAAAGTCGTTACACCTTGTGCTCGGTGACCGTCCCCGGCGTTATTAACGCGAAATTACAAAGTTGCAGCATGACGATGTACCCCTCAACAATCCAACCATCCAACCCCCTTCATCCCTTTCCACCCCCTTTTACCCCCATAAGCCTCAGTTGCTTGTACCGCGGTCGATATGCTTTCTCGAAATTCCTGTCACGCACAGGTTTACCCCCTACGAATCTACGGGACGTCGATTTCAGTGCGATCATTTTCACAGCAGTCAGCTTCAGGGGTTGGTCTAACAATAACTACATTGCCGAGCAGTGAAAAGAGAAAATGGAAATTGCGTTATATAATAGGCATGAGTATGATTAAATTTAATAATGTTTCAAAGAATAAATTTAGGTCAAGTATACGTATTACGAGAGGACGTATTAAATTGTCGTATACCACTTTTGAAAATTAATTATAATTATATAACCGGAGTTGGAAAGGATAATGGAGATTTGCGCGATGTATATTTTTTTAAAGGAGATTTCAAACTGCATGTGTGTTTTATTTTGTCTGCTTATATAATGCTGTGTTTACCAGTTCAGTCCTGCACCCCCGTATTCATATCAGCATACCACTCAGACCTGTTCTTCATACCGTTTCCTTTATATCATTGCACCCTAATTTTCTCGCGACACTCCACCCTTCTACCCTCACCTCTCTATCTATGCCACAAACTCTGTCTTCTCTCAGCTGCACAACCCCCCTTCACGCACTTACACTTTACACCTCACTACACAAATTCACGCCTAGTTCTTCTACTCTTCCATATTTTCAACCCTTATTACAACCACTTTTTCCTCCATCTCTCTTAATAATCCATCTCCTCCACGTTGCCTTCACAATCTGCACTTTCCCACTATCTAATTCTGTTTCCCTAACTAAGATATTTTTCACACCGCTTGACCTGCCGCCTCAACCCCTTCACTCTCACCAACATCTCCTCCTCCGTCTTATGACCTCTTCTTTCCCTCCATTTCATTCAGTTTCCTTATTTACTGTTCCTCTCCTCAAACTCCAATTTGAACAGAAACAGGTGTAACCCTTTTCATATCATCTTTCTTCCACTCCTTTGATATTTTGCACCATTTTCCTATCAATTTCCTACCCCTTGTCCCACCTCACACTTTTCCTCTTATTTCCCTTCACCTTATTCAGTTCACTCATTTACTCTCCCTCTCCTTAACCACCAATACGAACAGAAAAACATGTAACGCTCTTTACATCATCTTTTCTCTACCCCTTTCATATTCTGCACAATATTCCTATCAATTTCCTACCCCGTGTCTCACCTCACACTTTTCCGTCACTCGTCTTTTTCACAACACCCACTAACCATATACGGCCTCTAACAGTGACCCTAATTGCTGTCCTTCTAATACGATCAGCAACCGATATACTCCATTCCCGCCAAGAGCTCTTTTTTCCCACCAACATTAATAAAGCCCCTGTATCAACTCCCTCCTCAATAATCAAGTAGCGAACACCCTCCTTCTTACTTTCCCTTTCCCTTTAGGTATCTCTTCCTACACCCATTAGCACAATTCGAACAATATTTAACCCTACCTAACCCCAATACGACATCATGCTTCAGTATTTTTTTCCCCTATACCTTTACCCCCTACTTCACCTACTTTTTCCTTTACCCCTTTCTCAACAACTATTATTCTCTCCATTTATCCTCTTCTCTCAATACTGTTCCTTCTTCCTCTCATCCTTACGACCTGCACTTTCTTACTAGACAATTATCTTTCCCCAATTACTAAACGCTCCGCACCTCTCAATCTACTGCCGCCACCCCTTTCACCACATTACCATCTTATTCTCGCTTTTATCACTTCTTATTTTTCACTAACTAGTGCAATTTCCTTATTTACCCTTCCCCTCTTCACCCCTTAGTACGATCAGAAACCCATGTAACCCTTTTCTTACTATCTTTCTTTCAACGCCTTTCATGTCGCTTACCATCATCATATCTATTTCGCAAACCTCCTCCTCCCTCTACCTTTGAGAGTGTTCCCATTCATTCTCAAGCATGTTTTACAGAATATCGACACTTCTTCACGCCTGACACGAGACGTCATACGTAGAAAACTACCTTTTTCAATGCCCCTCCATTTCTTTACACCACCCGACCATGTTACTCATATAACTATTACACTCCTTACTCTCCTGCCACCACTTATAATACTCCACTACGCGATCTTCTTTTGTAGCAGCTCTTACAGACCATGCCCTCATCAACTCCTGCCACAAAAATCAATTCCCGATTATCATTCCTTAGCTCTCACGCATCCTTTCTTTTACCCCTTAGCAACCTTTGACTCTTCTTTTACCTTGCCTATAGCAATTACCATCTTATGACATATTTTCCTTTTTCCTGATACCATCAGCCCCTATTTCATCTGGCCCCTATCACTCCCTGTCATTCTTTAATCGCCTTCTCCCCACTCTATACTCTGCCTTGTTCCCCTTATCCTGAAAAACTGCACTTTCAAACTACCCAATTCTCTTATCCTAATCACTGCACTCTTCACACCTCTCAGCAAACTTCGTCTCCAACTGTCTATACACATTACCATCTTATTCTCAACCTCATCATATCATCTCTGATTTTTCTTAACCTTCTTTAATTTTCTTACTAAACCTTCCCTTAAGTATCATCTAATTCGATCATGAGTCCATGTAAAACTTTCACCATCATGTTTTCTCATTGCTTTTATATCCCCATACCATCTCCCTATAAACTTCACACGCCTTCTCATCCCTCTTTTTTCCAGCACTATTACTTTTCCCAACACCCTCTGACCATATCAATCCTTTAACCCTCACAAAGATAGAGGCATTATGTTTTGAAGTTGCTGGGAAGAATAGTTTTTAGTTTTGCTCTTAGAATTTCTTCCAGTTCTATTAGAACAATGTTTTTGCCTAATGTGTCATTATTTTTCTGTAAATGGGTCTATAAACCCACCCTTACGAATTAAAATAGCACACATGTTTAAGAACAGAAACTGAGTTTCTAGCACTTTGAATTTCTTCAAAACTCCTTCCAAAAAGCTAACCGTTTTAAACTTTAATTTTCGAAAATTATATCTAACTAATTCCATATGAACTAAATACTATGGATAGGTTTCAAAATGTGTTGGAAATTGGCATCTTTAAATATTAAACTGAATCTTCAATGGGTATTCATATGAAATGCTGTGGTTCATAAAAAGAACAACAATGTGAATAATAATGAAGAAACTATTGTTATTGGAGTACAATAAATCCATTCAAAAAGATAATATAAGAGAATGCTTCTTATCAAGAATCTCAGTAGGGAATGGTCAAGTAAAAAAAGGAAAGCAAATATCTATTCTGGAAAGAACGTTAGTTATCATACGTGTATTGGATAGCTGAGCCCATTCTTCATCAATTTGTATAAAAACTCTTGAAATAAATAGAAACGCGTGAAAAATAACTTCTGCGCATACATATTTTTCATGTTTGGAAACGTAGATTCAGCAGATTCTGGAAACTTGGGAACTTTTTCGTTTCTTCATTATGAGGCATATCTATATTTTTTATTATTTGAATATCTTTCGAGTTTGAGTACTTTTTATGAAGGAAAATGAGATTTTTCAGTATTTAGGAACGTCTGAAACCTATAATATTAATCCAACTGGTACAAAAATTTCCGGATGAGTCTGTTGGATAGAATTTTAAATCGGTTTTCAGGATTTTTTTTCTTCATTTATTATTTTTCGAGTTTCAGTACTTTTTATGAAGAAAAATAGGTTGTTTAGTGTTCTATTGGAAAGCATTTTTATCCCTTTTTTAGGCATTTTGGATTCGCTGATTAATGTTCGAGTTTGAATACATTTTATACAGGAAAATGGATATTTTAGTAATTGTATACACCTACAGCCTACACTTTACAATCGAAAACTAACAGATCTTTGTCTAATTTCAATCTCATTAAGTGCTTCTACAATTTGTAACATCAACATAGGGAATAAAACATCATGCTGTTTTGCATGATATCATAGTTTACAAGAGCATGAAGCAGTATATATATGTTTATATAATATTTCTTGCTAGTCTTATTTTCCGTATATGAAAAAATTAACGAATTGGTTACTTTGAAAACGAAAAAAGGAAATCTTAGCGAAATGTTCTCTTTTTGTATGATAACACAGCCACACAAAAAAATATATTTTTTCGGGTCTGAAGGGCAGACCATGTTTAGTATATGTTTTTGTGGTCGCTGATTCCGAATCCTAGGTAAACAAAAACCCGCACGTCAGGGTTCTGACATAACCTCAAAAAAACCTCATTAAAATTTTTTTCGGGTCTGGAGGTGAGATCGTATTTACTATATGTGTTAGGGTTGCTGAATCCGGAACCGCAGTCTAAAAACTTCCAGCGCATCAGGGTTTTAATTTTCAAAGAAACTTGTGAAATTTGTTCATCCGCCTTGATGCCGTCATGGCAGGCGCACGCAAGTCTTTTTGGAAGCAGAGAGCCGGATCCTCAGGATTTGGATTCAGCGACCCCAAAAACATATAGTAAACATGGTCTGACCTCCAGACCCGGAAAAAGATATTTTATGAGGTTTTTCGAGTATATGTCAAAACCCTGACTTGCTGGGGTTTTTTGGACCTAGGATTCGGATTCAGCGACCTCAAAAACATATAGTAAACAAGTTCTGACCTCCAGACCCGGAAAACGACTTTTTTGGGTGACTGTGTAATAGGCCGAGTCTAAACGTCCCGACAGTTCGTACGTTTATCTACGCCAACATTTACCTTTTCCCCTTTTCAATAAATTTTCAAAGTCTCTGTAATTTTTTGTAATTTAGTGAATGTAAAAATTTACAAAAATACAGTGATTTTCCACAAATAAACTTTACACAGAAAAATTTGTTGGATGCCTTTGAAATCTTCAAAATCTCTTCAACTTCAGTTGAAATCCATATAAAAAAATCTTTTGGAATCTCATGCAATTCCTTGATGCCTTAAAACATTTTTTAATCCATTAAAATCTTCAATATCCATTGAAATTTGAAGAATCACCAAGAATATTTAGAATCATTAGAGGTCCAAATAATCTTTAAATAATTTGAAATTCCTTGAATATAAACTGAATTAGGCTCATTTATTTGAGATATCCGAAAAATACGTCCAAATCCCTAGAAATGTTTGAAATCCATTAATTGCAGATTTGATACAATCTTTTAAATCATGTGGCTTTCTTTGAAATGTCTTAAGACCCCTTGAAATCTTTGAGATCGGTGAGAATCCCTTGAAATTCAATGAAATTTTATTTATTTTCCAAAGTTCTCTAGAAATCCCTTAACATTTTTTAAAGTCCCACAAAACTCTTTGAAATCCCTTATCATTTTTTATATCTCTTTGAATCATTGATAATCCCTTAGAATCCCTTGAAATTTTTGTAAAACGTAAAAATCTATTTAGGAATGTATAAATCATTTGAAAGCCCTTGAATATAACTTGAATTAAACGTATTCATTAAAGTTCTCTGAAAAAAACCATTTGAATCCCTGGATATCTTCTGCATTTTTGGAGATATAAAATCGCTGAATACATGGAAATACGTTGCCATTTTTCAAAAGCGTCAAAATTGTTTAGAATCCTTCAAAATGTTTTGAAATTCCGTCATGTCCATGAAAATATTCTAATCCCTTGAAACCCGAGAAAATCATGTGAATGCCCTCAAATATAATTTGAATTGAATTTATTAATCAAAGTTCTCTAGAAATCGTTCAAATCTCTACAAATCTTTGGAATCCCTTCAAATCCTTAAATCTTGGAAAATTCCATGAAATCTCTTATATTATTTAAAATCGATAGAAATCCCTTGAAACTTCATTTTATTTAATTAATTTTTTAAACTTCACTAGAAATTTTTTGAAATCTATGAAGATTCCACAAAATTCCTTGAAGTGTTTTCACAACTTTAAAACTTTTGAAAGACACAAACACGTGAAAGTCACTGGAAATTTTTTGAAATCCATTGTAATTTGTTAAATCCGCGAAAATGTTTGGAAAGCTTTTAAATTAGTATAACAGTTTGGAAACTCTATAAAATCCTTTTAATAACCCTGAAATCTACAGAAACTTCCTCGAAATTTGACGAAATCACTTAAAATTCATGAAAATTCTATCGGGTTTCTTAAAATTGGTCGAAATCCTACGTCGCATAAATGAATTAATTATTTTGTACTTTCTTGATTTTATGCATCAACTCTTTCAAATAGTCCACCATTATTTATTGCTATTCTAATTTCCTTATGATGATTCTCTACAATGATTTCTCTAAAATCTTAAAAAAATATAAGAAATCCATTATAGGGTAATTTTTAGACACCTATAATGAATTTCCTATAATTTTTTACATAAGGGGGGATGACAAGGCATTGCAGAAGATTGCATGGGATTCCATTGTATGGCATAAGATAGCAGAGAAACGGTACACCAGATCGTAGGATTAATAAAACCCGCGGAAAAAGTGTTTCTTAAATTCCACATTAGAAAAAAAATATTGTTTTGCTTCAATTCAATGAATGTGAAATTAGCAAGTTGCATATAATACAAAGCCTGATACTGATTCAGCAGACGATGATAGGACAGACAATAATTGGTTTAGCGCCGGATGAAGTGAACATCACTCAAACGTCATACATACTCATTCCCAAAACATCGACTTCTGTCAAGTTTCACATCTCCGCTTCTCTGCTTTTATCGGATTTAATTGTGGCTATGACGTCACTAAATGTCACACAGTGACTTGTTCCATATATTCCCCATATGAAAATTGAAACACAGAGATAAAATCGCAGGAAATTTAATAATTTTATAAACATACTGAACACAACGGAAAGAGGTATCTAACAGTTTTTAAGTAAATCCGTAAAGAAAAGTAACTAATTTAAGTTCAAACTAATCAAAGCAACACATTTTCTGTAAAACTTGGCTATTTTGATCGAAACTTCGGTATGCCTGTGAGGAAAGAGCGTCGACTGGGAATGAAGTCTGTGTTTTGTTTTCTTATAATTTAATTTCGTTAATTAAAGTTCAGGTAGAATTTTCCATCAGATACATGCCACACTCAAACCCTCTCTTCATCAGGTTTGCTTTTTTATTTTAGTACGAGAGGTGCACTTCATTAGACAGATGAAAATCTTCTTTGACTGCGCGTCCAATGATTTTTTGCTACTCTTCGTCGCATATTCTGAAACGCGTCGAAGTCTCGCGGAACTTTACTTATTTATGAGAGGCGGGATGTGGAAGTTCGTGGATTAAATATTAATCAAGAAGACTTCTCTGGTTAGACGAGAAATTGCAGATAGAAACGTGCTTTGCTTGCACGTCAGAAAATTTGATAAAACAGGGGTCTGTTCTCGAATCGCCGTTAACCATTTTGATGTTAAACCAAATGTAGATTTTTTGTAATTGGGAATTTTTAATCTTCATAATTGTTCAGAGTGGTGAAAATACACTTTCCCCTAATCAACTCTTAACATTTGTCGTTGAGGAACACTTAATGTTGGAATAATTATCTTTTATGTCTTCTGTTTACAGCTTCATTTGGACGCATCTTCTTTCAAATATTCTCTTATGAAATACGTACGATAAAAAAACGTTCCTCACTCACTCCTTCCTCCCTGAAAATCTTTACCACATTCTCTTGCCAGCATACTTTATTTTAAATCCCTTTCCTACAAGCTTACCATACATGCTCCCATATTTCCTCTTTCCACTCACAGATTTCAGACGTTCTGTTCTCCTTTTCTCAATACAACCCTTCCCTTGCCTCGTTTCTTAATCTCAATCTTGCTATTCGGGTCCATCTCCTCCCTCATAATCCCTTTTATGAATACTTTAAAACTCCTTCCTTTTTATCATGTGATGTCATATATTACATTTTGATTCCTCGAATATACCCATCTTTCTATTAATATCTTTCCACGTCTCTTTGTACAAATCCTTCATAGTTCACCCCAGTCCCATCTCCTATATCTTTATACCTAAGGAACTCTCATCTTTGTTCTACTCATCCCCTTATTATATTGCCCTTCCTCTCTTTTGTTCTCCCTCTTTTAAACACATTTTGCTGACTCCCCTCCCTGTTCCTCCATTAGCTTCTCCTCAAACTTCAATTCATTCTTTCAGGCAACGTTTCAATCTCTTGCCTTCCTCTTCCTTTTATTCAAATATCTTTGCTCTGTAGCCTAATGTCCACTATATCAACGTATCAAACAACCACATTCTCCTCTCCCAATCTTCCTCTAACCTTCTTCTTCGCCCCATATCTGTTTCATTACTATTCCGCTTTTTTATCACCTCTCTTAAATTAATTCTAAGATCTCCATTTGTTTCCAAGGTATATCCCTAATATAAAAACTCCTTTAATTCTTCTACCTTTAATCCCTTCCATCTACCAGTACATTATTTCTTCTTCTACCTCCTTCTCTAAACCTTATGATTTTTGTCCTGTCCACATTTGGATTCAATTTTTTCCATCCAGATATTTCTTCAATACTGTAATTAGGCCCGCCAGCCCTTCTTCATCCTCTAACATCAAAACTATATAGTCCACATACGTGAGTAAATATATATTTTTATCACCCATCCTAGCTACTACACATTCTTTTTTTTCACTTCTTCTTTCTACAACTGGACTCAGAGGACTAAAAAATGCTCAAAAAGTCTCATTTTCTTCCATAATTCCTAGATGCAGTTTGAAAATCACTTTCATATTTCAGACTTCACACTCTTACCCCTGTTGGTCAGAAATAAATTGTTTATTAGAGAATTTAACTTTTTGATTTTTGGTTCAAAATATATTGTTTATATGTTGAAATTTGAACTATTAGGTAGAAATTTCATGTATTTCGTTGAAAATTCTTTGCTCTATGTAGAATATTAATCTTATTTGTTGAAAGTACATCTTCTACGTTGAGGATTCTACTCTTTAGTGGAAAATTTCTTTTTTTTTGTTGAATTAAACTGGTTGAAAATTTGTTTTTTATTGTTTAAAATTAATTTTCTTCAACCAAAAATTCAACACCTGCATTTTTGGACGGAGACACATCTTTTATAGTTGAACATTTAATTATTAGGTTGAAGATTCACCTTTCTTGATTAGAAATGACGTTTCTTGTGATAATTTATCTTTTTCCATTTAAAGGTTAACTGTTTTTCAAAAAATTCTACTTTTTAGCAGGAAAACACAACCCTTCCGCTAGAGAATTGCTTTCTGAGTAGAAAATAAATCTTCTTCTTCGGAAATTTTTCATTTCGGTTGAGAATTCAACTAATTTGTTAAAAATGCCTCTTTCTCAAAGATTTCAACTAGTTGGAAAATTTTTTTTCAGTTATTTTATGAATTGAGTATTCCATTTTTTATGAATACTCATCTATTTTGGTTGCATATTCAAATATTTCATTAAAAGTTCTTCCATTTTATTGAAAATTCTTTTTTTGGTAGGAAATTAATCTTCTCAGTTGAAAATTCATCTTTGTGAGTCGAAAATTCAACTGTTTTCTCTTTCAATTCATTCTTTTCTATCAAAAATTCATCTTTCACATATGGTAGAAAAAATCAACTTTCTTACTTTAAAATTAACTTTGTTGCTAAAAATTCATCTTTTCTGGTTTGAAAGTCTTCTTTTCTGAAAATTCAAATTTTCAGCCTAAAAGCTGAACTACTTTGTAGCATATCCATATTTTTGGTTAAAAAACTTTGTTGAAGAATCCTCTATTTGGTTGAGAATTCAGCTACGTAATTTGTTGAAAATTCTTCTTTTTTTGTGAAATTCAACTAGTTGGAAATTTGTTTCAGAAGTAATTTCATGAATTGGATATTCAACAATACCATTTTTAATTAAAAACTTATCTTTTTAAGTATGAAATTCAAGTATTCAATTGAAAATTCATGTAATTTGTAGAAATGTCTTTGTTTCGTGAATAGTAATTTCTTACACTGAATATTTAAGTATTCCATTATTTGTTGAAAACTTATCTTTTCCAGTTGAAAATTCAAATATTTGTTTGAAAACTCTTGTGTTTTGTTGAAAATTTCTTTTCCTACAAAATTGATCTTCTTGGTTGGAAATTCATCTTTGTAGGTAGAAAATTGAACTGTTTTGTTGAAAATTCGTCATTTTGGATTGAAAATTCATCTTCTGCATATGGCAGAAAAAAGCAATTTTTCTTTCTCGAGAATCAACTTCATTGTTGAAATTTCATCTTTTCGATTTTAAAAGCCCCTTTTTCTGAAACAATCGACTTTTTATCTTGAAATCTCTACTATTTTGTTGAAATTAATATTTTTTGCTAGAACATTTGGTTGCAAATTCTTCTGGTTGGGAATTCAACCAATTTGTTGAAAATTCATCTTTTTTCGTCTAATTGAACTGATTGCATATTTTTCTTAAGGTTTTTGGAAAAGTTCGAATTCAACTATTTTTTCTGATAAGTGAAAAAATAAATTTGCAAACAGTTCTCGCCACTGAGATGCTGTCGTCTGCTATCGGGAGATTTCTTCCTTTCGGAAAATGAAGATTTTCCGTGAAAATATTGATTTTCTCAGCACAGAGGTTTAATTAAAAAAATTTCATCGTTCTGAGGATCACTCGAAGAGCCGGCTATTTGGTAAGTATTTTTCCCCCTATTTTCTTAAATACGCGTGGAAAAAATATATATTGGTTTAGTGTCGTACAGATTAAAAAAAAATTCTCAGTCGGATTTAACCAACACCCTTTAAGTAATTTTTTTAACTGAATATTTAACTATTTGTTTGCATTTGGAAATTCGTTTGGTTTGTGTTAAAAATTCATTTCTTTTGGTAGAATACTTTTTTTGGTCGCAAATTCAACTACGAAACTATGGTCGTCAACAAGGAGAGAAGGGGAAACGGGAGGGGCTGGCAAGGTGAAAAATAGCCCAAAAATAGTAAAGTAGTCTGTAGACAGCCCCTAAGTGGCGTTAGTCCATTTTCGCTGGGGGAATTTTCTAGGATTGAGGTCAACAATTCGGTTAATCCGACGCTCGTGGGTAGCTGAGCAGCTTGAGAAATTATCGGACCTCAGTATCGCGTTCCAAGGATGTTAATTATTTTCAGAGCACCGTAATCGACGCCCCAAGGTTGCGGATGCATCATCCAGTACATAATAATATCAGCCTGCAGACTCCGGGAGTATGAGGGCAACGAGGGAGTTAAGTACGGAGAATGCAAGTGCTGAAAAAAGAAACGAGAGTTGATACTGTAGTGTAGATACTGTGGATAGCTTCGGTTAATTCGAAGAGAGCCCCTATTTTCTTGAAACGTGACCACACCGAAGACCATCGCATTTCTACACGTAACGAGCCAGGAACCCGTTTTACTCGCTATTTCGAACTCGAAACACGGTTAGTTCTCGACGCGCTTTTCTCTTCACTGGTTCTGTCCCGGGAAACACGAGGCAGTCCAACACCAAAGAAGTAAAGTCGGATAAAATAAGAAAGAGAAAAGTGCAAAAGTACGAAAGATGTGTACGGAAAAGGAAAAGAGGAGTGAAATAGATAAAGTAAAAAGGGAGCAAAAAATAGTCAGTCTGGGAGAGAGGGAAAAGCAGAAAAGGAAACTGCTCTCTTTGGTCTTGGGGTTCGGGCGGTAACTCGATTTGTCGCCCGTCTTGAGCCAGATGGATCGGAAGTAGAAGCGAACGCCGTCCGAATTTCAAGCAGTTTTCCATGGCCTTTCCAGCAGGATTGTAGCTGCGAATTCACATGTGTTGCTCTGCTGCGCCTACGAAGTTTGGAGAGACTACAAACGAGCCTCCTGATATAGAGAGACAGAGAAAAAGTAAAAGCATGGACCAAAGTCACCCTTCTTGACTTTTGCGATCTAGAAGAGGAATCGAGGATTATTCAGTTAGTTCTTTCGATGTCTGAAAATTCAGTAGTATTGTCTGGAAATTTAAATACCTAGTGGTGCAGAAAAATACCTGTGATCTAAAATATTCCTAAATTTGTATCAATGTATATAATTATTACTGCAGATCGGCCGGTTCATTAAAGTACCGTAACAATGCATTTGCCTGCACGTTTGGCCAGGGGAGAGGAAAACTGCATTAAAGCATCTTCTCGGGTCTAGGCGGTTTTCCGACTGTCGCGATCTCGGCTTCAAACCTCTCGTTCAACATTAGTTAAACGCATTGACTGCAAATCTGGCTGTAAATCACAAAGGACCACCCATCCGAGTGATAGCCTTGCCTGAAATGGCTCAACGTCCGCAAATATTTCCGAGTTGAGATTCACCGCGCAACTTATACCGGCGATTATTTTATAAAAAGATCTCGCCGTCGTAACACCAATTTCCCATTAGAAAAAAACGTTTTCGTTATTCAGAATCTTCATTATTAGGTGTATTAAGTTGAATCTCATTATCTATCTTCCTAATTAGTCATAAACTACATATCAAAAATTAATTTTTTGTAAAAACTTATTTTTGTTTATAGACATTCTTTCTTAGAGTAAATTTAGAAACTCTTGGCTTTTCCTGGATTTTTTTACTTGCTCTTAACTTTGCAGTTACAAAAAGGCATTATTGTATGGAAATTACAAAAAAGAATTCTTTGAACAATTAATTATTATTATTTATAACAATATTCTCTCAAAATAATGCTAGAAAGTTGCAGTTTTTTTCTGAAATTTTGAAGATCCTGTTCGCTTTCTGCTTGGAATAATGTGATAATGAATGAAGTTTAATAAAACTAATTGCATCAACAAAATATTATTGTATAGAACTATCTTCATCTATAGTATCGTAAGATAATTGCTTTTTTTCTGATAATTTCAACTTTTTGTCAACGTTTAGCATAGTGAGATTAAAATTAATGAGTTGACGAAAATAATAATTTAGAAAAATAAATTATTATTTTTAATAATATTTCCTTTGAATAATGCTAGATAGTTGCAGTTTTTTCTGAAATTTATCAATTTTCTTTGGATTCTCAGTTATAAACAAAAAATAATACAACATCGAAGATAATCATTTTTTTTAACAATTTTTTTATTGTTTGAATATTTTTCCCAAAATACAGAATTAAAAGTAATTTATTTTCCTCTTATTCTGCACTAAACTTTATGTCATTCAATTACTTAATTCAGACCTTTCGAATTGATTTTTATATATATTGCTAATAGCGAAGAGTGTAGAATTTCCAATTTTCATTCTAGACTGTGCAATAAACATCGTGTGGTAATTCAAAACCAAATTTGTACAGGTAGTTTACAGACCCGCTTCTTCCACCTACTCCTGATATCATCCTCTGTTTTCATCTCAATTGTAAGATAGCCGTTTTGTTTGAATCAATATTTTTTTAACATTAGCAAAAAAAGTCCAAATACTTATCTAAAAAAATGAAATAATATTGAAAAAATAATTTTTGTTGATGCTTATTTATTATTTGTTTATAACTGAAAAGCGCAAAAGCTGAGAAATGTAGAAAAAACGCAATTTTCTAGAATATTACACTAAGAGAAGATAGTTATGAACAATAATGAATTTTTTGAAGAATTTTGTTTGTTATCTTAAATCAATAAGTAAGGAATTGAAGAAAAGTTAAAGTTTTCAGCAAAAATACATCTAACATTACCATGGTAGAATATAGTTATGAGCAATAAATGTTTGTTCAAACAATGACTTTTGTTAAATTTTGAATAATTATTATAATATTCTGAGTGGAAGGTGAACACAAACTATAACTTTTAACAATATTATCAAACATTTATCTGGGAAAAATTACCTACTTACTTAAATAATGCTTTTTCGTAAAAAACAGATTTGGAAAATTAAATTAAACAAGCTTGTATCACGTTGGTAATTTTTTATTATTCAAATTATCTTTATCCACAACACTAAGAAATGTAATGTTGTACGTAAATAATTTTTTTTTTTTGTCAATTCTCGCATCAAAAGCTCGTATTAATATTATGGAAAAATTTTACAATATTTTGATAATTTAATATTCAAATAATAATTGTTTTAAATGAATCCTAACTATGCGATATTCTTAAAAAGAACAAAAAATTAATTATGATTCTGATAAAATAGAAGCAATATTCACATTTTGAAGAATTATTTCATTCAGTCCTAAGCTGTAATTTCACAGTTTTAATAAAGCATCCATCAAATAAATGATTACTTTAAATGTAAGTTCCACTGACCTACATATTAAAAAAAAAAATTATTCATAAAATGCATGTTTACGCTGAATGAATACAATTTTTTAGAATGGGAATGTGAGAAATATAATAATGAATAATGTATCTGGTGCGTCTAGTGCTCTTTTCCAACTGCAGCTGTATTTACCTAAGATGTGAAAAATGCGGCAGTCATGGTATCGTCGTGAATTGAGTCTTTTTGTAGAAGTAAACGGAAGCATAACAAGCCTAGCAGGTTAAGCTTATGCATTATATTTTTTCAAAAATCTTCGAGAGCGTTTCGAAAAATTAAAGGTACGTCTAAAATTATTTGAACTAGAATCAATTGAAGGGTGTCATGGCATAGCTATGTGAGCACTAATTTTTTTTAACGTTTTATTGGCTTTGAATTTGTCTAGAAATCAGCGGCTCAATTTGGGTGGAAAAATTGTATTTCTGAATCGTTCAAACAATTTTTAATGCAATAATTTGTTTATATATTCGAAACACGGAGAAAATGGTGGCGCTATTCGACTTTGCGTATATAATTACATAAAATCCAAGCATTGGACAATTTTTTTCTTCATCCAATTTGTCACATATAGTATCAATATAAATTCTATACCTTGTAATTGTTTATTTATAATATTCACTAATTGAGTCAGTAAGAAAATAATAGAATACACAGAATAAATCTAATTTTTTTTTGGTGAATCGAATGGCAAGTTTAGTTTTTCTGTATCTCGCATTTTAAAAGAAATTGGTTTAAAAATTGTTCTTGAAAAATCCTCTATTAGCTTTTGCGCGATAAGTTTTCCAATTATTTCATCACGAAATAATTTTTTTTCTTTTTTGTGCTTTCCATTCGTCTAATGGCATATTTCTGATGTTTCAATGGAATATTTAATATTCATTAGAGTTATGAGAAAACAATTAAGTAAAATATAAAAAAATTCATAGCACTTACATGGTTATGAGAGAGAAGATTTTATGACGATATTTTTATCGAAAAGTATTAACTTTTTCCTACTTTCTTCATAAACCTGTACAGCTCTGTCAATTCTTGAATGTACTTAACAATTATTTTCTCTAAAAAATAATTAGATTCTTGATAACGTTTTTTTGGTTTCGAAAAAAATGTTTTCCTCCGTACTTACATGGTTGTGCTGTGACACACTTCAGGTTATCATACTCTAAATCTGGAAGTGTCAAAAGGTTAATTCAATATGTAGAAAAATAGTCCAAAAATTGAAAAAAAGTTTAATCAAATTGAATAAACTTGAGAGATATTTCGGAGCTAAATTTATTTATTGAGTTGAAATTTTTGTTAAAACTTGAATGCCCAAGTTTCTTTCCGCAAAAAAAGCATTTGGTAGCGCTAAATAATTTCTATGGATTATATATTTATTCGGATCATTTCATATTTTATACATATATGAGTATCCATTTTTCTAATCTTCATTTATCCAAAACTGTCCCAAAAAATAATATGTACTTAATGTACTTATAATAATGTACTTATAACGGTGTTTATAAATGACGAATCATTATTTTTCTGTAAAGATATCAAAGTGAAAAAAGAAATAATAATGCAACAAATAATACACAAAGCAACTTCAAATAAATGTAAGACCCTAACTGATTTTATAATTTTTTTTTATTGTTTCCAGATGTATCAGTTAATAATTTTTCTTGGAATATGCGCAGCTTCTGCTTCGGAAAGTGAGCTACTAGCACCTGATAAAGATCCTGATAGTAAGTGATATATCGTATCAAATTAATTAACATACCTAAAAACGAAGTTGTATTATTATTCTCAATAATTTTTCAAAAATGTCGCATTATAGAAATTAATATCATTATTGCTATTTCCGAAATAAATCTTTCATCATTATTTTCCAGAAGTCATTGGTTGTTACTACAACATAAAATTGGCAGATGATTCTTATGGAATAGTATTAGACATAGAGGACATTGATGTATCTCTCTGCACTCACCTAATTTACAGTTTCGTTGGACTTGGTGAAGACGCTTCTGTTCAAACTATAGATCCACATGCAGATATACAAAATAATGGATTTGAAAAATTCAATGATCTTCGGAAGAAAAATCCACACCTAAAAACCTTACTTTCCTTGGCAGATACGAACGATGAATCTGATTGCAATATTACTAACTATAAGTAAGTTTTAAATTTCCATTTACGATTAAAAACTGAATTCTAGATAATTCTAGATCATTTCCAATGATGAAATCTTATCTATTTGAGAAATAACAAGAATAGGAAATGAAATGAATAATAAAGATAAAATAGTAAATAATGAAAAATTAAATAATCATATAAGAAAAGGGCCCACTTTTTCGATCAGATTTTCAGGAATATTCATCTTTTTGTGAAGGAGGGGCCAAATAAAGTGTAGAAAGAGAGTGGGTCAATTTCATGTTTGAAGAAGAAATATAAAACATGCGCTAACATAAATTACTCACTTTCAATGAGTTTTTCTCGTGAAACAAATTTTCTAATTAATTTTAAATTCAAAAATGCTCCGGCGCCTCGTTTGCCAATCTAGGAATTCTCCGGGCCTAAAATATTTAAAACCCATGCGAATATATTATATGCTTAAAAAGAAAAAAAAAAATTTTCTTATAGAGCATCATACACAAAAGAAATCTTAATAATAAAGACTGAAATTGAGTCCACAAGGACACATTTGCAGACAAAACAACTAGATTCTCGACCAAAAAATGACTTTCGAACAGAATAATCAAAATTTCAACAAAACAGTTAAATTTTTAATAAGATTTTCGGCAAAGTAGGACGCGATTCACTGCGCGATGTGGTACGCCTTGGCATCTGAGAGGTATATTTCCAGAACCTTGGAAACAATGAAATCCACCGAGGTCTAAATATTCAGTGAAGGTGACCGGATTCAGTGTAGTACCTAGAGAATAAACACAGATGTGGCACACACAGGTGTCAGGAAGTAAAAAGAAATTGAGGGACTATGCCGACGAAAGCTACGAAAGTAGAATGGTGGAGTATTTATCCAAAAAACAGAATATGTTTGTTCCTAAGTCATAGCGGTTCATCTGTACGAGAATCAACTACTTTTTCAATTTTTCTTATTCCATATTGTATGACGTGAGTACGTTGCGTCAATTACAGTATTATTAATATATTGTGCTACAAGTGCGGAAAGTAGGCAGTTCCACACGAGTGTGAAGTTTGACCCGAAGATGAGCCGATGGCAAGTACTGTAAACTTCACAAGAGTTGCAACAGTCTACTTTCAGTACCTGTTGCACACGATATTTTTTGTAACAAATACAGGAAATTTTCGATTTGCGAAACAATAAGAATACTTTTTTTGGAAATTTGTGGTGAAATTACCAAAAATTAACGAAAATTTCCGCAAATTTTCGGTGAATTTGTATATCACCAAACATTTCCAGAAATTCGAGGTATTGAAAGGTTTTTGGAAAAAATCCGAAAACTTCAAGAATTTCCGGAAAATGGGAAATTGCTAAATTTCCAGAAATTTATGAAAAGTTGCTGAATCATCGGAAATTTCAGGTATCCAAAGCTTTTTGGAAAGATTCCAAAAATTTCCAGAAATCTATGGAAAATTGCTGCATTTTCGGTCATTTATGGAAAATTGCTAAATTACCAGAAATTTCAGGTAGCCAAAGCTTTTTGGGGAAAATTTGAAAATTTCCGGAAATTTATGGAAAATTGTTGCCAATTAAAGTGACCAACATAAAAAAAAAACAATTTGCCGATTGATAGATGCCTAGATAATTCATTTCGTTATTGAATGTGTTAAAACAAAAAATTAAACGCATCAACCAATAATGAATTTTGCCGAAATTATCACGGAGTTCCCAATTAAAAAGACTGACATCGCAAAAAACGAATTTTTCCGTCCACAGTTGTCCGAAGAAGCATTTGGTTGTTAAATTTGTTATAAAAAATCATAAAAATTCCTAATCAAAAAAGTTGACATGGAAGAAAATGAATTTTTCTGTCGACAAATGCTTGATTAATGCATTTGTTTATTAAATCAGTTTAAAAATGCCATAGAATTTACAAACTCATCATGAATGTTGCTGACATTTTTATGAAGTTTTCAACTTAATGGACTGGTATTAAAAAAAACAAATTTTTCTGCCGACAAATGCCCGAATGATGCATTTCTCTATTATATATGTTTAAATAAATCACAAGATCAATATAAAAATAATAAATTTTGCTAAAATTGTTGTGAAGTTTTTCTGTCGAAAAATGCCTGAATAATGCAGTTGTTTGTTAAATTTATTCATAATATTAACAATAATAATCTTAGGAAGAAATTTCTCCATCATGATATTGTTTTTATCCAAATTTTTTGCAATAGAACTCTAAAAAACTTAAAATTATCGATAATCGTAGGAAACATTCTTCCAACAAATAATTTTGTTATAAAAATTTGTTCGCTTATTATATAATATTGTAACATCGTTAGCTAATCTCACTCTATGAAACTTATGCGATTTCAATAATTTCCCTATCATTGACAAGCACCGGGAACGTTAAATAGAAAAAATGGCTATTTTTCTCCTCATATTTGCTTATTTATAAAAAAATTGAAAGCCTAATTTAAAAATCAGGTTAGATGATTCTCTTAGAAATATTATCACTTTCTTTCTCAAGTTTTTGTTGTCCAAATCGGTGAATATTTGTGAGCTGTACGTTATTTGGAACCGAAAATGTCATTTTATTCTCACTGTGCGCCGCCCGCCGCCGCCGAGAAAGGAAAAAGGCGGCGCGCCGTTGCGCCGCCAATCAAAATTGCTCAAATCGCCGCCGCCGGTCAAAAGTCTGTCGGCGCAACCCTCTGATATATATGAGTATTATTATATACAAGCATGGTTTTCCCTCACGTACTTACGAAATACAATATGGAAAAAAATTAAAAAATTAGCCAATCCTCGTACAGATGAACTGCTATGATTTGAGAACAAACGTATTCTGTTTTTTGGATACATGCTCCATCATTCTGAGTTTGCAGTTTTCGTCGGCATCGTACCTCAATTTTCTTTTTACTTCCTGACACTTGTGCACTAGGCTTTATAGCTTGAGCGCTAGGCACAGGCGGGACCTTGCGGCCCCCCACCTACATTAGAAACAACAAAAACTACCAGATTGTTGACTTTTAAACCGGAAAAGATGTTTTTTCGGAAAAAATGTCAACTTCTAATCAGGATGAATTTCAGCCGAATAGTTGAATGGTCAACCAAATAGTTGGCTTTTCAATTAAATAGTTGAATTTTTAAAAACGGAAACACTAATTTTCAACCAGACAGTAGTATTTACAACCAAACTGTTGAACTATAAAGAAAAAGAGATGAATTTTTAACAAAATGGTTAAACATTTTTACCAAATAGTTACATTTTCAAGTCAATAAGACATATTTTTTTGAAAACAGTTAAATTTTTTTAGCAAGAAAGTTAATTTATGACAAAAAATATTCCCTTTCAAAGAAGAAAGATGAATTATTAACTATGAGAAATAAATTTTTAATAAAAATTTCTCAACGAAAAATGTAATTGTTGATATGTCGACAACAACAAAAAACGAATTTTCAAGAATATAGTTGAATTTCCAACAAAATAGTCGAATTGTCAACCAAATAGTTGAATTTCAAAACAGATTGAAGATAAATTTTCAATCAAATAGTTTAATTTTCAACAACAGAAAATTCAATTATTAACCAATCAGTATAATTTACAACCAGTTAGATTTTAAAGCAAAAAATATGAATTTTCAACAAAATGGTTGAAATTTTCACCAAATAGTTACTCATTCAAGCCAAAGAGAGAAATTTTGTAGAAAACAGTTGAATTTTTACCAAAAAGACTAATTTTTAACGAAAAAATTATTTCCAACCACGAAAGATGACTTTTTGACCATAAAAGATGAATTTTCATTTCAAAAGGACGAATTACAAAAAAAGCAATTCGATTCGCGACTAAGGAAGATGGCTTTATCAGAATAGTTGAATTTTAAACCTACCAAAATGAATTTTCAACCACATAGAAGAATTATTGATAAAGAAAGATTGAACTCCTTCTGAAGAGAGTTAAATTTTTAACTAAATAGTTAAATTTTCGAGTCAAAAAGACCTATGATTTTCAAGAAAGTTGAATTTTCAAAGCGAAAAGCTGAATTTTCAACAAAAAGATGAATTCTCAATGAAAAATGTAATAGTTAATATATCAACAACCAGGGAAAAAATTTTCAACAAAATATCCTAATTTTCAACAAAATAGTTGAATCTCAACCAAATAGTTGAATTTTCAGCCCAGAACAGATAATTTTTTACAAGAAATGTAAGTTGATATTTAATCAAAAAAAAAAAAAAAATGAAATTTCTAAAAAAAGAGATGAATTTTAAATCCATGAAGACGAATTTTCAACCAGAAAGAAATGTTTTTCACTGAAGAGGATGAATTTTTAAGTGAAAAACATAAAATTGTACTAAAAATTGAAGAGTTTAATTTTGAGGATAAACATTATTTGAAAAAAAGCAATGTATTTTCAATAAAATAGTTCAATTTCCAACCAAAGAGATGAATTTTTAACGAAAATGATAAATTTACTAACTCAAAAGACGATTTTTCAATCAATAAATAAGAAAATTCATCAAGATTGTTGAACTTTCAAGCCAATGATGAATTTTCCCTAATACAGTTTAATTTTCAAGAAAAAAAATAATTTCCATACAGCTGTATTACTAACCAAGAAAGAGGAAATTTTAAGCTGAGAAGATGAGTTTTTTACCAAAAATATGAATTTTCAGCTAAAAACATAAAATTTCAACAAAAAATGGAAAATTCACGTTTCCAGTTTAAAAAAATTAATTGTAAACAAAATAGTTAATCTTTCAACGAAATCCGTCAATTTTCAACTGAACTGATAAATCTTCAACTGGAATAGTACTGGAATTCAACATTTCAAGTTTAGTAAATCAATGTTCAACCTAAAAAAACCTGCTACCTCCAATCCTGTGCCAAGTAGTTCGTTTTCAAACCAGAATAGTAATAATAATGTAATAGTAGATATCTCAATCAAAATACATTCTAATTAGCAATCAAAGACAGTTAAATTCAACAAAAAAAAAAGACGAAGTTTCAACCAAATAGTTCAATCATCTACTAAGAAAGATTAATTTTCAACAAAACAGTTGTATTTTCATTTGAAATGGGATAAAATTTCTACTGAAACACATTATTGTTTAAACCAAAGAGAGGAATTAAAAAAATAGTCGAATTTTCGACTAAGAGAGATTTCCGTTGAATTTCAAATAAAAGTTAATTTTCTGCCAAAACGCTTAAGTTTTTAACCCGAAAAGACGAATTTACAACAAAAGGGCTTAAGTTTCAACCAAAAAGTATGAAGTTCTAACAAAATTGTTGAATTCGCAACTAAACAATACAATTTTTCACCACAAATATAATCGTTAGATGTAAGTAACTAAAGAACAAAGAAATATGAATAAATGTATAGTAAATTACTAACATAATATTATATCAAGGCGGCCACAAAACTTCATTTAAAAAAATTTCCTTATTCTTCCCTGATCATTAATATTCAAAGACCATATTCTGGCTTCGTGTTCCATAACTTTTTCTTGATGTTCAAGTTTTCCCTGATCTAACGCCACCCTGTTTATTTTAAGATGAATCTTGAAAATTAAAATCATTGCACCTGGAAAGGAGAAGTAAAATTGATTTTTTTCCAAATTTGAAGCTCAGATAACACTTCACATGGAACATCAAAATATGATTATAAACTATCACTGAAAAAACAATTGACAATATAAATTGCAGTCTGAATTTGAAACTTTTCACAAAATTTAGGACTCAAAACTAAACCTTCAAAACATGTGATGCAAGAATAATAAGTCCAGATTTTTGCTGTGTATAATAATTGATATTTTTCAATTTCATTTCATAGACTTTTGACTGATCCGATTCTACGAGCAACTCTTGTTAATAATGTTGTCAACTTCGTGCAAAAATATGGATTCAATGGCGTGGATCTCGATATGTCATATCCAAAGATGAGTGGTGGAGTTTCCCCTTTTAAGCAGAATTTTGTCTCACTCTTAAAGGCACTCAGAGAAAAATTGGATGTGGAAGATTTCATTTTATCTGTAGCAGTAGATCCTGTTGAAGATACTGCTAGAATATTATATGATATTAAAGAAATATCCACGTATGTCAACTTCATAAATTTAAAGACTTACGATTTTCAAGCTATTTCTGATGAGGTGACAGAAGTTGAGGTTGACCATACTTCTCCACTGTATCCAGCATCAACCGAAGATGAGGAAAAACGCAAAATAAACATTGTAAGTACTTTGATTGGTGGCAAAATTTTTCTAATTAACTTTTGTTTACCTTTTTCCATCATTCATATAGCATTCTCTCCAAAAAGGTTCTTTAAAAATTTGCAATTTTACTTCTATTTGATGGAGTTTGGAAGACTAGAGTAGCACAGGGCGAGGCAGCCAGGCCGCCGCATTTTTTAGTGCAGAGCAGTTGTTCGGAATGATGTCAAATATTGTATGGTGTCTTTAGAAAACTTCATTCATTGGCTACAAAATTGCCTGGTGGCATTTTGACGAAGCTTGCACATTACAATTTCTAGAACCGTTTTCCAGAAACGCTATGTTTTTGTTCAACTGTAAAAACGTGGGGCGAGGTAGCCAACCACATAATACACAGACCTATAATGATGTATAAGTTCTTAATAAGGTACGAGATGATATATAATAATGAAAAACAAGTTCAAATATCTTCTCTGACATTTAATAGAACTCAAAAGAAAAATCGAAAAAAAAATGGAAAATAATCGGAAAAATTAATATGTCATCTTCGTTGCTGTTGTCCGAGGTTTCATAAGGAGTTGATACCTTCTTCGAGTGAACTCGTCGACGGCCGCCGCAAGTAATTCAGTTTTCAGCCTTTCTCAGCATAATCTGCCATGTGTTGGCTACCTCGCCCCATACGCGTTTTTTTTTTCAAAAAAATTTCACACAAAAAAAGGATTCTGAATATCGAGAAACCAACCATTCCATCGTTTTAAGCACAAAATTCTACTGTGAAAAATACTAACTTTAATTTTTTTACACAACCTATACACGAAGGATAAATAAACGTTAATCACGAAAATGTTCCTTCTGCTAGCAGTTTTTCACAAATCACGCCGATTTTTGCAATCTGCGACAGTCGTGACAATAAACTTTCAGCAAGTACAGCGGACTATCCTAACGGACCTTACATTACAAAGGCGCGCGATTTCAATTAACGCTGTGGAAATAAGAAGAAATGGGCTGCCTCGCCCCACTGGCTGCCTCACCCTGTTCTACTCTACGATGTGAAATCGTAACATTTTATATCTTCATTTTCTTCAATTAGAAATTATGCAATCTCGAATGCTTTTCTATTATAGGTCTTTCTGGAATAAATCGTCTAGACGTCATTACGACGTGATTTCAAGAAGTTTTAATTTTGAGATATGATGTTCCTGGATAAACCTGGAGTCGAATTTCACTATTTGTAGGCAATGAAACAAAATATTCGCGAAAAATGAATTAACACAAAAAATAATCCTTCATTCCCACATAACAGCGTCCTGAATGATATACATGCCATTATTTAAAAATAATCTTTGCAAAAGGGAGTCAATATAACCCCTTATAAATAGTGATTCTTGACTCCAGGAAGATGCAGAAACATATAGAATTACCGATTACATCGACTGATTGATATTACTAGCCATGACGGATCAAATGTTTCTCAACTGGGGTAATCGATATCTCAACATACAATTTTTTCGAAATCACGTCGCAACGGTTTGACGATCCATCCTAGAATGATCCTCATACAAGTTTAACAGTTCCAATTTTCAACCTTTCCAAGTAAACTTTTCTCAATTTGAGGTATATCAAGCTTTCAGCTTGTCATGTTGAAAGTGTAGTATATCTTGAACTCATTCAATGATTTTTCAATCAATTCTGTTCTCAGGATCATGTTGTCCAATACTGGATTTCAGAAGGAGCTCCACCAAGAAAGTTAATACTGGGAGTTCCTTTTTATGGTATATCCTATACTTTGGATAATCCAAAACAAATTTGCAATGGCACACCATTCACTATGAAAGGAAAGATGAGTACTCAATTAGAATATTACCAGATTTGTACATTGGCAGAGGATCCAAAGTGGAAACATTTCTATGACAGAGTGCAGCAGGTCCCATATATATACAGTGATAATAAAGTTATTGCCTATGATGATGTTAGGTGAGTCATCAAATACATTTTTGTTCCAGTTTATATTTGCATAATAATGAAAATATTTAATTTTATTATTTATTTTCAGATCCATCAAGAAGAAAGCTGAATATGCTGAGAAACTGAATCTTGGTGGTATCTCGGTTTGGACTATAAATCAAGACGATTTGCGTGGACAATGCGGAGAAATGTTTCCGCTTTTGAAGATTTTGAACCGAGTCCTTAGACAACAATGTTAAATCCTCATAGAAATCTTAGACAAGAGCATAAATTATTTACTACATTACTTATGATCCACATTTTATGAAATCCTAATTGTAAGCCTACTGAAGACATATAACTAAATACATATCCTCCCAAATTGTATGAAGAGAAAAATTAATTCAAAGTATACTATCACTTCCAATTATCTTATTCAATTGAAGAATAAGAGTTATTTTTCATCAAAGTAATTTAATACCCCGAGCAAGAATATTCCCGATAATTAGATTTAAAGGTTTAGTGTAATATTCTACAATTGCAATGCTTCACTTCAAATTCCAATTTCTGAGATAACCTATGGTCATACTGTCCTACTTTTAAAGAAAGGCTATGAGCTAAATCTGAAGTTAGAATTTCTGATTAACATTTCCACAAATAAAAAGAACGGCAGTTTACATGTAAGTTGTGAGCTATGTAGTTTGTATAAAATACTTTATTCAGTTTCTTCGCCGCCTTGAAACAATTTCGATGTATCATTCTAGGCTTACTATTGAATTCAGAAACTTTCTGAATGAAAAATTATTACAACGATTTTTCAAATATTAATAATTTCAATCTCAATAAAGATAAATTATTTCACAAACTTCCGAGCTATGCGTTCTTTAGCTGAAGCTACCAATAGCTGACGTACATAAGAAAACGGCCTTTATCATTTCTATTACATTCAAAAATCGATTTGTACTTTTAGCAACTAGAGGCTAGATAGCCAACATAAAAATTTAAATAAGAAATCATGAAATTGTGACAAATTTTTCACATAGTAGTGAATCAACGTCAGATTATTGGTACCACAGCCGGTGTTGTAGCACTCCCTCAGGTTTTGATTAATAAGTTGAAAAATATATAAGAATTCCATGTATGAACGAATAAATAACTCAACCATTTTCCACATCGAGCTACTTTTTTATTTGTTTTCTAACATACCAATGACGGACTGGAATGTGGTAGCGTGAGAATACGTTATTTTAATTTGAAGTCAATTCGATAAGAATGCTGATTCATAACAATAAAAAATCAAAATATTCAAAAAAAGCCAGGAGTCGCCCTAAATGGTCAGAAGTTCAGATTATTTCCAATATTTCCGACAATGAGATTTTTGGGAATAAAACGATGTTATAGCTTATAGCTGGTGGGAGCGTTTAATGATTTAATTGCACTACAGAAATGGAGATAGTGAACCAGAGGGACTGCATCACTAGGTGTGGCTACTCTGAGGAACTGACGGACTCTAGTCTACAGGACCTAAGCTAAGACGCCATCCTCTCAGGGGGTAATAGCAAATCCCCCTGGAATATCCGAGGTACGAGTTATCATGCTCCCAAGCCATAAAGTGATTGCCGTGTCAAGGGCTGCATAGCATAATGGTTAACAACTCCTTGATTGGTTGCCATCCCCAGCAACCCTCAGCTCGCGGATCAAGGGGGATACCCATTGATCTGACAGCCTGTCCTCAAGGTAACCCTTCAGCAGCCCGTACTATTGCAATGATCCGTCTCGTCCAGATGACGTGCCGCCTGCTCTTCGAGGAACTACGCCATCCACCAGTGCCCCCTATTTTTTCTTCAATTCAGTGATTGGGTGCCCCGACTGCAAATTCAACTGCATCTTGATTCAGGAGTAAGGACTTATGGATCCTGCGAACCCACCCCGCAAACGGAAAAATCGCTCCATCAAGCGGAAGCGCTTGAAACTGAGGCTTCACTCATATCCACAGGCAGAAGCTGCCTCCAGCAAAGCCGGTACATTCCCTGGACCTGATCCCGTCAGGACAAAGAACGCCAACGCTGTGTTCGGCCCAGAAAGTCCTGAGTCAAGTTTGTACAAACCGACAGTCCACCTATCATCGAGCCCTACATCAGCGGCTAAGCTTGACTCCCCCCCCCCCCTCCTGAAGCCAAACGGAGGCAGGCATCGACACCTTTGAGGATCTTGCGGTCTACCTGATTGGAATCGTTAGTTTCACCTTATCAGCCCCCCGCCCCCACAACACACATGAATCTGAAATTTCTCTCGCGACACGGAGCCCCCTGCAGGGTTTATTTGACGAAGCTGACGACCCCGCCTACCCCGGGCTGCACGGGCACGCCCCTGCGAACCCAGGGTCAGAACAGACCCCCGATGGATCAGATTCTAAAGATATCTTTAACCTCAGAGCTTTACCCTTCGACGACTCACCATCAAAAGACGACCAAGTCCCAGAACCAAACCTCCACTCCCCGAGCGGGCTCCTGGCTTGAAGCTCGGGTCCCCCTGGTCCTCTCACCTTCCCGGAGAAGGATCCAACAATCCTACAAGACGTCTCAGACTACGCCAGGCTGGAGGTGGTGCGGTTGGACTGAGAACAATACGACAGCAAGAACTCTAGTGACAGAGCAACCCTGCGAGAAAAACTTCAGAGACGGGGTGCGAGCTCTGCGGCGCTCCTTGCGAAAAGAAGACATTAACCTCTTCGGGACTCAGCCTCAGGCCACTCAACGCAGATCTTGTCCCACTCCGAACTCACCTACGTACCAACACCAAGGAAGGCCCCGGATCCGGTCAGTGGTGGTCCGTGTCCCTAATTCAAACCTCAGAACGTCCTTCTGAGCTATGAGAAGAGAAGCTGAAAGAGAAAGGAACCCCCACGCCTCGAGGCGTTTCCCTCTATGGAGACTAACCAAATGGTCCTTCTGAGGATCCCGAAACCATCAGCCCTTTCCAGAGCCACCAAATTGCTATGACGAAAAAATTCTGTTTTTTCTATTAAAACATGTAGACAACTGGACTATTTGATCATTCCGCACACCGTCCTAAAATTCCGCAGCCTTCAATCCAAAATTGTCGTCATCCACCTCGACCTCCCTGCCCGAAAATTCCCCCTTCGCCCATCTGCCATTCGAAGGGAAATGGGGAATTGATAAAGGAATTTAAAAAATTTGGAGATAAAAATTGACTATAGACTCAAGAAGATCCTGGCAAGAAATTTGGAGGCTCGCCTTGGGCTGATCATGCTCGATGATGGCAATTTGTCGAAGATAAAGAAGAAGCGCTGAATCACCTGATGGCAGTTCACTTCCTAGGTTTTCAGATAACTCAAACCGACCGAAGAAAGGAAGGATGAGACTGTGAAAGGGAGAAGGCCGACTGAAATTTTGCCTCCAAGTTTGTTGATATCAAGAAGGTGGAATGAGCCATTCGCTCTTACAAAAGGGCATGGATTTTGTCATCCACCGCCGATGAAACTATTTATGGCAAGCATTGCATGGCCCTCGAACACATGCCATCGTCATAGAAGGATGGCAAAGTGGCCTTCATTCCCAAACCTTGGAAGAAGGGCTACACTGCTGCTAAAGATTTCCCACCGATCAGTGTTACGACCTTCATTCTGATGAAGCTGGAGAAACTCGTCGACAGATACATCAGGGATGAGGTGCTTTCAGCATTAGGGCTTCTAGCGATAGCTCAGGGCTCTCGGTAAGAAGCTGACGATCTCAGACTCAGTTAAATATCCGAGGGTAATTCTGAATAGAAAACTGACCTGGGTGAAGCATTTTCAGACCCAGTGCCGAAAACACCGAAATGGTGGAGATCGAAAACATACGACTGACGTAGCAGTCATATGTTTGAGCTGTGATTAGTAATCCCGTATTGTGCAAAATTTTAAATATTTTTTGGTCCGAGCTCGAGTGTGAATGTTACTAGCTACCATCATTCGATGAAGGGCTATACAAAGCTCCTTTTCCAGAAGGTATTGTAGGATTATAACATGGTGGTTATTCCGAATAAAGATATTAAATCCAGAAAATCTGCTCAACAACCCAAAAAATCAGAAATTCGCTGATCGAACTTAGCACTTTTTTTTTCTTGGCTCGTTGATCAGCACCAAACCTTGACCAGACCGGAATGTCAAAAATATATCTAAAAAATGTTAAACAACCACCGCAGTGTCCCACTGAGAGCAACTGCCATCTGAAAAAAATAAATGACACCGGCTCCCAGTAGAACCGCGGTGAATCACACTTATGGCCACGTTTCACAACCGTGAGAAAGGTGGTCACAGCGCAAAATGAAATCACAAGACAGGCCAGCGAAACCCTTGTGTGTCTTGAGAAAAACGAAGCGTCCTAAGGATGATAGTTTTCTGCTTCCATCTCGCAAGAGCCTTGGCGTATTTTTGGCACGCAGGTGTGCCTTCAAGGTTACGAACAATCGATAGTTTCGCACCTCCGAAAGCACCTATCACAAGGCCAAGTACTTGTACCAAATATTTTGAGTACAGTCGTTGCAGCTCTATTTTAAGGCCTTGATACCGCTCTTCCTTTTCTTTCTCCTTGCAGTAATGTTGTTTTCGGACGGAGCCGAGAATTCAATCATGAATATAGTTCGTTTCTCGAAGTCTTAAAGAACAATGTCAGGCCTCGGGTGTGCAACGCAGACTGCTATCTGAAAATCGTAGTTCCAGAAAATTTGGCACTTCTCGTTTCTGAGAATTTGCTCCCTTGGAGTATTCGGCAGATGTTTTCTTAATTAATAAGTTTGGTGGGGTTACTGAGTATGTTTTTGTGTAAATAATTGCAAATTTGATGTTCATTCGTATAAGCCCTTGAGCTTGGGATCCTGAAGAGCCTTTCATGATTGAACATCATGCGCACTCTGAAAGCTTCAGAATCTTTCAAAATAGGTGGAGTAATTCAATTTTTTTCTCCATGGCTCTTTCTCAGTGCATTGAACGCCTAAATAGTCAGAACAAAAATTTATAATACTTGTATCTATTGTAATTTTTACTTAGTTTATAATTTCAACCATGCATAATTGAAAATATCAAGAACAAATTTTCTTTGAGATACGAATTTCACTATTCTTTCTTCGAAACACAAGTGTCCAAGTGCCAAATTGATAGAAATAGTAAAATTAAAACGTTGCACAACAAGCAGTTTTTATTTCTTATATAATGTAGTTTTCAATGTTTGGCTACGTTTCAATATTCTGGGATTTTGTGAGAAGCACTCAATACGTGATTTTATTTTTAAGTAAACAATACTTCCAAATAATAGAAAATAAATATTGTATGAACAGAAGTCGAGTGCAAGAACATTGGGGTATACTATCTTTGAGGCTGAACGTTTCCGATGCATGATAGTTTTCATCAAAGTTTCGGAAGAGCCTCGAAAAATTCAAGGTTTATTAATTCATCATATTCATTATTTATAAGCCGCATCTAGGTTTATAGAAATCTATTCTGGATACTTTGTTATTTGGAACAGTTAATACTGCTCGTGTGAATATGTTCAGGCTTCAATTAAGGTATCTTGCAAATACTTACGTAAGTAAGAACCTCTTCACATACCTAAAGCGGGTGAAATTTAGTTAACTGGAAAGCACGATTATTCCTAGACAAATTATTATTACAACAAAATGTAAAAAAATTACGCCATCCGAGAGGTAGAATCTTTAATGAGGATTCCGAAAGGATTTTCTGCGAAAAAACAAACCTATAGCTTTCAATACGATTTTTTGTTTAGATTTCAAAATACGAAATTTGTTATACCAATTCTTAATAAATTTGATGTATCATATCCCCTTCTCAATTAAGCACACCTGTTCTCTCATTCGATATGTAGGTTTCAAAGTTTCAGATTCGTTTTTCTAGTAAAAAACCTCCATGATTTGTGAATTCGTTCAACATGCTTTTCTCAAAATAAAAGAAAAACCGTTTTCATGTAATCAAACGAAATTTGTTATTAAACCGTGGCAGCTAGTGAAATGATGAAATTTATCAAATTATACTTTGTTGAGTGAATGAAATATGAAAATCGTACTCTGATCATAGTTATGAATTATGAGTATATACATAATCACGTAATTAATGAATGTGTGTTAAACACAATGTTTTTTTTGGTCTGCCCAATATTTGAGATGAAAAATATCGCCTGTGTGTAGTCAATGATCAGAAAATGAAATTTTGTTAGAGAATATCTAATAATTGTGTCAAATGAGTCTTTATTATGTGATATTTAAAAAAAAAATTCAGTTTATTGAACTAGAATTTGATTAAATCACAAAAATAAATCCATTCTATATGGTTAACCAAACTTTTATTCATTTTAACCAAATCTTTCGGTAGATAAAATATTTTGTAGATTCGACCAAAAACTTTGAACAAATCGATTAAAAATTTTTTTTCATCAAAATTTGTTTCATTCGATCAAATTTGAATGTTTATTCACGAAAAAAGTTTTTATGATTCAAATAATCTTTTTCTTTAGTGTATCAATTAGCATAGATTCACTCCACGCTGATAACAAGAATTTACTTTACTTTGCAATATCAAGGTCCATCACTGGCTCCTGGAAAGGATTATAAATACATTCATCTGCACCGCCATGAAAATGCCCCCCCCCCCCCGCCTATTGGCGCTACTAATTTTCTTATCATCTCAGCTTACTGGGTGTTGATGGAAAAAATTCCTAACTACTCTGAAGGCAAAATTCAGATCAGAGTCGCTGATAGGGTTTTTTTGGTGGGACATTGACACTTCAACCCCTAATACACTGAGATGATAAAAACATCCGTCGAGCCCAACAGTAGGGTCAATTTTTTAACGTTAATTTATTTATTTTAACGCATATATGAGTTCTTATTTAAACTCGCAAATTCAAGAGAAAATGATTACGCATTTACAAGTATCAAATTCATCCATACTAATGTTTAATTAATTTATAATGTGAAATAAGAATAATTACAAATATATAAAATTAAAGTTATCTGAAATTTGAATGTTGCTTGTCTCTTTTATATAGGACTCAATACTCTATTTTAGTTTGGAGTATAAAATACTTGAGAATCATCAAAATGGAATATTGTACAAAAAAAGTCAAGCACAAGAACATTCTAGTTGAAAACCTTTGAGGTTCACCGTGCCCGATGCATAATAATATAATTTTCGGCACATTTACTGTGTTCTATTTTTAGCATCTCTTGTTCAGAAAGTTTCCAGAGAAACTAGGTAGATTAAATTATCATATTCATTATTTACAGGACGCGTATAAGTTAACCGAAAGTCGGTGAGGGCAGATCAAACACTTTCGGTGTGTCTAGACATTTCTGTATTTGTAATATTTAATATTGCTCCATAGATCTTGTTCAGATTTTAATTTAGGTACTTCGCAGCCATTCAGATGTAAATAGGGTCACACTGAGTAAATTAAAAATTAAAATTATTCATAGGGAAATTATTATTAGAAAAAAATGTGGGAAGATTACGGCATCTGGAGCGAAAAACCTTTCATGAGTATTTCGGTAGGCACTAGCTACTATAATTTTAATGTTTTCGTATCTCAGTTTCAAAAGTAAGTCTCGTAAGTGAATCCACGATTCGACGCTTTTGTTTTCAAATTATGTTTTAAATTTTAGTGGGAAATTTCATTGTAAGAATTAATCTTACTCAATTGTTGTTTATTGAATCATCAAGGTCAGTTATAAAATGTTTGGGGCTAGTTTTAATGTCCTATTAGTATTGGAATCAATTCATATTGTTGGTTGCAATTTAATGCATAGGACACAGTAAACGAAAGTTGAACGAATTGCTCGATGAATATTAATATCATTGAGATAAGTTTGAAATGCGACATTACTCTTACTAAGAATGAATATGATTTTTGGTAAATTTAAGATCTTTACTATGTGAAATTGGCCAACTGCAGTGATAATTGAATTGAGAATATCAGTAAACACAAAATTGGTCCCAGGTTATATATAATGATAATGTTACAGTAGATTTGAAAGTTTCAGATACTTTCCTCTAGGAAAAATTTGATGTTATTTGTGAATTGCTTAAATATACTTTTCTGGAAATAAAAAACAAAAATGTTTGGATACAAATGAGACTTGTTATGATTTTAAAACGTTGCAGCAAGTAAAATCATAAAAAAAAAGATTTTAGTACTTCTTGATGAATAACTGAGAGATCAAAATCAGACTCTAATAATAGACACAAGTGACGAAAATTCACCTAATAACATACGTAAATATAGATTGTTTGTTGATCGCTTTATTTGTATTTTTTTGGTTTCACAAGATTTAAGATAACAAATTTTATCTGAGTGAACCTGATTCTCAAGAAACAGAATTCTGTTTGGAGAAGATTTAATGATTTATCAATAATAACATCGTTCATTATTACTTTATCATCAAATATTATTGTAAAATTAAAGGTACCAATTTTTCCAAATTTCAGTCGATAAAATCAGTGCAGAATTATGCTTATTTCCCTACTCCAAATGTACCCCAAATTCACACACTCTTGAAAAATATTCATTTCCATCTTCTCTCAATAATGTTTTTTCTCTTCAAAGTACAATACATCAGCTTCGTAACTTTGTTTGGCTCCATCGACATTTGTGAAATATAAAGACCTCTTTATAGAAAAAGTGACTACTTTGAAAAATTGTACTTTTAAAAAATTGTTATTTTTGAGAACGGCTAATTATCATTGAAGTTTCATTATCACCATCAAATTCCTGGTCAAATTTCGCAGGGACTACGGGGCCTAATGCAGTAGGGGGGGGGGGGGCGGAAGATATATTTATTTGAAAATTAAGCTGATGCGAATTCGCACTAGCGTGGGCTCTACAGGTTGAAATAATGTAAAATAATACCTGCTTAACAACAATATTTAAAAAACTGATTAACAAATTTTTCTTATATATTTATTTAATTTATTTCAAAAGACCGCATACAGGTTGAGCGAAACTCGATGAGCTTAGAACAAATATTTTCAGTGGTACATTTTTTTAGTATAAAAAAGTTTTAAATCTTGGAAAAGAAATATACTGAAAAATTAATGTCTGAATTAAACCTCAAAATATTTGTGAATTTCTTTCTCATTATGCTAATTGATGATAAATTTGTTGCACCCACCCCCACTTTCCTATACTCACAATCAAGGTACTGTGATAATTTTTTCGCAGCTCCTTTGTCTTTCGTATTACCCAGAAATAAAAAAATTTTGTTACTTAAAATTTGTTCTAATTGGAAAAATCAAACAATTTTAATGTAAAAATCAATTCATTTTTAATAAGCGATTATACACTCAATTAATTTTTGCAGTGATTTGTAAAACGAACTGAATATACTTTCCTCACACTAACATCGTATAACAAAAAGTTTTTCCAAATTGTAAATCTTCTGTTGAATGTAATAATTTTCATTTAAAATGAGCGATTTCTGGTGAAGAATGTTAACACAGCCGTGAATTGTTCCACAATTGCAACCCTTTTTTGAAATATAATTTTGTCTGTTAAAAATACCAGTTTGCGGCAAGACGCACTATCTTAATCTAAAATTGTTACAAGATTGAAATTTTGTTAAAATCATAATGATTTTTTTTTGAAAATGTCTATTTCCCACGCAAACGTAACCTCAATTTGTTAGAAAAATGAATCTTCCTTAAAACAAGAAAATACAAAATTTCCCCAGAAATATTAACATAATTCAAAATTGTTGGAATATTCTAATTATAGTTGGTATTATAATGATTTTTTGTTCCAAAATGCCCATTTTTTCCGTCAAATTTTAACGAAACCTAAAATATTCATTTGAAATCGTCTGATTTTTCAATAGAAATTTTAATTTCTGACAATAAACTACAACAGAATCCAAAATTTGTTAAGCTTTTGAATACTACTTCTTCGAAGAAAAATCATTAGATTTATATCTAATTAATATTTGTTTAAATATAGCAATTTTAGGTGAAACACACCTGAAGTAACCTGAAGCTGTTTAAAAATTTCAAGTGTTGTACAAACTGCAATTATTTTCGTTTAAAATACAATGTATTGGTGATCAACGCTGCAATAACCTGAAATTTTCACAATGTATGAATCTAGCACAAACCAAAATTTTCAGAAGATTCTAAATATTGTTTGAATTATAATAGTTTCTGATTGAAAATACCCACGTCAGGTGTTATACGACAAAATAAGCCAAAATTTATGATAATTGCAAATTTTATAGTGACTGTGGTTTAAAAATTGCTAATTTTCAGTAAAGAAAGTAACACATGTTTTTTTAGAAATTTACATTCTTCTTCGAAACTTTATGATTTCACAGTAAAATTATCTATAAAAAACTAATTTCCAGTCAGAAGCAGTAACATAAGGCACGCATAATATTTTCAATAGGTTTTTAGATAATTTTAAAGTTTCAGTTAAGCGGCCCAAGTTTATTTATAGAGCACAAATGTTTCTCAATTTGCTTGAGATTGTCTATAATTTAGTTATTGAAAGGGATTATTTGTAGATTTGATTTTCAAAATTTAGAATTTAAGATATAAAATAATTTCCGGTAATGCTGAGCCAATAAGGAATTCAACACCGATGATTGCGAGATTCACAAGACATATCGTTACACCACTTTTTGTAGATAGTAGATTATGTAATTACTGACTGTGCCTCAAATAGAATTTCTCTTTTTTGGCCTTCATAAGATTCGAGATAACAAATCTCGGCTGAGTAAAGCAGATGGTCAAGAAAAATTCTGTTTTAGAGTACTTAATATTATTTTATTGACTCTTTATAATGCAACAACTTGCATGCAACATCTTGAGCTTAGAAATTGTTTGAAAATTCATTGAATTTGTTGTAAACATATAAATGAGTGAACATTTATTCATGGAGATTGACAGTGATTCGTAAATTTATGTGCACTAAATTTGAACAATTTATTAATAAAAACCGTTTTTCAATTGCATTCATGAAACGTAATAAAAAGACTGTTATTTGATAAATAATTTTTATAAAGAATTATTCACAGAAGGTATTCATGATGAAATCAATCAAGTCCTATCCTATTGAATCTGTCGAAAATTATACGAAAATGTCACAAAATTATAAAATTTATTCATACAATAATTACTGATTGTTGTTTAAAAAAATTCACTTACAAATGTGTGTGTGTGAATAACCAATTTTCTAAACTTTTGGGCAGCTTATGTGACAATCAACAATTTTAACTGTTAAAAACAATTGTTCAAGCAAATTTTTATCATATTATACATTTTTTAGGAAAAAAATTCCGTTCCTTTAGGATATTAGCAGACTATTACTTAGTAATAGTTCTGCGCTATCAGTCGATGACAATTGATGATTTTTTGAATAAAATTAATTAACAAATGCATTTTGCGGCTATTTTTAATGGTAAAAACGTTAAACATGAAAACGATCCACCATTGTTATTGTCACTGATGATTCTATTGCCAATTCGACTGGGGCTTTACCTCGAGTAATCGAGGTTTGAGTATTAGCGCTCGAGCGCTCGGCTCGCCACTGCCAAGCGGGGACCCCAGACTTGGCGCGTACTCACAGTCCAACATTAATTTTTTGATAAACGGAGAGTCCACAGGGTTTCTATATCATTTCTATAGGGCTTTTGACGTAGATTGCGAATTTTAAAACAAAAATAATTCATCACATCAAATTTTGGTAAAACGTGGGGTCAAAAAGTAACAATAACTAGAGGTGAAAACTTGCTTTTTTCAACGTAATAAGGTTTAATGTCAGATTTCTAAACTTTCCGGAAGCTTACATGAAAATCAACAATTTTCTTGATTTAAAACAACCGTTTGAACAAATTTTTATAATCTTAGGCATTTTTTAAGAAAAAACA